>JAMPIV010013286.1:0-590000 GCA_024509875.1 Oreohelix idahoensis
TTCTCTTTTTCTCTCTCTCTTTCTCTCTCTCTCTCTCTCTCTCTCTATCATACCAATTGAGCTCTACTAGATAGTGCCGACAAAACGGAAATGATAACGTCAAATCTCTGATCGTGCACGTGGACAGGCGAAGACAGTGTCGGTACCTACTTTGATAATGAGAAACTGAAAGCAATGACAGATCTTTTCTGTGGTCGGAAGTCTCTGAGATCCAATGATGTTGCTTTGTCTTTAGCATCGGTATGGGAAAGTGATCGTGGGAGTGGAGGTGGATGGTAGGTACATTTCTATAGGAAGGAGTTGAGGTGCACAGTTGGTCTTGTGAAGTGTGTTAAGTATAAATCAGCCAGTGACACTTCTCGGCTTGTAGCTGTTGTGCACGTTTTCATGTATAGGAGTTTGCATTTGTAAAAATGTTTTCTAAGTATAGAAAAGTGGACAGTGAAAATCGCGCATTTAAACCAGAGTGGGAGTTCGATTATTTGTTCATTCTCAGTAAGGATAATAAACCTCAGTGCTTAGTTTGCGCCCAAGTGTTAGCCGTAGTGAAGGAATACAACTTGAAACGTCACTACATCACAAATCATCAGAACAACGACGAGCATAGCAGCGAGTCGAGAAAGCTTGTGATTGAACAACTCCAGAAAAAACTGAATCAGCAAAAGAGTATATTTAGTCATGTAAATAAGATTCAGGAATCATCGTTCATGACGTCCTGTGTGATTAGTTATGAGCTTGCAAAAGCAAAAGAAGCCGTTGGAGAGTTTGTGAAAAAGTGTGCAGTTCAATGAAGAAAAAGTAGTAAAAGAATTTCAAAATGTACCTCTTTCAAAGCAAACCGTAGCTAGAAGAACAGAAGATATTAGTTTGAAAACTTTAATTGAAAATTGTCCATACTTTTCACTGGCGATTGATGAAAGTACAGACATCACAGACACTAGCCAGCTTCTTATTTGTGTTAAAATATCCAGGAAGACTTTACTGTTTCTGAAGAATTACTGAAAGTTTGCTCTTTGCATGGTACAAGTAAAGGGGATGACATATTTTATGCAGTTCAAAATGCCATGGAAGAATATGGTGGGTTTGAAAAATTGTCTGCTGTGCGTACCGATGGTTGCAAGGCTATGGTTGGGAAAAATACTGGGTTTGTTGGACTTTTGAAGCAAAATATAATTGACGTGCCTACATTACATTGCATAGTTCACTAAGAGGCCCTTTGTGCAAAATCCATAAACCTAAATGACACTATGGCTACTGTAGTGAAAATAACGAATTTGATCAGAGCAGGACACAGCTCTCTAACTCACAGGAAGTTCCTTGCATTTTTAGAAGAAGTGGATTCTGTTTACGGTGATCTCCTGCTTCATGCTGAGGTGAGATGGCTTAGTCGAGGAAAATGTTTAATAAGATTTTGTGAACTGAAGGATGAAATATTTGACTTCCTGCGAGACAACTTACCATGTTCAATTGATCTTCAAAATAAACTCAAAGATATTCATTTCATTCAGCACTTGGCATTTCTTATAGATATTACACAACATTTGAATGTACTGAATTTGCAGTTACAAGGAAAAAGGCAAACAATTTTTCAAATGATGGGCTATGTTGATGGCTTCAAAAAGAAACTGAGCCTATTTAGTCTGTCTTTGCAAAAGAATGACCTGTTTCATTTTCCTTGTTGTAAACAGCTGTCTGAGAAAGAGAGTGTTAACTTCAGGAGGTACACAGACGACATTAAACAGCTGATTTCTGAGTTTGATCGTCGATTTCAAGATTTTGAGATGTTTCGTCCACAAATGGAACTTTTTAACAACCCATTCAAGTGCACAGTGGAGTCTCAGCCAGCAGAACTATAATTACAGTTATGTGAACTCCAATGTGACCCATTCGTCAACACAACAGAAGCAACTGGAGCTGATTTGTGGAAATTACTACCGAAGGAACGTTACCCACTTCTGAGAAAATGGGCCCTAAATGTGTGCTTTATATTTGGCAGCACATATCTTTGTGAGACAACATTTTCTGCCATGAAGCTTATCAAATCCAAGACCAGAAACAGATTAACTGACTCTGTATTATCCCATGTTCTCAGAATTGCTACGTCACAAATGGAAGTAGACTTTAAATCACTGGTGAAAAGTTTTGATAAGCCACACTCTTCACAATGAAATAAAACACAAATGTATGTTTGAAATAAATAATTACGTGTCATATTACAAATTACAAACCAAATTAAAACAACAGATTCATTATATTTTTTTACAGTAATTTCAGTCCGAAGACTCCAATGTGACCCATTCATCAACACAACAGAAGCAACTGCTATGCTCGTCGTTGTTCTGATGATTTGTGATGTAGTGACGTTTCAAGTTGTATTCCTTCACTACGGCTAACACTTGGCAGATGTGCAGTACAGTAGTTTGCAGTTGCTTTCTGTACGTGGTTCATTATATATGTAAAACTAAATCTCTGAACGTTATTTTTTAAGGATTTTATAGGTCTGGCCCTCTGGTGTTACCCTTTACCATAATCTGGCCCTCGCCCAACATTAGCTTGGCCACCACTGCTCTAACCCATACAGATTTGCGAGCCTCTCAAATTTCTCTAGGAAGGTGTCAATTTATTCATTCGGGCTGGGAAAAGACTCTAAAGCAAAAGACATCGCGGTTAATTGGGCAGACTGAGTACTGGAGAGATCCATTGACTGAGACTGGGGCGAAGACGGCTCTCCGTTATTCAAAGTAGATGCGCCCCGACTCTCTAAAGCCTTAAGCGCCAGTTCATGCTGCCTTTCCCTCTCTCTCTCCTCACGTTGTCTCTCCTTCTCTCTTTCCCTGCGGGCTTCCAACTCTGCCTCAATTTTCTAGTGCTCCAATTGACGATCGTCCGCTTCTTTCTTCATAGCTTCTGCCCTCTCTTCCGCTTCCTTTTTCTCTTTTTCTTCTCTCTGTTGGTCCGCGTCATATCTTTCAAGTTCTTTGTTCATAAACAAGTTCGCAGCTTCTACGTCTAGTACTGCCTCTTTCGCTTCCAGCCTCAGGATGGATCTCATCTTTATCCTCTCTGCTATTGTCAAAGAATAAGATGCAGTATGACTAGAGAATAGTACGAAAGAACAAGAAGGGGAAAAAACTCAAAGCCGCTACGAGAAAAAAAAAACACAAAGTATAAATTTACTTGTGTTACCTCCTATTTGAAATGTGCAAACTTATCGCTGCTATTATTGTCACTTAAAACTCTTAACGCAAGCGACTATGCCACTAAAATGGTAAGTTACACTAGAAAAGAATCTACTCTTACTAACAGTAGAGAAAAATTTATATTAAAACAATTTAAAATGAAAAAAATTTTTTCCCTAAAATTGTAATTCTCCGTCACAAAAAATTCTCGCCCCTGAAGTTAATTATTGAGCTGAGACGTTGTTAACTTAATTTTTAAAAATCAGAACAATCCGTCTTTAGCTAAGCTCAACTCTTTTTAACTTCAAAAACCTTTAGTGACTGTAAAACCAATCACGCAATCCCAGCAAATCTTATAAAGAAAAAATTTAATTTTCTCTGCCAGAGGATAATTTAGCTAACCAAATTTATGATTATCCGTACTTTCTACTGCTGTGGAAAGAAAACAACCTGTAAATATGCTGTGTGGACGACCCAAATACTAAAAGGCGTTGTCTAGGGGTGTAATTAATTATTTATTTATTTCCCTAAATCACAAAGACAGATCACTCAAACTCTATCTAGTTAGACCCAGACTTAGATCAGACTCAAAAGATCTTTATCCCGGCGAGCCAGCCAAATATTGTCGTAAATTTATTTTGAGAGAAAGAGTCTTAGAAAATAGTAGTCCGGTTTAGAGTGTAGAATGATGGTGGAAAGCTCAGTGATAGAAATGTAGAGAGTAAATAGTTGCTTCACAGAGTGCTGGAGGAGAGTAAAGACAGATTTATTTACGACAAATCGTTTCTCTCAATCTACTCTTCAGGCTCATACTGGTCAAACAATTATTTGCCAGTTTCCAGACACACACCTGCTCTCACACCGATTTGGTGCTTCAACCACACAGACGACGTGGATACAACTATCTTAAACAAATAGGGGAAATGTTGGGCTTTGGGGTAGTCCAACACAATAACAATTAAGTTTATGTTGTTTATTAAAGTTAAAAAGACAATCACTACAATAATCATTTGTTTACAACAAGAATTATCAAAATTACAGAAAAATGCAAATAACAAGGTAGGGAGGGGGTAAAGAAGATTAGTATCGACTAAGCCCGTCCCGCTTATTAGACAAAGATAAACCCAGTCCAAAGATAGATAGTTATCAGGAACGTAGGTAAGTTAACCTAACAGTGAAGTTAATTACTCTGAAAGAGGTGTTTCAAAATTACGTATAGGTGGTAGAAAAAAATCCTGTTCTTCCCAATTGTTCTTCCCTTTACTAAGCAAAAGAAAAGGAGGGGAGTTTAAAACAGAGTTTATCAAAAACTATCCCACTTAAAGGAACAATGCCGGGGATACAGAAAATGTATTACCCGGTAAGCAAGTTAACAAATGGGTTACAAAAAAAATTAAATTTCCTGTCATTCATACACGCGCTAGTAAAGGCCTTCACTCATCTTGCTCTCACTTACCGATTGTGCAAAATCTGGCACTCCATAGAATAACACAACAGCAGTTACACCTCAAACTAAATGTATGAGTGTTAGTTCGAGTTCCAGCTACAGATTAGCGGGTAGGCGTTCAGCACCTAAAAAAGATCCCGTAATCGCTGGAAAATGAATCTGTATTTGTGTCTCTTTTCTTAATAACAGTTTCTATGGGAGGGCACGGTCTCTGATACCGGGGTGAGGATGGTGTGGTCTATTTGACTTTGCCGCTGATAATAAAATTCTTACGCGTGTTGATACACTTTATCCGTGAGGTATGGTTTAAGTCCAGGGAGAAAACTAGTCACATCACTGTTCGGTAAATATGTATTCTCTCTCTGTGTCAGTAAACTAACAAAAAAGCTCGGGCCAGTGTTCTTCTTCCCGTTACAACTTAGTTTGCTTGATGGTGTGTTAAATTTGTCTTTGGGTGTGCTTTCTTTGCTATAAGTTAGATAGCGGAATTCCAAACATAGAATCGCCTCAAAGATTAAAAATTTACACAGTCTCAACAAGTTCTGAGTCAGGGAGACTCTACACACTGTTTATGCTTTGCTTTGCTTAGATTGATTTGCTTTATTGCTTTCTTAATGCTGGGGTTACGATCACTCTGTATGAAAGAAAAAAGACATGTAATATACCGAAAAACAAATAACCTTCTAAAGCGCGATGAATTTCCCGTTAAGACTATTTTATATACGCTCGCGTATTTAATTATGTATTTAGTAAACACTGCGCGAGTTTTAGTGGTTAAAACACACATCTAAAAATATAGGACTTAACTAAATTTATTAATTATAAATTCCTTCGCGACTTTAAAAGTTAATTTAAGCATTTAACATCTATTATCTTTTGGAAATAATATAGCAGGTATATCATTACATTTACAACTGGAACTATTGAGATGGTTTAATTTAATAGATTTAAATTAACACAAAATCCAGAGAAATAGAATGAATGAACTAGACCACTGATCACTTTACACAATATTTATTTTACCGTTTTGCACAGAAATAGAATTCACTGCAAATATGTATAAAATTCCATGGGATAATCTAGCAGGATTTCAAATATAGCTAGTGCTTCTGTTAAGTTCTGGCCAGCGAGTGATAAAGTGTATTTCTACGTGGTCTGTGTAGTGAAATTGACAGAGATACAACGGTAAAATACCTCCAAAGATAACATGTAAGGATAAAAACATAATGCGTAGGCTGCTGATAGTACATGATCGACCAGACCGCGGGTCATCACCCTCCATAAAAATTGACTTGCTAGACAGGAGGGGAACGGCGGATAAAAAGGAAAAAAATATGACTGGAAAGATTGCGTGAGACTAGAAAGGCTAAGGAGACGCAATTGGGGGGGGGGGGGGGGGGAACGGAGAAAAGTCACGTTTCCCAAGTTGACATAAAGTAAGGAACTCGACAGAAGGGACCTTGGATATGTTACGCCACAGTCATTTATTGGTCGCTTTTGCGATACCAAGCCTTTGATTTGAATTCAGCGGCAGAACGCAGATGTTTGGAATATTACAAAAATTAAAAAGTAACTTTTTCGTAATATTAATGTTAGGAATATAAAAATTAGCTGGCCGGATGGCCCATTCTGAGCAGTGAACTAATATGTTCTTAATTTTACAGACGGATAGATAATATTGAAGATAATGACAAAAGACAGTGTTGTTCACATCAACGACAGACTGTATGGAATAAAAAGTGTCGCTATTTGCACAAAAAAACACGACCTCGAGACGCAGGTGTTCAAATCTACTTAGTAGGGAAGCGAAGGGACATTGGTGGGAGCTGTGTCTAAATATAACTTTTAACGACAAAATTTTGGAGGGGAGAGAAAGGTTGGTTCAAAAATCAAGTACGTTTTGAAAAAAACAAGTAGAGACGGACAGACTAACAGATAAACATCCATACTTGACTGAAGCATGACTGAAATGACTTTAGGGTAGGAAATTTGAATTTCAAATAAACCTAGGCAGTGATTGGCCACAGACAATCATTTTATCGGCGCTCAGACGCGCAAGTGGGGCCATTCCTCAATAGTTGTTCGATGATAGACACAGTATTTTAAAGTGTGGTGATTTCCAAATGAAAGAAAGTGAAATAAGTTCAGGGACGCCATACTATAGCCAGCAGCTCAGCTGAGTTTTGCTAGCATTTCTGTGTTCTTTATTCATAATCTGGTAAGATTGAAATTATTTCTTTGTATATTTTGAATATTGTTTAATGTTCGAGTGATTTGATACTGCCATATCGAAATCTAGCCTTACAAACAAGTAGGGATTTGCTCTAGACCCCCCGCCCAAGTCAGGGTCTAGGGACCAACAATATACATAAACTCCAGCAAGGGTTAGGAAAGACAGATCAAGTGTTGAGAATAATGAAACATATTACCTATCCACTTTTAGGGAAGGAAACTAATAAATATTTTTCAGAATCTATAGTCTGGGAGGACCTATCTGATGTAAAACCACCATGGTAAATGTGCTGTTTGGTCAGAGAGATCTGACCTGTCTGTATGATGTGGTTGTTGTGTCCGTGTTGTGTCCAGACGTGGGTAGAGAATAGAATTTTGACACATAGCCAATACTTTGATTGCAGAGCTGTGAGTTTCAGCTGTCAACAAGGCGGTGTCCATTCAGTTGGTGATTTTACTCGAGTGTATCTGTGCAGTACGTTGTGACAGAGACCACTATTATTGCCCGCCAGCACGGAGAGGTGGGACCACCAGATTTCAGCACCAGAGCTACATATGCAAGATGAGTGAGCCTCTGGTCTGCTGGAAGTTCACCAACGCCTTTTAGTTACTAATACCCCATAAAATTCCTGCAATTTACTGGACACTGTGTAGTCAATATAGACAGGTGTGATGAGGCCACCCCAACAGCACAAGCATTAACTATCCTCCCAAGTAGATGACTACTAGAACATTTTAATAAAACTAACTAGTCTAGTACTTATATATGTACACTCTTGCATTTATTATGTAACATTCCATGCATTTCTTTCATAAATTTTAAATTTTTTTTTTTTTTTTTAAAAAGTTCTGGTCAACATAAAACTTGATCCAGAACAAATAAATGTAATATAATTCTATCAAAAATTTTACACACGTGAGTTAGTTCAGTGTATTTTAACATTTGTTAATATTATTAGTCTGCTTAAATATCTGTGGGTGTATCTATAATTATCACACCACATTACATATCATTACCCTAGACATTTTACATAGATACATTCATTATTAAGAAAAAAAATTGAGTGTGAGGTCGTAGTGGTAGCAAGAAAGGCCTTCTGACAATTCACAACTACATTTTATCTCAGGAGCCTTCACAGCTGGCCTCATACATTACATTTAGTAATATCACCATCATACAATACCATCAAACCCACTACATACATTGGGGTCTTGTCCAGGGATAATTAGCCCAACAGTAATATTAGGATCTCCTGGTTGGAGAAATAAAATTAGGGAAAAAAAATTGTGAAATTCCCTTTAAAATTAAAAGTGTCCCTGCAGATAAAAGTTGGTGAATCTTCACAGCCAGTGATAATTAATTAGTTAACTGGTTAGTTAGAATTAGTTAGACTATAGTCATAAGAAGTACTTAGTGTATTTACTGGTTAGAGATTTAGCTTGTATATTATTATATTGTCTGAAAAGTATGGCGGAGCTAGCAAAATTCCGATCAGCTGCTGTGCTGACCGCAAAGGAGATGGGAATGGATGGTCAAATTTTAATTCAATATGTAACGGCTGAATGTGATAAATATATTGAAAGGGAAGATAGAAAGGTAGCTGAAGAGAAGAGGTTACAAATTGAGGCTGATAGAGAAATTAAGAGGCTGCAGATTGAGGCAGAAGAAAAACGACAGCAAAGGGAGGCAGAAGAAAAAAGGTTGACTGCCCTTTTGCCTCAGATGCTACGCCCAGTCTGGGAGCCTCAAACTCAGCTATGGGGTTTCATTTAGACCATTTTGTTGAAAAAGACGATGACATAGAGGGGTACCTAGGACGTTTTGAGTTATTAGCTACTACATATGGGTTAGAGAGAGAGAGGTGGAGTTTAAAGCTATCACAGGGATTGAGAGGTACTTCTTATGAAGTATTTGCCAAAATGAACAGGGAAGACCAAGACAATTATGACATGTTAAAGCAGGCTTTGTTATTAAGGTACGAGAAGAATGGTGAATTTTATCGTAAGAAATTTAGAAATGCCAAACTGTTGTCTGGGGAGACATACCACCAATTCTCTGCTAGACTAGAAACCTATTTGGAGAAATGGACGGCTCTGGGGAAGACCCAAGATCTTAAAGAAATGATCATGATTGAGCAATTGAGAGAGTCCATGGCTCCAGACATGAGAAAATTTCTCATGGAACAAGGTGCAGAGAAGTTGGGGGAAATTTTAAATGTTGCTGAGAGGTATCAGGCAGCTCAGGCAGAGGTAAGTGGTGCTAAAAAGAAGCACATAGACAATTTTAAAGCTCCACAGCAATTTAATAAATTTGATAATAGAGAGCAGGGAAATAAAGGTAGGACAAACTTTGAGCGGCCAAGAAATGACTATCGCGACAGAAACTCACAGTTCAATGACCAAAAGTTCAATGAAAGAAAACCGTTGAACCAAGGAAAAAGATGGTGTAAATGGTGCAAGAAAGATAACCATAACACCGAATTTTGTAGAAGGAAACCTTCAAACATTGCTGCAATGAAGTCGGGGACGCAAAGATTAAAGGTTAATCCTAATGGACAACAGGAACCTTATCACCCCCAGTTTGTGAGGATGTTATTTGTAATGGGGTCACCATAAGGTGCCTTTATGATACAGGTTTGGATTATGATTCAGTTGTGAAGTCTAGCCTAGTGGACCCAAGTCAGTATACCACAGAAACAGTGGAAATACAAGGGGCGACTAAGGACATACCACTCATGACACTTCCCATCGCAAGGATAACGGTGAAAACTCGCTATGTGGAAGGAGAAATCAGAGCAGCAGTGATAGATGAACCAATCTACCCTCTGATATTGGGGTGTAGATACGTCTTCTTGGGGAATCCCGAGAAACCTGTGATCATGGCGACAGTGCAGACCAGGTCACAGAAGAAGGAGGAAGAAGGTGAACCTATAAATGCTCATCCAGAGGAGATGAGGAAGGCGCAGGCTGAGGATAGGACACTCAAGCCCTGTTTTAAAAAATTGCCCAAATGCCACACACCTCCGAGCAAGGGGGAATATTTCATGAAGAACAAACTCTTATACAGGAAGACAGGAACTAGATCCCCGGTCACGGACAGTTAGTTCTTCCCAAGATATATAGGGCAAACTTAATAAGGAGCTTACATGTTGGAACAGATGGTGACCATGAGAAAGTCGGTACCATCTGCCAAAAGATTGCTCGAAAATACTATTGGCCCGACGTAAATGTCGATGTTGAAAACTTTGTAGAAGCATGTGGCGTATTTCATGAGGGAACACCCACAAAGGGAAAATATGTGCAGGACCTAGAAACGCCACGGGGCAACTTTAGGCCTGAAAGGAAAACTAATTATACTCGGGTAGACAAAGTGGAATGGGAGCCCCCTTTTCACACCCAGTCTTCACTTGAATGGATTAACATGGCCACTATGCGAAGAGTACAAAGAAGAAATTTTACCCAGGATAAGATGACAATCCCTCGGTCAGACTTATATAAACTGGAAGAACAGACAAGAGAGCGAAGATCTCTCATAAACAATCTTAAGTGGGGAGACAAACCCCAGAAAAAAATTGGTAGTGGTCGATTTGTGAGTGATGATTCTAGGAAGAAAAGTCCTCATTATAGAGCTTCTAATGGACGGGACCCGATGGGTTCCATGAAAAATAAGTATGATAAATTAAAGATCCAGATGTAACTCTATTAAGGACCTGGACAGATGAGAAGGCGGAAGAGACTGTTACCTCATCGTATCAATACGTGAACGAACTGACCACTCGTTTGAAAGCTGGATGGAAACTGGCAAATGATAATTTGAAGCAAGCCAGGAAGAAACATGCAGCATATTTTAATAGGAAGGCAAAGGACAGGGAACTGGCAGTCGGAGAGAAGGTGCTGCTTCTACTACCCGGAAGCCAGAATAAATTACAAATTGGTTGGCAAGGTCCATATACGGTTCTAGAGAAGGTGTCTAGAACAAACTATAAAATTGACAAAAAGGGGAAGGAGAAAGTTTATCATGTAAACCTGTTAAAGAAGTATCTGGACAGACCACTCCAGGAAAGCACCCCCTTATTGACCTTGGCTATTGCAACCCAGATGCAAAAAGAACCACTCACCTCACATGAATACCCATTACATCCTTGTGAAACCGCAGCACAGGTAAAAGTCAGTAAGCACCTGACTAAAAACCAGAGGGAGAGAGTTCAACAGGTTCTGGAGGAACATACAGATGTATTAACAGATAAACCAGGCCATACAAATTTGCTACAGTATGACATGAAACTGGTAGACTCAAACCCAATCTGTATGAGAGCCTATTCTATTCCGTTCGCGAAGGAGAAGGCATTGAAGGAAGAAATAGAGTATTTGTTGAAGGAGGGGATTATTTCGCACAGTGAATCATCTTTTAGTTCTAGTGTCGTTTTGTTGAGAAAACCGTCTGGGGAACACAGACTGTGCATAGATTACAGGAAACTGAATGCTGTCACAGAAGGACAAGTGGATCCATTACCAGACACAAAACAGTTATTTGCCAGACTGAACAAGGCAAAATACTTTTCAAAGGTGGATCTTAGTAAAGGCTATTACCAGATCCCAGTGAAGCCTGAAGTGAGACCTTATTTGGCTTTTAGCACTTCGGATGGACATTATGAATTCAATATGCTACCATTCGGACTGAAAAATGCTCCGAGTGTGTTTTCAAGGATGATGCGCAAATTGTTGGATCCCCTGAATAACCCATGTATCACGAATTTCATGGATGATATTCTCGTCGCCACAGAGACATTTGAAGAACACATTGAAGCTCTGGAGATGTTGTTTGATAGACTTCGGGAGGCGAACTTAACTGCTAGGCCAACAAAATGTTGTATTGGATGCAAAGAGTTGGAATTCTTGGGACACACTGTATATCAGGGTAATATGACCCCTGATCCTAAGAACTTGGAAAAACTGCAGAGAGCACCTAGGCCGCAAACAAAAAAGGACGTGCGATCATTTGTGTCGTTATGCGGATTTTATCAGAAATACATCAAGAATTTTAACGCTATTTGTGCTCCTCTGACTGATCTGACTCGCAAGGGACTTCCAGATAAAATTATTTGGACTGCACAATGTGAACTAGCGTTCCAAGAGTTAAAGGAAAAACTCACTAGCAAGCCTATTCTCAAACTGCCTGATTTGACACAGGACTTTGTCTTAAGAACCGATGCAAGTAATGTAGGACTAGGAGGGGCTTTGTTGCAAAGATCATCTTCACCTGATGGGGAACTGAAACCAGTCGCTTATGCAAGCCGCAAATTGAATAAGGCGGAACAAGGATACTCCACAAGCGAAAAAGAATGTTTAGCGTTAATCTGGGCAATAAAGAAGTTTCAAATCTATCTGTATGGTAGGACTTTTGTGGTGGAGACGGACCATCAGCCTCTCGTATTCTTATCTCAGGCTAAGCATGAAAACGCAAGATTGCTGAGGTGGTCTTTATTGCTTCAACCTTATCAGTTCAGTATCCAATATATCCCAGGCAAATTGAATGTCGGTGCAGATTTCCTCAGTCGGCACCCCTGTGATCAAAATTAGAGTAGTGGCAGACGTGAGGAGTAATTTTACCTATGTGTATCGCTGGTTTTGGAACTTGCCATAGGCATGTTTTCAAGTGGGGAGATGTGTAGTGAAATTGACAGAGATACAACGGTAAAATACCTCCAAAGATAACATGTAAGGATAAAAACATAATGCGTAGGCTGCTGATAGTACATGATCGCCCAGACCGCGGGTCATCACCCTCCATAAAAATTGACTTGCTAGACAGGAGGGGAACGGCGGATAAAAAGGAAAAAAATATGACTGGAAAGATTGCGTGAGACTAGAAAGGCTAAGGAGACGCAATTGGGGGGGAAACGGAGAAAAGTCACGTTTCCCAAGTTGACATAAAGTAAGGAACTCGACAGAAGGGACCTTGGATATGTTACGCCACAGTCATTTATTGGTCGCTTTTGCGATACCAAGCCTTTGATTTGAATTCAGCGGCAGAACGCAGATGTTTGGAATATTACAAAAATTAAAAAGTAACTTTTTCGTAATATTAATGTTAGGAATATAAAAATTAGCTGGCCGGATGGCCCATTCTGAGCAGTGAACTAATATGTTCTTAATTTTACAGACGGATAGATAATATTGAAGATAATGACAAAAGACAGTGTTGTTCACATCAGCGACAGACTGTATGGAATAAAAAGTGTCGCTATTTGCACAAAAAAACACGACCTCGAGACGCAGGTGTTCAAATCTACTTAGTAGGGAAGCGAAGGGACATTGGTGGGAGCTGTGTCTAAATATAACTTTTAACGACAAAATTTTGGAGGGGAGAGAAAGGTTGGTTCAAAAATCAAGTACGTTTTGAAAAAAAACAAGTAGAGACGGACAGACTAACAGATAAACATCCATACTTGACTGAAGCATGACTGAAATGACTTTAGGGTAGGAAATTTGAATTTGAAATAAACCTAGGCAGTGATTGGCCACAGACAATCATTTTATCGGCGCTCAGACGCGCAAGTGGGGCCATTCCTCAATAGTTGTTCGATGATAGACACAGTATTTTAAAGTGTGGTGATTTCCAAATGAAAGAAAGTGAAATAAGTTCAGGGACGCCATACTATAGCCAGCAGCTCAGCTGAGTTTTGCTAGCATTTCTGTGTTCTTTATTCATAATCTGGTAAGATTGAAATTATTTCTTTGTATATTTTGAATATTGTTTAATGTTCGAGTGATTTGATACTGCCATATCGAAATCTAGCCTTACAAACAAGTAGGGATTTGCTCTAGACCCCCCGCCCAAGTCAGGGTCTAGGGACCAACAATATACATAAACTCCAGCAAGGGTTAGGAAAGACAGATCAAGTGTTGAGAATAATGAAACATATTACCTATCCACTTTTAGGGAAGGAAACTAATAAATATTTTTCAGAATCTATAGTCTGGGAGGACCTATCTGATGTAAAACCACCATGGTAAATGTGCTGTTTGGTCAGAGAGATCTGACCTGTCTGTATGATGTGGTTGTTGTGTCCGTGTTGTGTCCAGACGTGGGTAGAGAATAGAATTTTGACACATAGCCAATACTTTGATTGCAGAGCTGTGAGTTTCAGTTGTCAACAAGGCGGTGTCCATTCAGTTGGTGATTTTACTCGAGTGTATCTGTGCAGTACGTTGTGACAGAGACCACTATTATTGCCCGCCAGCACGGAGAGGTGGGACCACCAGATTTCAGCACCAGAGCTACATATGCAAGATGAGTGAGCCTCTGGTCTGCTGGAAGTTCACCAACGCCTTTTAGTTACTAATACCCCATAAAATTCCTGCAATTTACTGGACACTGTGTAGTCAATATAGACAGGTGTGATGAGGCCACCCCAACAGCACAAGCATTAACTATCCTCCCAAGTAGATGACTACTAGAACATTTTAATAAAACTAACTAGTCTAGTACTTATATATGTACACTCTTGCATTTATTATGTAACATTCCATGCATTTCTTTTCATAAATTTTAAATCTTTTTTTTTTTTTTGAAAAGTTCTGGTCAACATAAAACTTGATCCAGAACAAATAAATGTAATATAATTCTATCAAAAATTTTACACACGTGAGTTAGTTCAGTGTATTTTAACATTTGTTAATATTATTAGTCTGCTTAAATATCTGTGGGTGTATCTATAATTATCACACCACATTACATATCATTACCCTAGACATTTTACATAGATACATTCATTATTAAGAAAAAAAATTGAGTGTGAGGTCGTAGTGGTAGCAAGAAAGGCCTTCTGACAATTCACAACTACATTTTATCTCAGGAGCCTTCACAGCTGGCCTCACACATTACATTTAGTAATATCACCATCATACAATACCATCAAACCCACTACAGTCTGTATATATCTAGAATGAAATGAAAGATGAGTGGGACATGAGAAACTTGACAGCTTTTTAGATCTCAGAAGACTTTTGGGGATCTGACCGCCAGACTAAAAAGAGAAGCCGCCCCTGGCCTCTCGTATCTTCGCTCGCTGCTTGCGTCGGCTTTCCCCGTTCGCTCCCACTGCGATCGGTTCCGTGTTTAACACCGAGATGCGAAATCGTTTCAGGGACCACTTCTGTCTTTGATCGTGGCGCTAGTCTTTCCTGAGATCCCCCAGTCTGTGTCTTTGATCGTGGTCGCTGCTATCTGTTTGATTCTGGCGCCGCCCCCTCTGGGCCAAGTTAATGAAATTACTGCATATGATTGCTCAAGAGATGACCATGGGCGTGATTTAATCTCTCCTTAAATCAATGCGATGACCAGAATGGACGGTAGGTAAGCTGTCCACATATTAATCAGCAAGCGTGTTGCCAATCTGCGTGGAAAGATTGCAAAGCTAATGAGTCCAGGTGAAAAGAAAAATCCCGTTTGACGAAAAGTTACAATATTTCGGGGGCACTGATGTTATCCAAGGGGTCGTTACGAAGAGTCGTATCATCTCATTCAGGGTCGGCTGCGTTCGTCTGTCACACCACCTCTGAGGCGCCGCTTATTGATTTACATGCCGGTTGGTTTAAACAGCATGAGACGTTTCCACCTGGCCTAGCTGGGCTTTCAATGTGGTGACCCGTCGCTTGTATGGACAGCGGCCGAGCAACAAAGATAACAACGGTCCACATAAATTGTATAATGCCCAGATGTCTGATTTGGATGCCCAGATGTGTTTTCACCAGATTTATCACGATGCAATGTAAACTTCAAACAATGATGTCAGGTATGGGAACTCAATCAAAAGACTTTATTTTACCACCGATGAAAGAACAAATGCGGTTCTCTAGATACCGGTCGCGAGTAATCAAAACGATGAAATAGCAAATGTGGGATGAAAGAGCACAAATGTGGGAGAAAATAAAATACGAGAGATGTAAGAAAAGATAGTGCTATAAGGCCTTGGCGCTCGTTTATCACTTACCTCAGGGGCGCATTCCCATAATCAGTTATGACTGAAGGGGTATAATTATTATAGTTTTTAATAATCGATATCATTTATCACTACAACATCTGGTGCAATAATAATAAATATCATTTATCTCTGCAGCTTCTAACACAGCTTCAGAACTGTATATAAATGTCAGAAAGCCTGATTACAAATGTATCCATGGAGAGTTTGTTTAATAGCTACAAGACGTTCCTTGAACAACAAACAGATACAAGTCAAAAAATGTACGCACTTCTCATTTTAGTCCTTCTAGCTCCGTCTATACTGATGTCTGTCGACGGTTGGTTAATAAATAGTAAGTAGAGATTTCGTTTCGTTTTTATACACGTTCTAATAATAAAATACTTTTAATGTCAACTGGACAGCATATGAAGAGATAAAAACAATAATATATAAAAATAAAAACCTCAATGAAAAAACAATGACTTATAGAAAACCCAGAGTTGGCATAATAGAACTTGACAACCCTTAACAAACAAACTATCTATCTATCTATCTATCTATCTATCTATCTATCTATCTATCTATCTATCTATCTATCTATCTATCTATCTATCTATCTATCTATCTATCTATCTATCTATCTATCTATCTATCTATCTATCTATCTATCTATCTATCTATCTATCTATCTATCTATTTATTTTATTTTTTATCGATCTTATCCATCCATCGTCCACCCATCCAAGCCATCCAATCGACTACTTACTTTACCAGCTATTGATTCAGGATAAACAGTAGTCACTGCTCCAGGTGGGCAGTGACTTTTGTTTTTGCGACTATCAGCCAGCGGTTCCACTTCTCCTTGATCAGTTGAAACGTTGTACTTGTATGATAGATCGCGCTTGTACTTCTGTGTAAGTACAACATGGTACTTGTATGAAAGACCATGATCAATTAATAGACCGAGATATGCCGTTAATTGTCCAGGTAAAGCAATGTTTGATTTCACAATATTTATTCAAGAAGCACCACACCACACATGTTTTGTTCAGATTGACCTTTAGGCCGGTTTTCACGCGCCATTTAGAAACCGCTTGTAGTGTCTCGTGCACATAGTTGGTCATTAGCTTTGTTTGAGCCAGTGCTTTAAATGTGTATGCCATCTGAAAACGTTAAAGTCCACCCAGGCCCCGTTTTGAATGGTGTATACTTTTTCCTGTGTATGTAAGTTAAATAGCACCGGTGATAGGGACAACCCTGGGGTAGTCCTGGAGATATTTGTCTTGGTTTTGACGTCTAGGTTCCCAAGCGAATTGCAGGCGATCACTCCATAAAGGCATCCACTATCTATCTAGTTAGCCATGGATCCACCCCGGATTCCACTAAACAGAACATTGAGGTTGCAAGTTTACACTGTTTTATGCATCCTCCAGCCCAGTTGCCACAGCAAACTGTCTTGCATAACTTGGAATCCTTCGTAAATATCACATGCAAATGTATCAGCGATATCGAAGGTGACCTTCATTGGCATGTAACTACGCTTGGTGTCAGGGTGACAGTGTGCATATTCTTCACGAGTCATTACTTGTCTCGTCACTATTTTTTTCAAGTAATTTTCCACAGACATTTTGTAATGTGATAATTCGATTGCTGATGAGCAGTGTGGGATCTTTACCATTGTTTAGGAAGTGGTCAAAGATAACTATATAGACTGTTTTCCCGTATCTCGGCATAAGGTATGCTTCACCACATCTGTAATGTCCATGTCGTCGGGTTGTTTTATGTTGTGATGCAGTACACCATCAGGATCCAGGGCAATCTTTCTACTGGCTTCTAAAGTATACACACCACCCTCTTCAGAAATAAATTTCAAATACATCTGTGACCCAAGACGCAGCAAGAGAGATGAATGCAGTCAGTGACTCATAGCTTGACTGCTTGCGTCAGGGTCAGCAAACCAGAGCTGACGAAGACCCTACTCTACCTCCAAGTGGTGGTCCTGGAAACAGGCTGCATCACTGCAGTCTGGCTGAGAGAGTAGAGATCGAAGAAGGAAGGCAAACCCGGTCCCAAAAATGCCGTGCTGAAGTCGGATGTGTTGGCCGAAAGGAGCGAATATCGCAGCTTCGCTGTAAACGGACACAACGCAACCAACGTCCTTTTCATGACGAATGAGGAAGAAGAAGAAAAAAGAAATACATCTCCCATCTAATGTCTTTTCTTAATTTCTGGCGGGCTTCTTTATCAGATCAGCTTTGTAAGATGAGCTTGCTTAATCACTATCATGTTGCTTTAAATCACATCACCAAACATAACCGCAGGTGATTTAATACATCCCCAATCTGTTATAACACTATTGTAGCTGTGTATACCGTGATTTCTTCAGAAACAGGCTATATTCCACCAAAGACGGAGGAAGCACAGATTAACATATAAATTAATATCTTATGAGAAACAGAGGATCAAAATAAAACAATGACATAAATTTTATTTAGGCTAGAGTCGCTTTGGTTATGCCATAAGTTGTCATGTGATTCCCCTAACCAATCATAGAGCTCAGATTTTCCCCGGCAAGAATCAGAACGCGACGCCATTTGAGTAGTTAGAATATTGGAGCGATGCCGAAAGGACGCGTCTAGTCCAGCTCAGTGTATTTCTTAGTTGAGGAGATCAACTTCACACGTATCTAGCAAAAGTGTATTCCAGGATGTTGTGTGATTTGTTTGTGATTTCAAAACATTTGTAAGTATCAATTACAAAAAAATGCATTTTTGATAGAGCTCACAGCCATAACTGCAACAGAGCTATGTTCGAGGATTCAATCTAAGCGATACCGAATCCTATGTATTAAAACCATGCTGAGAAAGAATGCCCCTTGCATTGGGAAACATTAAACTTATGGAATACAAAGAAGAAAAAAGAAGCTTTGAAAAAGAGATTAAAACCTTGCTGTGGTTATGTTGTCAAGGACAGAAGGTACTCACCCAAAGTACGAACATAGTAGAAACAACAAATTACAGTCTTAATACTAATCAAAATGAATACCAAGAATGAAATGATATTGGATCAATTCCAGCTCCAGTAAGTAACATGACTTAAATATGGTGCCCGTGACCACTTCTCTTGAAAAGCAAATAACCAGGGATCATAAACCACTATAAGTCAAACGGAAAATCACGAAGATGGAAAATTTACTACAAAATTTCCAACAGCTTAATGTTGAGCAACAACACCAACCACAGAACCAGCCCGCACAAGCACAACCATTACAGCCCACCGATTGACATGTCTAAGAAATATTTGCTGACGGGAAGTTACCCTATGCAGCATGAGCTATCACTGTGTCAGAGCTTTGTCCATCAGTCTCCCTCCTCAATTTGTTCCAACCCACGCCGCCCCTCTGACTCTGACAGGTGGAAAAATCGTTTTCTGACGGGAGGTTATCCCAAACGACAATCCTTGAGCTTACATCCCACTATTCATGGGAAAGATATGAATTATTTTGATCACACCTCTTATATCAAGATGAATGCAGTGACACACGCGGATGCGAAATGTTACTTTGTCGACGATATGAGGAACCTACATTGCCCACGTATACTGAAACATTGCAGTAAGGAATCCGACAGTCCCCTGTATCACTTCAATAAACGTACTAAGAACCACTGGAACAGTCTCAACAGAAGTGATTACCGTATTGCAGTCAGAAACGTAATCAACAATGTCAGGCCTTAAAAGATTTGCGAGGTAAAGAATCTCCACGCATCTAACGACACATGCATAATCACGACAGAAAACGGTTTACGCGCAGTTATCAAACCACTAGTTCCATGTCGCAAACCGATTCCCCGACAGCAGCAGGTTCGTGCTACACAGACGAGACCAACTGCGACGAAATGTACCCCCAGGGTAAATGAACTAACCCGACACATGCACATGAATGAGCCTAAAATGACCTCTGTCGCAACACAGACAGATGTTGCTGGGTCTAGTCAGGCATGTAAAACGTTCCAAACCAGCACGTCATCCAGCCACACTCGTACACCATTGCAACAGTTCGCACAACAGAAATCCTTGAATGCTATCCCACTTACTGCACCGAGCACAGAGAGGCTGCAGGAAGAAATAAATGACATTTTGAAGAAGGGTGACTTCAGCGTTCTCACGGTCTTTGCTTTGCTTTGCTTTAGAACCCCATAGGGTGCGAGTGGTTAGACTCGTATACCCTTTATGCAGACAGCCTGGCGCGGCGGTGGCGCAGCCACCGAAGCCCTTCTGCACATGGTCCGTGTTGCCACACGGCCGGGAAGCCACCCATCGTGACACCAGGCGATGGGGCCGCAACGCGCCGTGCATCCACACGGTATCAGACGATTGGGGGAGTGTAGTGGGCTTTCTTTCAACCCCAGGGAGCATCCTAGACTCGAAACTGATTACACCAGGCCCACTTTGGCGTGTGTGTACTGCCCCGAGGTTTGATAACTCTCTACCCTGCAAAGGGGGTTATACCTCCGAAGACAGTGGTGACTAGCAAAGAGGCCAGTCACCAGTGGGCTTTGTTGCAACCCCAGGGAACCTCTCCTCAGGTGGCGAGGGTGCAATGCCACGAGAAAATTGGTTCTCTACCCTGCAAAGGGGGTTATATCTCCGAGACAAGACGTATCGAGGGATCGGCACCGCCAGCGCCGAGCCTCTACCACCACCGAGCTGCACCACCATGAAGAAGCAAGCCCTGGCCCACCCGAACTGGGAGGACCCGTAACCGGGACCCCGGCAACCAGGACCACACACAGTCTTGATAGGACACGGCCTTGTTTTATTAATGGCGTAGCAGCGACCGATCCTCTACAACTGTCAAATGGCGTTATCCAGACGGACACAGACACATTGCACTGCCTCTACTTTACTGGGAGGACCCGGAAGCCGGGACCACACACAGCCTTAGGAGGACAAAGATCGCCTGAAACCCTTGACGAGGGCAACGAAATGTCGGAACGCTTGCCCCCCACTTCTCACGGTCAAATCGGTATATTGTCTATTAGAAGATAAATTTGCTTATGAACTTGTTTGCCAAACAAGACGAGATACGTTGCTCAGTAATAAACACGGTTAAACAGGATGATGGCACTCTTGAACACTACAACAGCACGATTGATCGGGATGAAAGCAAGATTACCCCACAAGAGAAGAATTATACAGAAGTGTCCATCAGACCCATTAGACGGGCAAAATATCGCTATAGATCCGCAGGTTCCATCTCTTTTAATGAACAAACAGACTCTGACATGGACACACAAGAACCAACAGACCAACTCTTTCACACCGACAGTATATCAAATAATAGCCCTGTTCAAACGTACGGTGAGATGATAACCAACCTGTATCGGCGAGACTCTGGTATTGATTCTTTTGGTCCTGATGATACATCAATTGCTAATACTGCGCCCCCAGAGATTCAGGCAGCTGGCAAACGCCCAAGTTTTTATTCATCTGAAGGATCGCCTCATATCACAAAATTTCAAAAAGTATCGCAGAACCATATCAGGCGAAAAATATTGACGAAACGCAAACATGTTCACAAACCACAACAAGATGTTCCAGCCATGAAAACCCCAGCTACGTTGCAATCATCACCGTCTTCGTCGATGTCCTCAGCGCCCCAACAATCAGCCAATATCGTATCACATGCTCCACCCACAGTTACTCAATATGATGCTCGCCTAACCAGTCGAGAAATTGCAATGTTCGAGGCGATGGAAAAATTCAAGGACCTCGCAAAGCTATTCTAAAACACGCCCAAGTGTTTCATGTGCATGCCCATCCATGCACGGTCACCGCAATTGTGAAAACATTATGTACTAACGTTTCTAAATGTACTCTATTTTCAGACTATGTTCAAATTGACAGTTCTGTTCCAGTATGAGATGTAAAAGCCTAACCAAGAAAGCTTTTCCCAGCCATTCTATTATTGATGTCCAGAATACCTCAAGAACAGCCCACAGATGATTTTAATTAGACATTTCATGGTTTTGTGAAATAAAAATAAAACACAAGATACAGTCTTCCTAGTTTACAGACACACTTATTAGTCACAGACAGTTTTGATGTTTATAATGTTAACCTATCCAACCCCATTTATAACACATGTGTCACACTGATTCTGTTGTAACCTTGATCTATACTTTTGTAACTGATCATATTCCACGCTTCATTCACTAGACTTCTTGTTCTTACAGTTCCAGAGCCCAGTGATTTCTTTTCCATGCATCGTAGTGCATCTTTATGCAGGCACCTTGCACGAGTAATTTTCTTCTTACCTGATACTAATATCTCTTTGTTCCAAATTATCTTAACTCATCCATTATCTATCACTTCGATCCATCACACTGATTCCATTACGACATCTGTATTTAGTCACAAATGCATACCCAAAATTATTATTGCATGCTATCCTATTTTCTCCACAGGTTTATTTATTTTAGCATGTATACGAAATTTGTTTGAAATTATTACGCTTTGCACAAGAGATTGCATATCCAACCTTGTGTGGCCGTGTAGGTTTATACGGCACTAGTAGTTATATAGATTTTATGTAGTCAGAGTTAATCCTTCATATGTTGTGGTGGTTCAAGTGCTAACTTGCGTTCCGCCAGAGATCGTAATACTTGACCTTTTGTTATTTTTTTCAACCCAGGAATGTTCTTCCCTTTGAGTTTGGTGATAAGCAAAACAGTTTCAGCACAACAACGTATATCCACAAGAAATTATTGTAAAGTTCCACAAACAGCAATGTAGAAAAATTCAATTAGAGTTTATTGATGTAATTAGACAAACACTGTAAATTTCACAATGATGATTGGTTATCCGATATGAAAAAAATATGTAAACCAACTGAATAATATAGGTACATCCAGATAGAATAATATATGTATATCCACAAGAAATAATTTACTGATTTGTTTACTCAAAAACTTGTCTTGGTATCCTCAAAGACGAAGTTCTCCTAACGCTATCAGTAAAAATCCTCTAGTCTAAAATCATGGTATCCTTGGAATCATAAGTCCTAAAATCGCTACCTATCGCCCACAACTCTTCTATTTATACTATTTCTTCTTTTTTCACACGACCCGTCCTTTTTTTCACACGATACAATAATTAACATTTGCACTCCTCTCCTCAGCTTTTAGACCTTTTTGCGCACGACATTCTGTTATTTCGACTTTATTTTTACATGTGTGATCTTTTCCAACTTAACAATAGGATTTAAAAAAAACCAGATCACACAAACATTCATTTCCCACTTTCGCGCTTATAAAACCCATTCATTATTATCTGGGACTGACCTACGTTTGCCCTGTCAGAGCAGTTACTGGCAACTGAACTTTGAATGAATACTGCGTTTTGTGTAAAAACGTCTTATTTGCTTTTAAGGTCTGTCATTCTTACATGTTGCATTTTCTAGCACATATAAATGCTTATCGTGAAGTAGGAGGGACAAAGCTAGCGTGAAAGGTCAAGCTTGATGAATTTTCCTCAAAAGCGACCACGCGTGCTGTAAATTTATTTATGTCACTATACCGTGCAATTAGTTCCTTTTTTAATGATGCACAGGTCTCTTCTGGGTAGATGAGGGAGCGTCGTCGCAGAAAATCCGTCACAAGAGATTCCGATGACAAGTATGCAATTTTGATCTTTTCCTTGTCACTTGTAGCATTTACCATGGAACTAAACTTGTCTATGTTCATTAGCCATCTCCGAAATGTCTTTGAATCGCCCGTGAAGGGGGTTATAACCGAGCGAATTTGGTTATATTTATTATAGTGATCTACATTGGATAGCGTGTCTGTTATCCGTTGCAACGCGGTCATTGTGGGTTCGGCCTCTACAGGTAAGGGTATGTTAGCAGGATGGACGTTTGCCTGTTGCATTTCCTGTTGCTGTTGTAGCTGCTGTGCATAAAACGCCCGTTGATGTTGTTGCTGTAGCGTATACAACGCTTGTTGTTGCTGCTGTTGTTCTAGGCTTGGATCCATTTTATTGATTATGCCTGTCACTCTTCACAAAAAAAGGGCAGGTCACGGCGCCAATTAGTGTTATATGTGGCCGTGTAGGTTTATACGGCACTAGTAGTTATATAGATTTTATGTAGTCAGAGTTAATCCTTCATATGTTGTGGTGGTTCAAGTGCTAACTGGCGTTCCGCCAGAGATCGTAATACTTGACCTTTTGTTATTTTTTTCAACCCAGGAATGTTCTTCCCTTTGAGTTTGGTGATAAGCAAAACAGTTTCAGCACAACAACGTATATCCACAAGAAATTATTGTAAAGTTCCACAGACAGCAATGTAGAAAAATTCAATTAGAGTTTATTGATGTAATTAGACAAACACTGTAAATTTCACAATGATGATTGGTTATCCGATATGAAAAAATATGTAATCCAACTGAATAATATAGGTACATCCAGATAGAATAATATATGTATATCCACAAGAAATAATTTACTGATTTGTTTACTCAAAAACTTGTCTTGGTATCTGATACCGTAAGTTGATGTATATCGCCGACAAGTATGTTAAATGTACTTTTGTCTCCTTTGTGCATTAACTTCTTCTGTATTGGGTACCATACCCTCAATGACTGGAAACTATCACTGATACCGCCGAATGTTTATTTCATTATTTGATAAAATTATTGTTATTGATATTGTGTGGTTAATTGATACCACTGATACATCTAAGGTTGCTGATCCACTAAAATGTTAGGTCACCACTGATAATTCTATGTAACTGAACCCAGTGGTAGATAAATGATGAAGACGTAAATGTGTTCTCCTTATATAGGCCACGCCCCCTCAGGGCTATTTGTAAATATGTCCCTACTGCTGTCACTATGCCTAGAATGATCAGAGTAGGTGTGTACTGACACATTCATCCATCACAGTGACACACATTGAATTCATGTATCGTTGAACGAATAGCAACGTTGAAATAATGGTTTATTTACGTTACAACACAGACGACGACACAGATGAAATACAGCATAGTACATGATATTGAATAAAGGTATTCATGAAGCTCCCACACTCCACATCGCTTAAGTACAGCGCCTAATGGCGCACACCTCATATAAATGCACGTACACCACTCCTATAGAACTGCGCTCACCGCAGTTATAAATATGGCCTCATAACTCATAGCATAATGGTGCACTTCTCATTGAAGATGTCCATCACGATTTTCCTCAAAGGACTCCGTCCTCCCTGCTCCACCAAGGCTGCTCCCCGGCAGTTGAATAATCATCGTCAGCTATATATATTCAAGGCCTAATCATAAATAGTGGTGCACTTCCTCTAGAAGATGCACATCACCATATTCCTCAAAGGAAAGACTGCGCACACAGCAGTCTGCAGTAATATAACCTGCATAACATCTATATACGGCCTATAAAGTCATGTATTCCTCTCAGACTCTATATATGGCCTAATCTCCTATAGATAGAGTACAAATAATGCATAAATATGGACATACACAATATCCAGTGAAACATTATACAATACAATCATATTATACTATACAATAATACATGATCCTAAAAAAAATCAAGTATAAGAAACAATGTAGCAATCTTGAATCAATTTCTAAAGAAAAAAATAAATAGGTCACTACTCCGGTGTAGTATTCTGTACCGCACGGGATGACATCGAATAATACAGGGTCAACAAACTGGCTGGGTTACGCTTGACTGCACACACGGTTGTATGGTAACAAACATTTCTGTCACAGGTAAAGGAAAAAACAGGCACGCTGACCTTTATCGCACAGCTGCTACTGTTTGAACAATACAAATGAAAATCTTCATTCTAATAAACTGTAAGATTATCCTAAAAAACGGATAGGTTAAACGCACAATTACCTATACCCGTGGTTATGAAAACCTCTGGTCTTCATATGATGTCACCAACTCTTCGTTCACACATAGAATACAACTCAGGAGACTTGGGTCAACCTGACCGACAATGACGGTCATCACGCCAGTAGTAGGCTGAAATAAAGTGACATACACAACAACGAGATTCTCTCTCGTAATCCAAAAAACATAACAGTAGTAGTACTTAGGACATCAATAGTTACTGTTACTTTATTTACTACCAATGACTTTGGGATTTTGTTGCACACAGTTAACCTGGTTAAGTGTAGTAATATTTTGAGTGTCATTAACTCTATTACCATTCCCCTTATCATTCCATTTGTTCTGCCTAGAACTGCAGTTAGCATTGTTATGCTTAACATATCTTCTAGGATAGAAGTATCTAGTAAATGAATCTTGTTGACTCCTAGAATAATTATTACCAAGTTTGTAATCTTTAATGTAACTATTCCTACCATAATTTCTCAACTCTTCAGAATCAATCTTTTGAGATCTGTTAGACTGTCTGGAAAAACTACCATTTAATGGGCTTCCCCGGTACTGTCTAATATTATGGTTATCTCTTTTACCAAAACTGTTGTTATTCTTTTCTATGATAATATGCGTGGGGGGCAAGCGTTTCGTTCCCCAAAGGCGATCTTTGTCCTCTCAAGACTGTGCGTGGTCCCGGTTTCCGGGTCTTCCCAGTAAAGTAGAGGCAGTGCAATGTGACTGTGTCCGTCTAGATAACGTAGAGGCTCGGTCGCTGCTACGCCATTGATGAGCAGAGCAGTGTCCTATCGAGACTGTGCGTTTTCCCGGGCCCGGGTCTTCCCGATTCGGGTGTGCAAGAGCTGTCCGTCTTCTTGGTAATACAGCTCAAGAGTGGTAGAGGCTTGGCGCCGGCTGCGCCTACGCCTCGATACGTCTAGTCACGGAGATATAACCCCCTTTGCAGGGTAGAGAACCTCTTTTCTCGTGGCATTGCACCCTCGCTACCCGATAAGAGGTTCCCTGGGGTTGCAACAAAGCCCACCTTTGACTGATTGCTCGTGTCAGTCTTGTCTCGGAGCTATACCCCCTTTGCAGGGTAGAGAGCTATCAAACCTCGTGTCAGTACACACACGCCATAGTGGGCCTGGTGTAGCCTGGTCTGAGTCTAGGATGCTCCCTGGGGTGAGAAAAAGCCCAAACCACTCCCCAAACAGTGCGTAGATGCACGGCGGGTTGCTCACTCATCGCTTGGGGGCACGATGGGTGGCTTTCTGGCCGTGTGGCAACACGGACCGTATGCAGAGGCGTGGCGGTGGCTGCGCCACCGCCATACCAAGCTGCCTGTGTGCCAAGGGTATAAGAGTCTAGCTACTCGCACCCTCATCGGGGATAAAAGCAAGCAAGCAAGCAAGCATGATAATATGCTTATGTGCTGTATCACACTGCCTATATTGTGTATGACAAGCAGTGGAACTCATAAAATCCTTATGGTTACCAACATGATATTTGTTATATTTATTACCAGAATTAGATATTACACTTGAAGTATCCTTGCTGGTCTGACGCCAATAGCCATTAATCTTCAACGTAGCGTCTTCCGTACGTGGGAAATTATATCTGCCACGCCGAGATTTAAGTCCATCATGTTCCATTTTCGAATTTGCTAAGAGTGTATAGGGCAGGCTCTTTGCTTGTTTATAAACAACCTTCTGTCTACTATTGTCAATCTTAACAGTAGACAAATCTTTGATGCCTAAAACAACATCCACTAAACCATTGACCCTTGTACTCAATTCAGTAATCTCTTGGTTTAGTTTCTTATTTAAGTTATTACATGTCATAACTTTACATCTTTCTTCTGTAAGTAACTTCTCAATCTTAACCATTTTCTTTCTCTGCACCGTTAACTCTTCTAACCTCTGCTTATCATCCTTTTCCTTAATTGGTCTCCTCTGTGGTTCCAATTTTATTAATCTCTTCTTTTGCACCTCTTCTATCTGTGGCTGAAGTAGGGCTACCTGAGCCTGAAGTCCATCAACTTTAGGAGCTTGTTGCTTCAACTCATTAATCTTCTCGGAAGATACATTATTCTTTTCTTTCAGTTGGTGACTGAGAATATTGTTCTCATCCAACACATCATGAAGCATATCTATATACTTCTTCTCACTTACATTGCTATCAATCTTAACTTCTCATACATTTCTCTCTTTTTTTCAATCTCCTGCTTGAGATTACTAATTTTGCCTTGATTATGTGCAATCTGTGTTTCCAAGTCTTTTACTCTACTGCACGCAGATTCTAATGCTGTTTTCACACTAGAAAGCTCCAAGTTTGATTTATGCAAATCACTTGTGAGTTTAGATACTGTTTCCTGTAGTTTTCTCTTCTCAGCTATATCCTGCAAACAATTTTCTCTTTGTTGTAAGGCAATTTGCTTGTTGTTCTTCCTTCGCTCCTTCTCTTCTAATTCCTCTTTGTTATCATCCTGCATGTCGTTGCAGATTATATTGTGTATAATCTTATGCATATAATTGTGTCTAGCCCGAGTATAATCATACACCATCGGACGTAGACATTCTAACAACTTTGCCAAATCTTTAGCCATGATCATTTCAGGATTTGAATGAGGGTTATCATCAGTAAAATACTTTATAGCTTGTACAGCATTAAACAAAAAACCATCAACAACGTATCTATCTAGTGCTGGGCCTTTTAATCCCTCGCCATATTCAGCTTCATTAGCTAAAAACTCTAGTATAGGCCTCATATCTTCTGGATCTGTATCATAGTCCATGGTGATTCAATCACTAAGTGTACAAAATTTATAAACCACTTATAATTCTAATAAGATTACGTTACATAACCATCAATCAATTATGCATTAAATATCACCATAATACGCTATCAACATGAAATACTCAATAGCATACACAATAATATTGGAAGGCTTGACAACATCATACAGAGACACAGTTTTCACACAAAAAATCACTTATCTTGTAAGTAGAAAACGGTCTTGTTCTTTCTCTGTTACCACTGATGAGCATCAGACAACACACCATAAGCACACTCCCTTGTTGAAAGTTACAGGAACAGCACTGGACTCTCGTCAACTGTTACCTCTGGAAACTTGATAAAGCAGGAAACAGGAAAGTGACTGCTGCAAATATGTCACCAAAAAGCATGTACAAATTAGACACATCACCGTGTTACCGATCAAAGGTTACCAGCAACACCAAACTGTCTGTAAGCAATGCAGGTGTCAATACAGGCTTGAAGTGTTTTACTGCCGACTCATTTAGGCTGGAATAATGTGTCATAATCATCTGTTCCCAACATGACACTAGTCTACTCTTTGCTATTGTCAAATGAATACTAGTCCGTAGGCATAGAAGACGACATAACACAGGTAAAGCTGACCTGGTTCTAAATCGAAGCTCCGCCCACACAAGGCTAACTACTGTCACAGCTGAGAGAACTTGATAGTGCATACGCCACACACAGGGCACACTAAATACAGGTCAAGGTCTGGTAGAAACAATCTTACCACGTGAAATCATGAGCCTTACGTCCGAAAAGTTGGCCCACTACTGATAATGCTGTTCATCAACAAATGCTAGCTGACATTCCTAAGTCTATTTTATATGTATGTATACGCCCACATAGAGCCATAATAAATGAATAGGTGAACGTTACGTTCTGAATATTATGCCTGAACACAGCCTCCTTGTAATCTTATCCTTTCAACGCGAATTTTGCGGGTTTTAAATTCCAAAAATGACTGGAACAGAAGATAAAACCAGTCTTGGCCACCAAGTAATGTTACTGGCCACCAAGTAATGTTAATGCTGCTTACCACTGATAAGTATAGTGTTCAGTGGTAGTTGAATAACCATCGTTAGCTATATATATTCAAGGCCTAATCATAAATAGTGGTGCACTTCCTCTAGAAGATGCACATCACCATATTCCTCAAAGGAAAGACTGCGCACACAGCAGTCTGCAGTAATATAACCTGCATAACATCTATATACGGCCTATAAAGTCATGTATTCCTCTCAGACTCTATATATGGCCTAATCTCCTTCACAAAAATGTCTCATAAGCTGCATCCACTGCAGTCATAAATATTAATACATACCATCCTCCAATAATCTAACACATGGAAGAATGCATATGCAGGAAGAATATTCAGATACAGGCCTGTTCAAAAAGTCTCCACCGAGACACACATTGAAAAACACTCTACCATTTTTACCGAACACTGGTCGGGAACACACACTTAGAAAAAAACCAAGGTTGACTTCCTCCATCAACACTTTCCACCCGAATACTAGCGGTCACAAAAACCCCCGCCTAAACAGTCACGGGACTTCGCAGTTCACCACCGCTCAGTCCCTTCCACGAACTAGCCGTGCGAACTATTTACAGTTCTAACAATACAGAACCGCGCTCATGACGCTATCTGTACCCTATGACTTCTATCATATATTTGTTCACCCAATTTTACCGTTAATCAAGTCTTCAAGTGATGTAACCCTTAATTTACTGTGACCAACCCATATACAAAGTATCACCTCCCTTTTTAACCTTAACAGTATCCTCAAAGACGAAATTCTCCTAACGCTATCAGTAAAAATCCTCTAGTCTAAAATCATGGTATCCTTGGAATCATAAGTCCTGAAATCGCTACCTATCGCCCACAACTCTTCTATTTATACTATTTCTTCTCTTTTCACACGACCCGTCCTTTTTTTCACACGACACAATAATTAACATTTGCACTCCTCTCCTCAGCTTTTAGACCTTTTTGCACATGACATTCTGTTATTTCGACTTTATTTTCACATGTGTGATCTTTTCCAACTTAACAATAGGATTAAAAAAAACCCAGATCACACAAACATTCATTTCCCACTTTCGCGCTGATAAAACCCATTCATTATTATCTGGGACTGACCTACGTTTGCCCTGTCAGAGCAGTTACTGGCAACTGAACTTTGAATGAATACTGCGTTTTGTGTAAAAACGTCTTATTTGCTTTTAAGGTCTGTCATTCTTACATGTTGAATTTTCTAGCACATATAAATGCTTATCGTGAAGTAGGAGGGACAAAGCTAGCGTGAAAGGTCAAGCGGTCACACTTGGACTCACTATGGAAAGATGTTCCTCACTCCAGTTCTCACATCCTTAACTTACTGTTTTCCTTTCCACTGTTTTGAGACGACATTCTAGACTTATGAGCTTTTCTATCCAAATCATTTCCATCCCTTCGAATTAAAATAATGTTGTAATCAGGAGATCTTTAAATTTCCCCTATCTATCAAGAACTACAGTACCCTCTTCCTACTACTTATTGACAATTATGTCTATTCCTTTTCTGAACTTAGCTATTGCTTGCAGCCCTATTGTTTAGGATTGGTAGCATCTCTAATGTTTAGTGAACTGATTATTATCATTCTCTTATAAATTGTGATATATTGACATAAAAGAAATCATGAAAAAAAAGAGAATGCACAGAAAAGAAAACATGAAAAAAGAGAATGCACAGAAAAGAAAACATGAAAAAAGAGAATGCACAGAAAAGAAAAAAGAAATGAACTTGAAAAGAAAAGAAAAAACGAAAAGAGAAAAAGACATAGACACAAAAGGATTAAAAGAAACATCTTCAAAATTGTATAGGATGTTATGTATGTTATTATGCCACCCTCACACATTTTGATAACACTGATTGACAGTTTAATACACAATGGTTTTACATGTGATAAATGAAAAGATGATAGGCCAATGTCATATAACATTGACTGCCCTGATATTAGCAGCTGACATAGAAGAAAAGAGATTAAATAAAAATTAAAAAAAATAAATCAACTCATCAGCTTTTGTTCATACTGCCTCTGCCAGTCATACCCCCTGTAAGCATAATATCTGCACATGACAACTATGCAGATGACACCCCAGCAGTATTCTGTTGATACTGTATAAGCATTTGTATATGCTGACCCCAGATTGAACACCCCATTACCGGATGATACCACTGATGGCACATGAGATGAAGAAGCAACTGTTTGGTAAAGATGAAGATGCCATTTTCTATTATGGTGAAACTTTATGTTGACACAACTGATGTTTTGTTATGCGGTTTATGCATAAATGCCCCACATTCGTATGGGATAATGAATAATTTTAGTCTTTTGTGGCTACGAAATAAGACAAGGATAAAATGGAAAACTTTATGGATTCTATGGACATAGAACAAATCGGAGCAATATGATTGCTGTATATGAGAACCATATGAGTATGGATTATCATTGGACAAGAGACAAATGGATTATGATGATCCCATGGAACCAAAGGTGTTAAGGATACTGTGGCCGGGGGAGTGGACGGGAACGGCAACAAATCAAGTTAGATGTGACCGAGCTTGGTCACGGTGACAAATCAAGTCTAGTGTGACAGGGTGAGAATGTGGTGGAATCTTTTAATCAATGTTCATCTGTTGTTTTACTGGCGACTGCCAGAGATGGTAATTACAGAATAGGAACATAACCCAGGTGGTTCTTTTGGAGACTCGTAACTGTGTTTATGTTTTAAGCTGCATGATCGTCGAAAATATGATAACATTCTTTTCTCTATTACCTGATGTAAACAAACGACACTTCCTACTGACGTTCAGGAAATAAGTTCAAGCTGGATTAAATATGAATGAACACCTTTATTAAGTGTCTGCACACTCTGACAACTTCATAATAGTTCATAAATACATGTGCTTCTGTGGTATACAAACCAGTCATCCCAAGAAATAACACACAGCCATCGAACTTACAAGATGGTCCAAACCCCAAAATCACTGCCTCGCTCGTCTCGTGCCTAAAACCAACTCACTTAACCCCGTTCTCTCAAACCATCACTTCCGTCCTAGCTACTGAGCAATTCGACCCCAAGTTCGATGACGTCATTCCTGAACACTTTAATTAAATCACTCATAGGATTTGTGACTAGTGTTATTACACTAACTAGACACGCTCAAATACTTAGTGTTTAATCTTGCTAAGTATTCTTACCCTAACTCTAATTAAGTGGCAGCACCTTAGTGTTAATCCGACGTAACAGTCCGTACTGTCACATACGCCCGGGGCCACTAAAGTGTATCCCGTAGGAGACACTTTATTCCCTAGAAAAAAAATTTACTAACTCTAAAAAAAATTATTGGGATTCATGTATCCCACCATAAATCATGTCAGAAGGACTACAATAAACAATAGATGGGAATAATGGATGAAATAACACCATTAACATTTCACACACAAAAATCGATCATGAAGGGGTAGGGACTGATGGACATAACATAAACGAGGGACACATGGGAAGAAAAAACTATGGAGGTTATGGTAGCTACAAATAGTACTAATAAGTGGCAAAAAATAAAATATATGGGCAAAATAGAACAGTAACTAACATTCATCAACGAACTAACAAAACGCTTTATGGTTTTATAGTCATCAATATCTCTCACACTTGTGCGAATCATAAAACATTAAATAACATGACAAGCGAGTTAACGTCGCAAGGAAAAAAAAAACTGGCAAAAAAAATATGTCGGGTGCACATAAAATATAGCGGATGCCCAAAATGGCTGTCACCCTACACTTCACTGAAGTGGGTGATGAAAAAAAATATATGAATGGAGGAAATGGAAATAGAACCACAAAACTTGGTGGCAAAGTATGGGGAAAATGGGTAAGTCTCATTTAAAAAAATGACTTTGCCGGTGTAACAATAACCGGAAACAATGAATGGAATGGAAACATGGTAATCAATGGACAATGGTATAGAATATATAAATGGGCAAATAGTTAAATCACATGTATGAGTGTCGGTGTAACAATAACCGAAAATTCAAACAATCATAATGCAATATGGTGTCATCATCATAATGAATCGTGAATGATGCCAACATTAGTGGCGGGTGAAGATGTACATTAGTTAATCACTTTTATTTGGTACAACAAAACAATGTAAACACCCAAAAAAATCTGGGCAAAATCTTACATAAAAAAAACATGGCAAAAAAACAAAAACAAAAAAATCATAGGGGTACAAAAGATGGTTAAAAAATGAGATCAGACAAAAATAATGTGACATAATGACGCTAACGCGTGTAAAAGGGAACAACATCAACTACAATATATCAGGACTGCAGAGATCTTCTGAGTTGGTGGATCTCCATCAGCAGTGGTCGAAAGGATGTCGTGAGGGAAATGTTCATGTACTGGCAGATTCAGCAATGTCTTTCTTGCGGACGAAAATGTAACAGCTCTCCATAAATAACGGCTGTTGGACTTTCCTATCTGAACTGGAAATGTCCATAAAGTGTGTAACCCAGATGTTCAAGGATGCGTAACGATTGGTCTTCAAGGTAGCATCAGGATCAAGCAATTCAGCAGGAGGGGTATTGTGTAGGAGACCTGCATCGGAAGACACGAGAAGCAGGGTCGACTTCATGCTAAAAATAATAGCAGGGCAGGAAATGTCAACCTGACCGGAGACGGCATCTGGAGGTAAGTGCAGTTCAATTTGTAAACATCTTTGCAAAAATGTTCATTGCTTCCAATCTTTCAATGGCTTACAATAACAGGCGAGGATCGTACTGTGTAGGTTGGGATGTAGGAACAATGGCATGGACTACGGGAGTGGACGAAAACGGGAGGGTCGGGGTGGAGGCTGCGGACTGGTATGAGGATAACGGAGGGGAACGCGCAATCTACGGGACGGAGGTGTGACAGGGGGAGGGAGAGGCGGAGGAGAGGGACTACGGTAAGGAGAATGAATAGAACCACGGGAGCGACGAAAACGGGTTCGTACGTGGGCGGCCCGCTGGTGAAGGGGCTTAGGAAAGGGAACAGAATCGTAAATGAATTTTGGATGACGACGTCTAAAGAGAAAACGAGCTGAGGGAAGAGGAACATCAGGTCCAATATCAAAAGAAGAATAATCGGGGGAAGAGTCAAGATCAGAGGAAGGGGGAGAAAAATAACCGGAGGGAGGTGGAGGAAAATAGCCATAAGGAGGAAGAGAAGGTTCAACATCTGAAGAGTCAGACTCATATTCTGTATCAAGGTCGGAGGGAGGCGGAGGAAAATAACCATATGGAGAAAGAGAAGGTTCAACATCTGAAGAGTCAGACTCATGTTCTGTATCAAGGTCGGAGGGAGGCGGAGGAAAATAACCATAAGGAGGACAAGAAGGTTCAACATCTGAAGAGTCAGACTCAGGTTCTGTATCAAGGTCGGAGGGAGGCGGAGGAAAATAACCAGGGGGAGGACAAGCGGGGTCAGAAGAGAGATGAACAGAGGGAGGAAAAGCGGGGTCTGAAGGGAGGTGAACAGAGGGAGGAAAAGCGGGGTCAGAAGAGAGGTGAACAGAGTGAGGAAAAGTGGGATTAGAAGAGAGGTGAACAGAGGGAGGAAGGGAGGTATGGACAGGAGTTGCGGCAGTAATAGCAGGTACAATAATATCATGCTGAGGCGAAGCATGAGAGGGGCCTGGAGTAACGGAGGGTAACTCAGCCAAGCGAGCATCACAGGAGAGGATACGTGAGTACAGCTCAGGTGGAGGGATATGAACCTCAGCGGTGGAACAGGAATGATAACGTCTGTTAAAGGTTTTTCTCCACTGTGTTACTGGCTTTATATATGCTCTTAGTCCATTTTCTGTCGTTATCATACATCTTTGTTGGTCACTGATAACATTATTTATTTCAAATATCTTTCCTTGTTTGATTACATTGATAACGTTTCTCACTGTAATGCGACAGTGTCTTTTATTGAGACTGTTCCAGTGTGCCCTTCCAACAGCTGTTTGTTGCTGTGACAATTGTTGTTGAAGCAGGTGGTTTTTCTTTTGCAACAAAAATACTTTATGCTCTAGCTGTTGAATGGGTGAATACATCATAAAAAACAGTTACGAGCTGGTCACGGGCACCAAATCAAGTTATGTGGCCGGGGGAGTGGACGGGAACGGCAACAAATCAAGTTAGATGTGACCGGGCTTGGTCACGGTGACAAATCAAGTCTAGTGTGACAGGGTGAGAATGGGGTGGAATCTTTTATCAATGTTCATCTGTTGTTTTACTGGCGACTGCCAGAGATGGTGATTACAGAATAGGAACATAACCCAGGTGGTTCTTTTGGAGACTCGTAACTGTGTTTATGTTTTTAGGCTGCATGATCGTCGAAAATATGGTAACATTCTTTTCTCTATTACCTGATGTAAACAAACGACACTTCCTACTGACGTTCAGGAAATAAGTTCAAGCTGGATTAAATATGAATGAACACCTTTATTAAGTGTCTGCACACTCTGACAACTTCATAATAGTTCATAAATACATGTGCTTCTGTGGTATACAAACCAGTCATCCCAAGAAATAAAACACAGCCATCGAACTTACAAGATGGTCCAAACCCCAAAATCACTGCCTCGCTCGTCTCGTGCCTAAAACCAACTCACTTAACCCCCTTCTCTCAAACCATCACTTCCGTCCTAGCTACTGAGCAATTCGACCCCAAGTTCGATGACGTCATTCCTGAACACTTTAATTAAATCACTCATAGGATTTGTGACTAGTGTTATTACACTAACTAGACACGCTCAAATACTTAGTGTTTAATCTTGCTAAGTATTCTTACCCTAACTCTAATTAAGTGGCAGCACCTTAGTGTTAATCCGACGTAACAGTTCGTACTGTCACAATACACAATGGAGATTGAATAAAAAAAATAATTGAATGCTGATGCACCCAGAAAATAATGGACAAACAATACACCCATATACGAGGATTTTTGTGCAATGTTTGTTATATGAATATTGTTGTAAAGATGTATAACAATTGCTTATTACTAGATACTGATTAACCAATTTCACAATACTGGTGATACTATGATCTTTCAATAGACTTACTAAATAACAAGATATACCGGAGGGTCATATATGACTGATGAATTTTGACAGACTGAGGTCTGATCGCCTTTATGATACAGAGGCTGAATAATGTTATCCCAAGGACGGACGTGTCACAGATATATGGTGGATATATATATAAAAAAATAAAGAATACCTGGATTGGAAATACATGTAGACGAGTCATGGATACCAAAATACATATACCCTCATGCCCCACACCTACCAATGACTTAGGAAATTTTGAATAATTTACCCATCTGGCTGTAGTCAGCAGATGTAATAAACACCACATGGTTCTGATAAACTTTCGACCTACGAAGGCAGAACTGGTGTTGACTAAATGCAAAATACTGTAAAATAACATTTTTTGTTGTATATTGTTACCAAATTAAGACGTTTGAGTTGATGGTTTTAAATGTGATTGTTTGATGTGTTGTTGAGAAATATTGACAGATATAGTTCATAAGGATCACTAATGATGTATGTCTCGAGATAACAGGAGGACTAGACAAGATCCCCATAAAAAGTAAATGATCTAGAGCACCATAACTGACAAAAAGAAAATAGTAAACTATATACAAGGATGCCTTAGGATAACATAAATACATAATGGTCAGGAATACCAGGAAGATTGTCTTAACAGAGGATAAATAAAATAAATCTATCAGTGATTGGACATTACCAAATTCTTAATTAACAGGATCACTACTAGACGCATAACTTATATGGATACTTGGCGACAGACATTGAAAAAAAAATGTCTACGGTGTTGGATACTTTGGAAAAAATAGCCACACATATCACTTAGAGAATATCCAAGACAGGAAGAAAATTTCAGATACAAATAAATAGGGACAAGTCATGAGATTTTTCAATCATTTTTATTGTGTACATAATAATTGCTTGTCAAAATGAATTGGTTTGAAAATGTATATATATACATGTCTGCAATTGTTTCCCATATCTAATAATGTGTAAACGAAAACATGATTTTTTTGGCTTCTCTATGGTGCGGAATGCTGGAGAGTCACAGAGAAGGAAATGTCAAAATTGTCCTCTTTTCACATAACATGCCTAAGAAAAATTCACCGCATCTTTTGGCCGAATACCATCACCAACCAAGATCTGCTTACTCGTAGCAAGCAAGAGGACATGCACACCATCATAGCTGGCAGACGCTGGAGCTGGGTTGGTCATGTCCTCAGAAGAGACCCCGATGCCATCACAAGAACAGCTATGCTTTGGACCCCTGAAGGAAAGCGAAAGAGAGGCCGACCAAAAACAACTTGGCGGAGGACTGTGGAGGCTGAGATGCAAAGAATGAACCAGAGTTGGGGCACTGTACGAAGGATGGCCACCGACCGTGCAAAGTGGAATCAATTTGTTGTTGCCCTACAAGACGCCACTAGGCGTGATGGCCACTGACTGCTTTGACGGTCGGTGGTTAAGGATCGAAGAAGAAGAAGAAAACATGATGAATCATCACGGATGAATTAACTGACTTATACAATTTGATCGTCATTGCAAAGATGATGTGGATATTTGGAATACTTTATACTGGAATATAATTGGAATGCATAATCAGTAAAAAAGTTAGGCCCAAAACGTATTGGAAAACCAAGAGTCAAAATGATTTTTTTGAACCGCTCGGAGTCTTATGACATGGAGCAAATAAAAGAAACGGAGGTTAAATAACATTCTTCCCCCGCCATGTCTAATAGAATGTTTTCAACTATATTTCTGAATGAAATGACATTGAGTTGTGACAGGGAGATATATTATTGCTCATATTTCCCAGTGTTGCCACTCGTCACAATTTTTGGTGACGATCTTATGTATTAGATGGATGTTAGTAATATTTTGTTGGAGAGTGTTGCCAATTAGAAAATTTGGTGAAAAATGTTGTGATATGCTGGATAGTTTAAACTTTTTGAAGTTGATGTCCACTACTAAGTTTTTTTTACATAGCAGACGATCTCATATAGACATAGGACCCCAGTGTAGGAATTAGATTACATTTTTCTGAAACATTTTTGGACTTTAAATTTTTCTGACAATTTTTTAACTTAGAAAATTTTTGGGATACTTTTGGATATTGATAGTATACAAATGTCTCCCTACGGGATACATTTGCAGGGCCCCGGGATCTGTATGTAGCCGTGTATACCGTGATTTCTTCGGAAACAGGCTATATTCCACCAAAGACTGAGGAAGCACAGATTAACATATAAATTAATATCTTATGAGAAACAGAGGATAAAAAAAAAACAATGACATAAATTTTATTTAGGCTAGAGTCGCTTTGGTTATGCCATAAGTAGTCATGTGATTCCCCTAACCAATCATAGAGCTCAGATTTTCCCCGGCAAGAATCAGAACGCAACGCCATTTGAGTAGTTAGAATATTGGAGCGATGCCGAAAGGACGCATCTAGTCCAGCTCAGTGTATTTCTTAGTTGAGATCAACTTTACACTTATCTAGCAAAAGTGTATTCCAGGATGTTGTGTGATTTGTTTGTGATTTCAAAACATTTGTAAGTATCAATTACAAATAAATGCATTTTTGATAGAGCTCACAGCCATAACTGCAACAGAGCTATGTTCGAGGATTCAATCTAAGCGGTAATCCTATGTATTAAAACCATGCTGAGAAAGAATGCCCCTTGCATTCTTCTTCTTCCATCCTTAGCCAACAACCGGCAAAGCAGTATGTGGCCAGTACGCCTAGTGGCGTCTTAGGGCAACAACAAATTGATCGATCTATCGCTGTTTCCACCACGCCTAGTGGCGTCTTTGTGGAACAAAAACAGACCAAACAATCTATCATTGTTTCCGTAATCAGATTGGTTGGCAAGCAGGTGATCAGCCCACTGTGCGAAGTTTTTACGGGATGGGGTAAACAGCCCCATGCCCATACCCTCCTTAGTCGCTTTTTACGACATGCGTGGTAGGGTGCAGTGTTACTATTCTTTGCTCCCCTTTCGGGCCCCGGTAACACACGGGTGGCCCCTTGCATTGGGAAACATTAAACTTATGGAATACAAAGAATAAAAAAAGAAGCTTTGAAAAAGAGACTAAAACCTTGCTGAGGTTATGTTGTCAAGGACGGAAGCTACTCACCCAAGGTACGAACATAGTAGACACAAGGAGTTCAGCCTTAATCAAAATGAATATTAAGAAAAGGTGCAAAGGAAATTTACCACCAATGAAATGATGCAAATATAATACTTGACTTTGTACATTACTGTAATTATGCAATTGTCCAAGACCTTGTTGTAATTGACTCAAATCAGTTTTCAAAATGAAGGTTATTAAAAGTTGTTCCTATTTCAAAAAAAAAATGAACGCTGTTTAAGAGATAATTGAAGAGTTTGAATGTTAAGTCAAGAAACTGATCTATCCCTGATAATTTGCTACACTTACATCTGAGGAGAAGAAGCAAATCGAACCTGGTAACCCTAAATAAAAGGAGAGGAATATAAATCTCTAGCAGATAGGCTAGTAAACCAAACCTACTCTCTGTCAAGGAACAAGTAAAAGTGGTACATGCAAAATAATTCCCCCACAGCCACACTATGTTTCTGTGTTTCTTCTTTTTTTTAGGAAATCCTGGCGGATGCATGATAGCTGGCAACAAGCTCAGCAATGGGGAGTCCACTAAGCTCGTTTGTAGGACATGTCGATGTAAAAGAGGGAAGGTAGTCTGTCCGGTATTCCCAGATTGTTTTTATGGTTAATCAGGTACATAAGCTTTTCTATCTATCTATCTATCTATCTATCTATCTATCTATCTATCTATCTATCTATCTATCTATCTATCTATCTATCTATCTATCTATCTATCTATCTATCTATCTGTCTATCTGTCTGTCTGTCTGTCTGTCTGTCTGTCTGTCTGTCCGTCCGTACGTCCGTCCGTCCGTCCGCCCGCCCGCCCACTCATCCATCCATCCATCCATCCATCCATCTATCTATCTATCTATCTATCTATCTATCTATCTATCTATCTATCTATTTATCTATCTATCTATCTATCTATCTATCTATCTATCTATCTATCTATCTATCTATCTATCTATCTATCTATCTATCTATCTATCTGTCTGTCTGTCTGTCTGTCTGTCTGTCTGCCTGCCTATCTATCTATCTATCTATCTATCTATCTATCTATCTATCTATCTATCTATCTATCTATCTATCTATCTATCTATCTTTCTATCTATCTATCTATCTATCTATCTATCTATCTATCTATCTATCTATCTATCTATCTATCTATCTATCTATCTATCTGTCTGTCTGTATGTCTGTCGCTCAATCTATCTGTCTAACTTTCTGATCTGCCAATATTAACAGTTCAAACACATGTGAAGTTAATAATTACTTGACTCTGATTGGTCCAAGTTGTCATGGTAACAATCTGGTATTATACTTTTATTTCCTCAAGGTGCTACGTAAGTGTATCACTATGATGATAAGCAGACATTTTGTTTGTGAACTCTGACCTCTGGATAGAGAAGTGAAACGTACACACTTGAACTTGTATTGTAAACGCTACACAGAGCAAATAAAACAGTTGACTTCAAATAAGAGATTTTTTTTTTTTTGCTTGTTTATTTGGCTTTATTTTGCTGTCTTTTTCTTTGTGCATGTGTTTGTGTATGTGTACCTGTATGTGTAGGTGTCTGTGTATGCGTATGTGTTTGTGTATGTGTATGTGTATGTGCAGAGGTGTAACTAGGGTTGATGGCGCCCAGGGCAAATACAAAATGGCACACCGTGAATACTGATTATATATATATATATATATATATATATATATATATATATATATATATATATATATATATATATATATTATATATATATATATATATATATATATATATAATATATATATATATATATATATATATATATATATATATATATATATATATATATATATATATATATATATATATATATATATATATATATATATATGTCGTAAATTTATTTTGAGAGAAAGAGTCTTAGAAATAGTAGTCCGGTTTAGAGTGTAGAATGATGGTGAAAAAAAAACTCAGTGATAGAAATGTAGAGATTAAATAGTTGCTTCACAGAGTGCTGGAGGAGAGTAAAGACAGACTTATTTACGACAAATCGTTTCTCTCAATCTACTCTTCAGGCTCATACTGGTCAAACAATTATTTGCCAGTTTCCAGACACGCACCTGCTCTCACACCGATTTGGTGCTTCAGACACACAGACGACGTGGATACAACTATCTTAAACAAATAGGGGAAATTTTATGGGCTTTGGGTAGTCCAACACCGTAACGATTAAGTTTATGATGTTTATTAACCAAAAAGAATCAACTCACAAACAAATATCAAGTGTTACATAAATAATCATAAGTACAGAAAATGCAAATAACAAAGTGGGGAGGGGGTGAAGAAGATTGGTATCGACTAAGCCCGTCCCGCTTATTAGACAAAGATAAACCCAGTCCAAAGATAGATAGTTATCAGGAACATAGGTAAGTTAACCTAACAGTAAAGTTAATTACTCTGAAAGAGGTGTTTCAAAATTAGGTATAGGTAGTAGAAAGAATCCTGTTCTTCCCAATTGTTCTTCCCTTTACTAAGCAAATGAAAAGGAGGGGGTTTTAAACAGAGTTAACGAATTATCAACTATCCCACTTAAAAGAACAATGTAGGGTATACAGAAAAGATATATATTACCAGGTAAGCAAGTTAACAATATGGTTACAAAAAAGATTAAATTTCCTGTCATTCATGCACACGCGTGAGGATCCACACTCATATATTCACACACACACTTACCGATTGCAGCATCAGACAATCCAATAGAATTATATAAACAGCAATTACACTTTTGACATGTGAACTGTCTAGTACTTCGATGTCCCACCCCAGATGTAGCGAGGTTGGCTGATCGCAACTATTCCCACTATATCGCTGGACTTGAAGCCTAAGAGTTATTGTGTTTTTTTATATAAAAGGAGTCTATGGGATGGCACTGACACAGTTCGACACAAGGGTGAAAATGAAGTGGTCTCTTTAATCTTCCACTATGGTAAAATTCCTTCAATGCGTGATGATAGTAATTGACCGGAAAGTTTATTAATCCAGTGAGGAAAAAACTTAATCACCGTTTAGGAAAATATGAACTCTTCTCACAGTAAGGCAGTAAATCAGGTATCGCTACTGGCACTGTTCAACTTCCAGGTTATCTTACAGATTTGTAATTTTAATATGATGATTGTTCTTGAAATAGTCTTGGGTAGGCTTTCTTTCGTATTATTATGATAGCTAGGTCACATTGAACGGCCACAAGATTAAATTTAAAAAATGTTTCATCAATATGTCTGGAAAGTTTTTAAGATGATTTCTTTATTGCTTTCTTAACGCTGGGATCGCACAGGTTACGATCACTCTGTATGAAAGAAAAAAGACATGTAATATACCGAAAAACAAATATCCTTCTAAAGCGCGATAAATTTCCCGTTAAGACTATTTTATATACGCTCGCGTATTTAATTATGTATTTAATAAAACACTGCGCGAGTTCTAATGGTTAAAACACACACTTATAAATATATGACTTAACTAAATTTATTAATTATAAATTCCTTCGCGACTTTAAAAGTTAATTTAAGCATTTAACATCTATTATCTTTTGGAAAAAATATAGCAGGTATATCATTACATTTACAACTGGAACTATTGAAACGGTTTAATTTAATAGATTTAAATTAACACAAATCCAGTGAAATAGAATGAATGAACTAGGCCACTGATCACTTTACACAATATATATATTACCGCTTTGCACAGAAATAGAATTCACTGCCAATATGTATAAAAATCCATGCGATAATCTAGCAAGATTTCAAATATAGCTAGTGCTTCTGTTAAGTTCTGGCCAGCGAGTGATAAAGTGTATTTCTACGTGGTCTGTATATATCTAGAATGAAATGAAAGATGAGTGGGACATGAGAAACTTGACATCTTTTTAGATCTCAGAAGACTATTGGGGATCTGACCGCCAGACTAAAAGGAGAAGCCGCCCCTGGCCTCTCGTATCTTCGCTCGCTGCTTGCGTCGGCTTTCCCCGTTCGCTCCCACTGCGATCGGTTCCGTGTTTAACACCAAGATGCGAAATCGTTTCAGGGACCACTACTGTCTTTGATCGTGGCACTAGCTTTCCTGAGATCTCCCCAGTCCGTGTCTTTGATCGTTGTCGCTGCTATCTGTTTGATTCTGGTGCCGCCCCCTCTGGGCCAAGTTAATGAAATTACTGCATATGATTGCTCAAGAGATGACCATGGGCGTGATTTAATCTCTCCTTAAATCAATGCGATGACCAGAATGAACGGTAGATAAACTGTCCACATATCAATCAGCCAGCGTGTTGCCAATCTGCGTGGAAAGGTTGCATAGCTAATGAGTCCAGGTGAAAAGAAAAATCCCGTTTGACGAAAGGTTACAATATTTCGGGGGCACTGATGTTATCCAAGGGGTCGTTACGAAGAGTCGTATCATCTCATCCAACACTTCAGGGGTACCGATGTTATGAGAGGGTTCTCACCATCATCCTAACAAATTCAGGACGGATGAGTTTGTCTGTCACAATCGTCCCCTCTTTTGAGACATGAAAACCTCTTTTCATGTTTGATTTATGACGATGAAGCTGCCCTGAACGGTAGCTTTAGGATGATTGGTATCTTCAACTTCCTCTTCTTCCTCCGTAGTCCAGTTTCTACTCAGGAAATCAGCCCCGACATTCTGTCTTCCCGGAATGTATTCCACTTTGAAAGAATAAACGCTTAAAAGAAGAGCCCAACGCATGATCTTTGCGTTAAATTCTTTATTGGCACCAAGAAATGCTAACGGAGCGTGGTCTGTTTGCACTGTGAAAGATGTACCATAGAGAAACTCATGATGGCGTCTGATACCGTCAATCAGAGCGAGGCATTCTCTCTGGACTACGCTGTAGTTCCGTTCAGCTTTATTTAATTTCCGACTGCCATAGGCAACTGGAAATAGCATGTTCAGGTCACTGTCCTCGGCTTGAAGCAGTGTTGACCCGATGCCCTGACCTGACGCGTCGACCCGTAATACAAAAGGTTTCTTGAGGTCAGGCAACCTCAAAATGGGGTATGCAGACAACTGTCCTTTCAAAGTGCTGTATGCGTGTTCGCACTTTTGATCCCACATGACCTTATCAGGACACCCTTTCTTAGTGAGGTCAGTCAGAGGTGCAGTCAGTCCGTTGAAGTTCTGGATGTACTTCTGATAATATGCACATAGTGATATGAAGGAACGTACGTCTTTCTTCGTTCGGGGTCTTTTTCCTGCCACTATTTTCTCCACGTTCTTCTTAATAGGCCAACTGCATCCGTGAGAAATAGTATGCCCCAGGAAGTCTAACTGTTCAAACCCGATGAGACGTTTGCTAGGTCTGGCTGTGAGACCAGTTTCCTGTAGTCTCCTGAGGAGCATAGCAACCGTAGCAATATGTTCTTCGTAGGTTTCCGATGCAATTAATATGTCATCCATGAAATTATGGATATGGGGACTTTGCAAAGGTTCTAGAAGCTTCCTCATCATCCTGGTGAACACTCCTGGTGCGTTATGCAAACCGAATGGCATCACATTAAATGTGTAATGTCCTTCACTAGTGCTGAAAGCTAACAAGGGTTTAATTTCCTCCTTGACTGGTATTTGATAATAACCTTTACTGAGGTCAATCTTGGAGTAAATCTTTGCCTTGCTAAGCTTGGTGAACAACTCAGAAACAGTTTGGAGAGGTTCGGGCTGGAATTCCGTAACAGCGTTTAGCAGCCGGTAATCTATACACAGCCGAACTTCCTTATTGGGCTTTTGCAACAGCACTACGCTCGAACTGTAAGGAGATGTAGACTCACTGATAATTCCTGCCTGACGCAGCTTGTCTATTTCTCCGCGAAGTGCATCAGCTTTAGCGTACGGGATGGGGTAAACTCTGGTACGAACAGGGGTCTCATTTGTTAATTTCATCTCAAATTTGATGAGATTTGTTCGACCAGGTACATCCGTTAAGACTGCACTGTACTGCTTTAGTAGAGCCCTGGTTTCTGTTTGTTGTTCTGGTGAGAGATTATCGCCGAACTTGACATCTTTAAAGGATTCTGTGAGTTGCAATGGATACTCCATGCAACCATCATCATCTTCCTCGTCTTCCGTTGCTATGGCGACAGCCAGGAGGTGCTCGGAGGATGGCACCGGTCTTTCCAAATATTTCTTAAGCAGATTTATGTGGAAGACCTTCCCCTTTCCTTTGATGGAGATCTTGTAATTGGTACGTGAGATCTTTTTAAGGACGGTAAACGGCCCTTGCCATCAGATGCGAGGTTTATTGCTTCCGGTTGGAAGTAGCAACAAAACTTTCTCCCCTAGTTGTAGTTCTCTCTCTTTTGCAGCTTTGTTGTATCTTTTAGCATGTTTATCGCGGGCTTTCTTAAGGTTGGTGGTAGTTAGATCCCATCCTAGCTTTAGCCTTTCATTGAGCTCAGATATATACTTGCTTGCAGAGACGACTGTCTCGTCAGCCTTTTGGTCTCTCAGGGACCGAAGTAAGGCTTCTAGTGGCCCCTTAATAGGTCTGCAAAATAAAAGTGTAGCTGGCGCGAATCCCGTAGACGCTTGGGGAACCTCTCGGTAGGCGAATAAGGCAGCCGATATATATAGGTCCCAGTCTTCCTGTTTCTCCTGACCCAGCTTACGTAACATGGTGGTGAGGGTGCCGTTAAAACGTTCCACGAACCCATTTCCGGCCGGATGGTAGGGACTTGTGTGGATATGTTTGGCCCTCAAGATCTTAAAGATCTCCTCCATTAACAGGCTACGGAATTGGGATCCATTGTCCGTCAAAACTTGTTGAGGGAATCCCAACCGTGTAAAGATTTGCACGAGGGCTTCTGCGACATGCTTGGAATTTATGCATGGTAGCGGTACAGCTTCGGCCCACATTGTGCAAGTGTCGACTAAGGTCAGGATGAACCTGTTCCTTCTTTTGGTCCTTTCCAGGGGTCCAATGATGTCGACAGCAACCCGTTCAAATGGAGTACCCACTATTGGCATTTGCCCCATAGGTACTGGGGGTGTCAAGTGCTTTGGTGCTACCCGTTGGCACTGGGCGCAGGATTTCACATACCTGATAATGTCAGAGTTCATTCCTGGCCACCAATAGTGGTTTTTTATTCGCTGAATAGTGGCGTTTTGTCCCATATGTCCGCTAAAGGGAAGAGAGTGCCCCATTTCTAAGATCTGGCTTCTGTACTGCGTCGGTACTAGGAGCTGGTTATTCCCCGTGTCCGGGTTGCCCGTTCTACGATACAATACGCCGTCCTTAGAAAAGATGTCTCCGTTGTGTCTGGGGTCCTTAGCCATGGGCAGTTTTCTAAAGCAGGGCTCCAGAGTAGGGTCCTTTTGTTGCGCCTCCTTCAGTTCATTCGGCAACAAATTTGGCGCAGGCTCCCTCTCCTTCTTGGCTTGCCCTCTTGTGGTTACCGCTGCCACAATCGGCTCCTTTGGTCTCCCAATAAACACATATCTACATCCCAGGATAACTGGGTAGATAGGATCATCCATAATGGCCGCTTTAATAATTCTCTGACAAAGTCAGAGTGTATTTCTACCAGTGCGATAGGAAGCGTCCTGGGTGCATCACTCCTGAAAACTCCACTAAGTTTGACGGTTTCCTCTGTCTCCTGACCTGGTTTGACTAGGTGCCTAGCGACAATACAACTAAAGCTTAGTCCAGTGTCAAAGAGACAAGTAGTTGAGGTACCATTCAAAATTACAGTTCCTCGAGTTGAGGGTCGGTCCCCCTCAGGTTGAGAATCACTGACATTGACTCTACCTTTCGAGGCTGTATGCAAACATCCGATGCGGTTTGGACCGGTTTGTTTGCCCTGATCAGACGTTCCTGGTGTAGGGGTCTTCCCTTTTCCTTGACCTTGGTGGCCGCGCTGCCACGTAGGCTTGGTGGGTTGATCAGAATTGTTGTTAGGGGGGTATCGGGTTTTGTAGAATTTCGATTTTTCCTGGGGAGGTCTCTGGGTATTATTTTCTCGTTGGTTATAATTCTGAGAGGAATTAGAGGAATAGGATGACTGCTCTAGATTTTGTTTACGAGATGGCTCATCTGTGGGTTTACGTTTAGTGCTGGGAAGTTCGGCCATTGCATTGGTATAGCGTTCTGCCTTATTGAGTATGTCCTCAAGCCTGACTGCGCCCTGTTCAGCCAAAAATCTACGGGTTTCGTTTGACAAAGTTGACTTTATCTGTTCCACAAGAACAAGTTCAAGTAGTCCCTCATATGTAAGAGGTAGGTCAGATAATTCAATGCACTTTGTCAAATAGCCCGTGAGACGTGAAGAGAACTGTGGGAATGTTTCCGTGCTCTCTTTTCGGCTGTTTCTGAACATTTGCAGAAATTTTCGGGCCGTCATCTCAAACCGCTCTAGCAAGGCCTTTTTTCAGCATGTCGTAATCATGTTGGTTGGTTCCCAGCTTTGTATAAACGTCATAAGCAGTGCTTTTTAATGACGTTGAGAGTTTAAGTGCCCAGCGGAAACTCTCTAACCCATACAGATTTGCGAGCCTCTCGAATTTTTCTAGATATCTGTCAATTTTTTCATAGGAACTAGGAAAAGACTCTAAAGCAAAAGACATCGCAGTTAATTGGGCAGATTGAGTGCTGGAGAGGTCCATTGACTGAGACTGGGGTGAAGACGGCTCTCCGTTATTCGAAGTAGAGGCGTTCCGACTCTCTAAAGCCTTAAACGCCAGTTCATGCTGTCTTTCCCCCTCTCTCTCCTCACGTTGTCTCTCCTTCTCTCTTTCCTTGCGAGTTTCCATCTCTGCCTCACTTTTCTTCTGCTCCAATAGACGATCGTCCGCTTCTTTCTTCCTAGCTTCTGCCCTCTCTTCTGCTTCCTTCTTCTCTGCTCTATCCTGTGCTTCCTTCCTCTCTGCCCTCTCTTGCTCCGCGTCATATCTTTCAAGTTCTTTGTTGACAAACAGGTTCGCGGCTTCTCCTTCTAACCCTGAGTCCTTCGCCTCCTGTCTCAAAATGGATCTTATCCTAATTCTCTCTGCCATACCAAAGAACTGGATGCTTCTAAGACTAGAGAATAGTAAGATGGAACAAGAAGGGGAAAAAACTCAAACTCGCTAAGAGAAAAAAATCACAAAGTATAAATTTACTTGTGTTACCTCCTATTTGCAATGTGCAAACTTATCGCTGCTATTATTGTCACTTAAGACTCTTAACGCAAGCGACTATGCCACTAAAATGGTAAGTTACACTAGAAAAGAATCTACTCTTACTAACAGTAGAGAAAAATTTATATTAAAACAATTTAAAAGGAAAAAAAAATTTTCCCTAAAATTTTAATTCTCCGTCACAAAAACTCGCCCCTGAAGTCAATTATTGAGATGAGACGTTGTTAACTTAATTTAAAAATCAGAACAATCCGTCTTTAGCTAAGCTCAACTCTTTTTAACTTCAAAAACCTTTAGTGACTGTAAAACCAATCACGCAATCCCAGCAAATCTTATAAAGAAAAAATTTAATTATCTCCGCCAGAGGATAATTTAGCTAACCAAATTTATGATTATCCGTACTTTCTACTGCTGTGGAAAGAAAACAACCTGTAAATATGCTGTGTGGACGACCCAAATACTAAAAGGCGTTGTCTAGGGGTGTAATTAATTATTTATTTATTTCCCTAAATCACAAAGACAGATCACTCACACTCTATCTAGTTAGACCCAGACTTAGATCAGACTCAAAATATCTTTATCCCGGCGAGCCAGCCAAATATTGTCGTAAATTTATTTTAAGAGAAAGAGTCTTAGAAATAGTAGTCCGGTTTAGAGTGTAGAATGATGGTGAAAAAAAAACTCAGTGATAGAAATGTAGAGATTAAATAGTTGCTTCACAGAGTGCTGGAGGAGAGTAAAGACAGACTTATTTACGACAAATCGTTTCCCTCAATCTACTCTTCAGGCTCATACTGGTCAAACAATTATTTGCCAGTTTCCAGACACGCACCTGCTCTCACACCGATTTGGTGCTTCAGACACACAGACGACGTAGATACAACTATCTTAAACAAATAGGGGAAATTTTATGGGCTTTGGGTAGTCCAACACCGTAACGATTAAGTTTATGATGTTTATTAACCAAAAAGAATCAACTCACAAACAAATATCACGTGTTACATAAAATAATCATAAGTACAGAAAATGCAAATAACAAAGTTGGGAGGGGGTGAGGAAGATTGGTATCGACTAAGCCCGTCCCGCTTATTAGACAAAGATAAACCCAGTCCAAAGATAGATAGTTATCAGGAACATAGGTAAGTTAACCTAACAGTAAAGTTAATTACTCTGAAAGAGGTGTATCAAAATTAGGTATAGGTGGTAGAAAGAATCCTGTTCTTCCCAATTGTTCTTCCCTTTACTAAGCAAATGAAAAGGAGGGGGTTTTAAACAGAGTTAACGAATTATCAACTATCCCACTTATAGGAACAATGTAGGGTATACAGAAAAGATATATATTACCAGGTAAGCAAGTTAACAAAATGGTTACAAAAAAAGATTAAATTTCCTGTCATTCATGCACACGCGTGAGGATCCACACTCATATATTCACACACACACTTACCGATTGCAGCATCAGACAATCCAATAGAATTATATAAACAGCAATTACACTTTTGACATGTGAACTGTCTAGTACTTCGATGTCCTGCCCCAGATGTAGCGAGGTTGGCTGATCGCAACTATTCCCACTATATCGCTGGACTTGAAGCCTAAGAGTTATTGTGTTTTTTTTTATATAAAAGGAGTCTATGGGATGGCACTGACACAGTTCGACACAAGGGTGAAAATGAAGTGGTCTCTTTAATCTTCCACTATGGTAAAATTCCTTCAATGCGTGATGATAGTAATTGACCGAAAGTTTATTAATCCAGTGAGGAAAAAACTTAAGCCGTCACCATTTAGGAAAATATGTACTCTTCTTACAGTAAGGCAGTAAATCAGGTATCGTTACTGGCACTGTTCAACTTCCAGGTTATCTTACAGATTTGTAATTCTAATATGATGATTGTTCTTGAAATAGTCTTGGGTAGGCTTTCTTTCATATAATTATGATAGCTAAGTCGCATTGAACCGCCACAAGATTAAATTTAAAAAATGTTTCATCAATATGTCTGGAAAGTTTTTAAGATGATTTCTTTATTGCTTTCTTAATGCTGGGATCGCACAGGTTACGATCACTCTGTATGAAAGAAAAAAGACATGTAACATACCGAAAAACAAATAACCTTCTAAAGCGCGATAAATTTCCCGTTAAGACTATTTTATATACGCTCGCGTATTTAATTATGTATTTAATAAAACACTGCGCGAGTTCTAATGGTTAAAACACACACTTATAAATATATGACTTAACTAAATTTATTAATTATAAATTCCTTCGCGACTTTAAAAGTTAATTTAAGCATTTAACATCTATTATCTTTTGGAAAAAATATAGCAGGTATATCATTACATTTACAACTGGAACTATTGAGACGGTTTAATTTAATAGATTTAACTTAACACAAAATCCAGTGAAATAGAATGAATGAACTAAGCCACTGATCACTTTACACAATATATATATTACCGCTTTGCACAGAAATAGAATTCACTGCCAATATGTATAAAAATCCATGGGATAATCTAGCAAGATTTTAAATATAGCTAGTGCTTCTGTTAAGTTCTGGCCAGCGAGTGATAAAGTGTATTTCTACGTGGTCTGTATATATCTAGAATGAAATGAAAGATGAGTGGGACATGAGAAACTTGACAGCTTTTTAGATCTCAGAAGACTTTTGGGGATCTGACCGCCAGACTAAAAGGAGAAGCCGCCCCTGGCCTCTCGTATCTTCGCTCGCTGCTTGCGTCGGCTTTCCCCGTTCGCTCCCACTGCGATCGGTTCCGTGTTTAACACCGAGATGCGAAATCGTTTCAGGGACCACTACTGTCTTTCATCGTGGAGCTAGCTTTTATGAGATCCCCCCCAGACCGTGTCTTTGATCGTGGTCGCTGCTATCTGTTTGATTCTGGTGCCTATCCCTCTGGGCCAAGTTAATGAAATTACTGCATATGATTGCTCAAGAGATGACCATGGGCGTGATTTAATCTCTCCTTAAATCAATGCGATGACCAGAATGAACGGTAGATAAACTGTCCACATATCAATCAGCCAGCGTGTTGCCAATCTGCGTGGAAAGGTTGCATAGCTAATGAGTCCAGGTGAAAAGAAAAACCCCGTTTGACGAAAGGTTACAATGTTTCGGGGGCACTGATGTTATCCAAGGGGTCGTTACGAAGAGTCGTATCATCTCATCCAACACTTCAGGGGTACCGATGTTATGAGAGGGTTCTCACCATCATCCTAACAAATTCAGGACGGATGAGTGTTACGTGCAGTCTTTGATATCTTACAATATTATACATAGGTAATTTTTTTGTGCTTAAGGGAAAGTCATTATTGAGTTACTTCCCTTGAAAGTTGTGCCATCTCTTCGATCAAACTCCGCGGATAAATCCATTTTACTGCGATTTATTCGTTGTTTGGGTAATAATAGATTGTTCTTGCTTCAGAATATCTATGGCCTGAATTTATGTGTATTGTTTGTCTGAGTAGGACGAGTCTGTCTTATATCTGTATATCTTTACATATCTAAGTCGAACTATATGTTCTGTTGTCTCTAGAGAGGTCAAAGGCTATTCGGCGGATGTGTCGCTAGAGTGTGGTGTGATTTGGCTTCGTCCTGATAGGGACTGTGTGTTTTCCTATGTCGGCCTGTCGCCGGGAAAAAGTGATCTCAGTATTTGTGGGGAAAGTGATAGTCGTCTAGACCTATCGTGTATGCTTTACCCCAGTGTTTATTCATATTGCCAAGGAATGGCAGTTTCATATTTCCTCTACCAAGGTAATCAAAGACACTCTTATGAACTCTCGATCGAAGCCACCATTTTCGATAGTTACGATTTGAATGTCTAAGAGAATATATTTGACTCGATGAAAACGACTTCGATTCCTAGCAGCACTATATTCTGTAGAATGCAGTCAATTGTTCATGATCAAATCTACAGAGCAATGAAATGTTTTATGAATGACTAACTTTAGGACAGATTCATTATCTGTATCCAAACGTGAGTGACAGTTCACGAGTGAAGCCATCTTGGAACCTAAACATGTAGTGACTTTCAAGAAGAGAAAAGGGATGCCCGTATTATCGCTTGATTAGTCCAGAGATCACTGCTACACATGAGAACCCTTTATTAGCGGTTCAAATATTATTATATGGAAAAATATGTGCTGAACATTATGTTGGAGAATCGTCGCTAGACGAGATTAGGTAGAAGCTATCTGAAATATTGTTTATAAGCTGACGTGCTCAGTCAGTGAAGTCAGATGATATATATGTATGGGCGATACTGAGGGCTTGGCTACTGACAGTCCATTATAATATTAATCTACATGAGTGCCCATGTAACATAACATTGCAAGACCATTTATCCACTGTACTATGATGTATTATGCCAACCTGTGATTTGTCACTATCTGTGCTGTCGAGTGTGTACGTCCAATTAAACTTTAGAAAAGGTACACAGTCGTTGGTGTCGATGACTTCCAGTCATACATGAGTGTGAGAAAAGAACATTTGTCAACAACACGAACCCTTATCATCATTCGCACATTATACACTCAATCCATGTCTACACACCACTGCGTAGGTCAAGTTGACATTCCATACACTACAGTGGAGCAAACAACACCATAGAGATCTTATCAACTGATGATGATGATGATGTCTGCTTCCATCCACTTATATCTATCTTTTGGTGGATATCATTAACGGGAATAAAAATCCAACATTATCAACCTTATCAACTGGTGGACCAGCTTTCTGGGTTTGACCTCGCAGAAGTTCAGAAGTCAACAGATTACCGATACCAGACCGTTTCCTGTGGCTGATACGACACACTTGCTCTTTGTCAACACTTCGTCACGTGACCTGTCAAGTGAATGCAGTATGTAGGTCAGCGTTGTTGACATTTTTACATTAGACATTACAGAGTTTCACAGAACAGTTGGATCAATTCTTGTCAATGTTAACAGGAAGACAGTATTTGTGAACTAAGAAGTCCTATTTTCATCGATGGATCTTCTTGTTTTCCATATATGAACTTTAATATTTAAGGCCAGAATGTTTAATTGAATAAAGTGGCAGTTTGTTTATTTTCATAAAAATAACTTTGCCATTACTGTAAAACTGAGCCTATTTTGCAACACATACTATCATACACATAATTTATATATATTTATGTTTACATGTTATTTGTTTGTATAGTATGTTAGTTTCTATGTCAGCGGGTTGTGTTTAAGGTTGGGCGGCGTCCTCACAACAGAATATCCCACGTCATAGAGGGTCCGTTGTGGGCGTTTTCTATAGGTGCAATTTTCTTGATTGAAAATTTGCTGCGACAACTGTTGCTTTTGTGTTAGCTGTGAAGTCTGTAATTATTGTTATTTTTGTAATATTTCTTTGTTCTTTAGTTTTGTTTTGATTTGTTTGTAATTTGTTGGTCTAACCTTTTCTATCTTTCAGTTCTATTCACAATTTATATTCATATATTGTGACGTCATTTGTGTTGTTATTCTTTGCAGATTCAGTGATTATTTTCATTGATTTCCCTATTTGATTTATTTTGATTTCTGCAAACGTTCTTGTATTGTCAGTCCTATTTGTACTTTATGTATTCTGTTGGTTGACATATGTTTTATATAGGTATATTTCATAAGACACAATTGCCTGTGCACTGCACTTGGATTATGGTATAAACCAGTACCTGATTATTATTACTATTATACAAGACCTTATTAAAGGCTTGTGACCCACAGATATTGGGATAGTATACTGATTAATCAAGTCATTGAGAACTTGTGGTATTATTATTATTTCAGGTGATTAGTATTATTGTTAGACATCATGTCTACTTTAGAATACTTCATTACACAAGGGAAAGCCCTTGATAAGACTGGTCAACAATTAGAACAATGGGCAGTTGCTCAATATGACAAAGCATTAGCTGCAGAAGAGAGAAGAGCTATGGCAGAAGAGAAAAGATTAGCTGCAGAAGAAAGAAAAGCTATGGCGGAAGAGAAAAGATTAGAAAGAGAAGCTGAGGCTGCTGCTGAACAAAAGAAATTGCAGATGCAGGTGGAGGAAAGGAGATTTGAAGCTGAACAAAAAAAATTAGAAAGAGAAGCTGCGGCTGAACAAAAAAGATTAGACAGTGAAGCTGAACAAAAAAGATTAGACAGGGAAGCTGAACAAAAAAGATTAGACAGGGAGGCTGAACAAAAAAGATTAGATGCTGAAGAGAAAAAAGCAATAAGAGAACATGAATTTGAGTTGGAGAAATTGAGATTGACAAGTATGAGTAATGTTAATCAGGCATCTAGTGGTAATGGTAAACCTTCTACTTACAAGGTTAAGGTTCCACCGTTCAATCAGTCCAGTGACGATATTACATTCTGGCTGGATAGATTTGAACGTTCTTGTCGTACACATAATGTGGATAAATCACAATACGCTAATCAATTATCAGAAAACTTGAAAGGTGAATCTTTGACTAGATTATGCCTTGTAGGAGAAGCAGATAAGGATAATTATGATGTCATTAGGGCGGCTTTGATAAAAAAATATCAGCTAAGTGAGGAAGGCTATCGCCTTTTATTTAAAACGATGGTACCTGAGACGGGTGTAGAATTCTCAGAATTCACTGCAAAGGCACGTCTCACAGTTGATCGTTGGATTGAGCTTTCCAAAACAGAAAAAACGTATGAAGGACTTATGGATTTGTTGCTCAGAGATAAGATTATGTCATGTGTGAACAAACCTTTCCTTGAATTTATACATGAGCGTAAACCCAAATCTCTAAAAGAAATGGAAGAATATTGTTCCCAATATGTCACTGCACACCCCGACGTGACTTTTGGCAACACTAAGATTAAGGAGAGTATGCCAGTTGCTTCAGCAACACCATACAATCCCAATTATTCACACAGATTTCAGGGACCTCAAAACAGATTTGATAAAAAAGGTAACCATAATAGTTATCAAAACCAAGGTAACCAATCATTTCAGGGTTCTTCTTCAAAGAACTGGAGACGACCTGATAGCTCTCGACACAGGGGTGGTCATAATTATAGGAATTTCCGTAGAGGAAGTAATTATAGAAACTATCAGGGTTATCCGTCTTGGAGTCAACAAGATCATAATTACAGAGATACTCATTATAATGAATATGATAATGGTAACCAAGGGAACTATGACTCAAACCCAAATAGGGGTTACAATAGAGGTAACAATAACTACAGAGGTGATAATAACCGAGGTAGATCTCAAAACAAAAGACATAAACCACATTTTCAGGCAAACTCTGCACAACAAGAGTCCCATGAAGCCTATAAACAGAGTAAAGATAATAATGATGCTAGTAATATGGCATGTGCCGCTTTTGATTTTGGGAGAGCATCTCAGTGCCCCCAATGCAAAACGTTATTTGAGCCAACCACAGTGTCTACTTTAAGCTGTGGCCATCCTCTTCCTGCTCTTCCGGCATCAGTCGCGCATGATGGAAGAGGTTCTCTTGTCTTACATAAGGGTTTAGTGAATAACAATCCAGTCTCTGTGCTATTTGATTCTGGATGCACCACAATTGGTGTTAGGCAGTCACTCGTAGATCCTTCCCGTGCCACTGGACAAGTAGTCAAATGTGTAACATTTGGCGGCACATTAGAGAAATACTCTACTGCTATCATTAGGATTGCTACTCCTTTCTTTACAGGAGATGTACACGCATGTCTTCTTCCGAATCCGATCGCTGACCTCATCATCGGTCGCATTCATGGAGTCAAGGAATGCACTCCGCAACAAATTTCCACGTGGGAAAGGCAAAACATGCAGATTGCTAACGCTGTAGTCACTAGAGCTCAGGCTCTTAATATGCCTCAAACTTCATCTACTGAAGATAATGAAGTGCATAACCAAGATAATCCCTTGGTAATTTCTCGTGACTCGTTTATAAAACAGCAAGAAGATGATCCCACTCTGAAGAAATTCTTCATTCTTGCAACTAAAGGTGATCCGAATAAAGACACAAGTCGTAAATCGTGGATTACAAAGAAGATTGGCGTACTTGTACGTATGGTTCAAGACTCCATTACGTCAAGTCATTCTCAAATCCTGGTTCCCAAGAATTTGAGAGTTAAAATTTTGCAGCACGCTCACGACTCTCAGTGTGCTGGACACATGGGTTTTTCCCGTACTAAGTCAAGAGTCCTTGCGGCTTTCTTTTGGCCATTGGTAAACAAGGACATACGGATTTATTGTCGATCTTGTAAAGTATGTCAGGAAGTTAAATCCAAAGGTCCACGGCATGCTGCACCCATTCAGGCGGCGGACATTCCTATTCGGCCGTTCCAAAAAATGGCCATAGACATTATTGGTCCATTTAAGATCAAGTCTGCCAGAGGACATCAGTTTATCTTGACGTGTGTTGATATGTGCACACGTTGGCCAGAGGCTATTCCTCTGAAGAGCATTACTACTGCTGATATTGCAGATGCTCTTTGGCTTATATTTTCTCGTCTGGGGTTCCCCGGAGAGATATTGTCAGACCATGGCACCCAACTAATATCAGATACCATGTCTCAAGTAATGTCTACTCTGCAGATAGATAGATCTTTAAGTAGTATCTACCATCCAATGTCTAATGGTATGGTCGAACGCCTTAATAGAACACTTAAAAACTTACTGGGGAAGATAACTGAGGATCATCCTCAAGACTGGGACAGAGTTTTACCTGCGGCCCTCTTCGCTTACAGAGAGGTACCCAATGAACATACGGGATTTTCTCCCTTTGAACTCGTCTTTGGCGCGCGTCCGCGTGGCCCTATGTCGTTGCTTCACGATCTCATAACATCTGACAATATTGACGATGACACAAAGTCATCCTACGAATATGTCATCGCGTTGAGACAAAAAATTATCGAAGCATGCAAATTAGCAACTTCTTCTTCTGAATTTGCGAAACAGAAGGCAAGGCAATTTGCCAATAAGAAGAGATGCTTACGACAACTTTGTCCTGGTGACAAAGCATTTGTATTACTACCTTGTAGGGAAAACAGATTACTTATTTCTTGGAAAGGTCCGTACGATATAATATCGAAAATTTCCGATGTCGACTATATTGTCGATATTGATGGGAAGCATAAAACCTTCCACATCAATATGCTTACTGAATTCCATGAACGTCCGGATTATTTGCAACCCATTTTCCAAGCAACGGACAATTCTCCAGTACAACATGGTCATTACTCATCACTGTCCGTGATACAGGATGAGGAAACAAGTTTTTCAGATGTAAATCTTCCTCTTCCAATGATCCCACTTCATTCCAGTGAATCATGGAAGAACGTTACTGTCTCTCCTGATTTGTCTCTAGGAGAACAGCGACAAGTTTCAACTATGTTGCAAACATTTCAGGATGTACTCACTGACATCCCTGGACAAACGAATGTCATTCAACATGACATTGTTCTAACTGACCATACTCCTATTAGGGTTAGACCTTATCCTATACCTATACATTTTCAAGCACAGGTCGAGAAAGAGTTGGATGAGATGATAGATTTGAAAATAATCGAACCATCCACCTCTGCATATTCTTCGCCGATGGTTATTGTGCGTAAAAAAGACAATAACATACGTCTTTGCGTTGACTATCGAAAATTGAATCAAGTAACGAAGTTCGATGCCGAACCTATGCCTTTACTGGAAGAGCTACTTACTCGACTCTCCAAATCTCATTTTTTCACTAAACTTGATTTGTCTAAAGGATATTGGCAAGTTCCTTTATCTGAACGCGCCAAACCTCTCACGGCTTTTTCAACACCTAGAGGTTTGTTCCAATGGAATTTTATGCCTTTCGGTCTTATGAACGCACCAGCTACGTTCGTACGCATGATGCGCCGAATCCTATCTTATCGGTCAGATGTCATTGCATATCTAGACGACATCTGTCTTTTCAGCGATACTTGGGAAGATCACTATTCAGGGTTAGATGAATTGCTGTCTACTTTGCGTGAGCACAACCTGACAGCGAAACCCTCTAAAGCCTATATTGGTTTTAGCGAAATTTCTTTCCTAGGCCACCGAGTTGGTCATGGTTTCCTAAAGACAGAGGACCATAATACTAGTAAGATACTTAACATCTCAATCCCTAAGACTAAAAAACAGGTGAGAAGTCTGTTAGGTCTTATTCAATTTTATGGCAGATTCATTCAGAATCTATCCTCTATCATGGCACCTCTCTCAACACTTCTAAAGAAAGGTTCGCCTAATGTGGTCCACTGGTCTCAGGAATGCCAATGCTCTCTGGATAAGATTAAAACATTGTTTTCAACACCACCTATTTTAGTGCTACCCACTAAAGATAAGACATTCGTTCTTCGTAGTGACGCTTCATCCACTGGGATTGGAGCGGCACTAATGCAAGAGTACTCTGGAACTCTGCATCCTGTAATGTATATTTCCAGAAAACTTAATGCGGCAGAAAGGAATTATTCGGTTTTAGACCGTGAGCTATTAGCTATGTGTTGCGTGATAAATTCTCGCAACATCGTTTTATTTCAATATCTGTTTTATAACGCAAGGGCAACAACTGCTTGAAATCTATAGTCACTTTTCTCGGTAAGCATTTGTCTTCTCGCGTTGGTATCGAATGCAGTTAACTTTTGAGCTGTGGTCATTTTTGCGCTGGACTGCGCATGACTTGTCTTGTTGTTTGGTCGATCGGTTTCCGCCCACCACTAGTGGGGTGAGCGATTTGGAATGGCGAAAGAGATGCCTCGTTGAAGAGGGGATCTCCGCTTTTTTTTGTTCTGTCAGGGATGTGTAGTCCTCTTATGGATATTTCGTTTAGTCGAGATAATACCTCTAGTGTTTTCCCACATGTCGGGAGGCGTGATATTTCTGTGTATTTCATGAAAGCAAGGTAAATTGACTTTTTCATTAACTCTATCGATTTTGGGTCGTGAGCGATTTCGATTCATAGCCTGTCTCCGAAAGTCGTCGTCACGAGATGTTTTTCCCAGCTCACATGTCGCTGCATTGTACTGCATCGGTTGATGCATGTACCAAGGACCATTACTTGCTACTTTGTTAAATGAACTAGGTTTAGAAAACCTTTATTATCTAGAGGATATTTTTGAGGACATTATTTATACTTCGGCAGACGTGTCTGTCTTGCTGAAGTCAAACTAAGGAGAGTGAACTGATCTCATACATCTGGTTATCTCCTGGCTGTTATAGAAAAGGATGGAGTTTTTCACCTGACTACATTTACAGCACTATGAAATATAACATGCATCTGACTCATCATTGTAATGCTGTCTACCGTTTATTGCTGTATTGAATGTTGCTGTGATAATGACTGTTTGATGTGCCTACACATTTGCGTAACCATTTTGTCACTGTGGCGTCCACAATAAATAATGAAGAAAAACGTCAACGGCTGTTTCAAGACTCATTGACTTTATACGTCGTGAGTTTACTGACGTCCTATGTGGATTGCCCTGTTATTGTTGTATGAACATTGTTTTGACTGAACACATCTACACACTACACAAAACCAGACATGCGGATGCCATCCATCATCATATGGCATCACGCATCATTTGGTGGCCATAAGCTGGTTTGATTCTGGTACTAGCAAACACGGGGTCCCTTACCCACTTCATTTTCAACAAGAATTCATCAGCATCCTTCAAGAAATTAACATTCTTCAATACAGTCAACATCTTCAAAATTTTCAAAGTACTCGGCGTTGCCCGGTAAAAGTCAAAATTTCAACTTTTTGACGGAAACAAGAATTTGACAGTACCCGGCGTTGTTACATGTTGCCGGATAACTCGGACTGCTGTTATCTTTTACGCAAGTCAAGCAAGTTGCTGCTGTCAAGGTTCCAGTGCTGTCGTTTTTTGAGAAGGTCAAGTGCCGGTTGAAACGGGTTGTTTTCTGAAGAAGGCCAAGTACCGATTTCCATCAACTTACTTTTGGATTAGAAGGTCAAGTGCCGAAACAACTCAACACACAGTATTTCAGAAGCTCTTGTACCATCGTGTTAGCAGTGGAAGCAGTTCAGATGTGCCATCATCGTTGGAGCTTCGCTCTTTAGGACGTTGATTGACATCCGTTTTTCTGCTGTTCTACGATTGGAAGCCTATAAGTTAAGTGGCCTGTTTGTATGTAAACTGTGCCCTTATACTTCTGCTGAGTCTTCTGTGTATCATCTCATTCTATATGTTATATGTCTATATGTTATTTGTATATTTATATGTTTATATTTCAGCGGGTTCTCGGTTGGGTGGTGTCTCCGTTAGATTATGCCACGTCATAGAGGTCGTCTATTGTGAGCGTTTTCTGTAGGGTTTGCAAATTTCCGATACTGGAATTTGCTAAGCGACTTCTGTTGCTATTTATGTTAGCTGTGATGACATGTTTTAATATTGTTTTCGTTATTATTTCGCATTCTTTAGTTTTGTTTTGATTTGTTTGTATTTGTTAGCCTACTCTTGTCTATAATTTAGTTTCATACAACATTTTTGTTTATACACTGTGGTGTCATGTATTTTGTTTAATTCTATCGCAGATATCGTCACATTTTTTGTGATATTTCATTAATTTCTGCTTTATTTTTAGTTGATTTCTGCGAAAGTTTTTGTATTGTTGCTGATCTTTGTTATTGTTTACATTGTTATTGTTTACATTGTTTGTATTGTTTACATTTTCAATGTTTACATTCTGCATGTGTTTACATAGTCATTGTTTACAGTTATAGTAATTAGTTAATGGGCTATGCTAATGCACTGTTACTACTACACTGATGATAAATGAATGATGAATAGTGTCGTGCACTATTGAATGAGAAGTGCACTTATGATCAAGAATTGAGTGCTGATATTTCATATACAAGTTCTTTGATTGGAGACTTGTTTCCCACAGAGACTGGGATAATATAATGTGATGTGAATATACAAGTGCTTAATTAAGACTTGTTACACTTAGGTTTGAAATAAATTAGTTAATTATTTCAGGTTTTGGACTCATATGTTAGACAACATGTCTACATTTGAGCACTTTATTGAGCAGGGTAAATTGCTTGGGAAGACTGGTGATAAGTTAGAAGAATTTGCAACTGCTCGATATGATAAAGCAATGGAAGCTGAACAAAAGAAACTGCATATGGAAGCTGAACAAAAGAAACTGCAGATGCAGGTGGATGAAAAGAGATTCCAAATGGAAATGGAAAAACAAAAAAGGGAATCAGAAGCTGAGGAAAGAAAACTCCAGCTAGAGCTGAGAATAAAAGACTTGAAAAAGAAGCTGAGAATAAAAGACTTGAAAAAGAAGCTGAAAATAAAAGACTTGAAAAAGAAGCTGAAAATAAAAGACTTGAAAAAGAAGCTGAAAATAAAAGACTTGAAAAAGAAGCTGAAAATGAAAGACTTCAAATAGAGGCTCAGGCTGAAGAAAGAAGTTACAAAGAGAGTCTGATGAGAGGAAAGCAAAAATGGAACATGAAGAAAAGGTCTTAGCTTTAGAGTTGGAAAAATTGAAATTGACGAGCATGAGTAATGGTAATGATTCAAACAAGGGTTCATCTTCTGGTAAGGCTAATAATGATACTTTTAAGATTAAGTTACCAACATTTAGTCCTTCCAGTGATGACATAATGTTCTATCTGGACAGATTTGAACAAGCATGTACAGCTCATAACATAGACAAAGCAAAATATGTTTATCAGTTATCAGGGATACTGACAGGTAAAGCTCTAAGTATATTAAATATGGTGGATGAACCTGACAAGAACAATTATGAGGTTGTCAGGGCCGCTTTGTTAAAGAAATATCAGCTTAACGAAGACGGCTATCGTCTACAATTTAAAAACATGTTACCTGAAAATGGAGTTGAATTCTCCGAGTTTATTGCAAGAATACGCATTACTTTCTCACGATGGGTTGAACTATCTAAGACGGAAAAAACTTATGAAGGACTTATGGACTTAATACTTAGAGACAAAGTCATGTCGTCTGTCAATGAGTCTTTCCTTGCTTTCCTTCATGAACGTAAACCTAAAACAATAAAAGAAATGGAAGATTTCTGTTGCCAATACGTAACTGCGCACCCACACATAACCATGGGTAACTCTAAGGTGAAAGAAGGTTTACCAGTTGCTTCGGCAGCTCCGTATGGTCAAAACTTTGCTCGTAGATCCCAACAAAATTTTGATAGAAAGAGTAGCGGTAATTTCTGTCAAAATCATGGAAATCAATTTCATGGTGATTCTTCTTCGAAGAATTGGAGACAACCTGATAGTGGTCGTTACTATCACCCTAATAATTATAAGCATTTCAAAAGAGGATATGGTAATAGAGGTTATTCCTGCCGAAGACCTCAGAACCAAACAAATAGATGTTCGCATCAATGTGAACATGATAGTAATCGTGGAAACTGGAATTCGAACCAGGATAACAATTACAATAGAGACAATAATAACTGCAGAGATAATAATAACTCTGATAACTTCAGAGGTAATAATAGTCGGGGTAGATCTCAACACAAAAAAAAGAGATATCAGCAGGCTAATGCTGTACAACAGGAAACTGAGGGAGCCTGTAATCATGTTGTTGATAGTAAAAACTTTGACGCTGTCACTAGTTCTGCTTTTGACTTTGAGAGAGCAAACAAATGCCCCCAATGCAGTACTTTATTCGAACCGGGTACCATAACTACTTTGAGTTGTGGTCACCCACTTCCCGCTCTTCCTGCTGCTGTTGCGCATGACGGGAGGGGTTCTTTAATTCTACATAAGGGTCTTGTTAATGATACTCCGGTCTCACTACTTTTCGATTCCGGATGCACCACTATTGGTGTTAGACAATCGCTTGTAGATCCATCTTGTGCTACAGGAAGGGTTATTAAATGTGTCACATTTGGCGGCACTCTAGAAAAATATCCTACTGCTGTAATTCGCATTGCCACTCCTTTCTTTACTGGAGATGTGCATGCTTGTCTCTTACCTAATCCTATTGCGGACCTTATTATTGGTCGTATTCACGGAGTTAGGGAGTGTACCCCACAGCAGATTGCTGCTTGGGAAGATAATAACATGCAAGCTACAAATGCAGTAGTTACAAGAGCACAAGCTCTACAAACACCCGAAACTTCACTGAATAGTGATAATGAAGTTGATAGCCAAGATAGTCACTTAGTAATCACTCGTGACTCTTTCATAAAATTGCAAGAAGAAGATCCTTCTTTAAAAAAATTCTTCGTTCTTGCGAAGAAAGGTGATCCGAATCAGGATACAAATAGAAAATCTTGGATTGCAATGAGAAACGGCGTACTTGTACGTATGGTACAAGATTCGACTACGTCGGCACATTCGCAAATTCTTGTTCCCAAGAGCATGAGAGTCCAAATATTACAACATGCTCATGACTCGCAATGTGCTGGACATATGGGTTTTGCCCGTACGAAGTCGAGAGTCCTTGCGGCTTTCTTTTGGCCTTTTGTCAATAAGGACATTCGTATTTACTGCCGATCATGCAAGGTATGTCAGGAGGTCAAATCTAGAGGACCACGACATGCTGCGCCTATCCAGGCTGCTGACATTCCTATTCGGCCGTTTCAGAAAATGGCCATAGATATTATTGGCCCTTTTAAGGTCAAGTCGGCCAGAGGACATCAGTTTATCCTTACATGTGTCGATATGTGCACACGTTGGCCAGAGGCTATTCCTCTTAAGAGCATATCTACTACAGATATCGCAGATGCTCTTTGGTTGATATTTTCTCGCTTGGGGTTCCCCAGAGAAATATTGTCAGACCATGGCACTCAACTCATATCTGACACTATGTCACAGGTAATGTCTACCTTACATATTGAACGATCTCTCAGTAGTATCTACCATCCTATGTCTAATGGGTTAGTTGAGCGTCTGAATAGAACGCTCAAGACTTTGCTTGGTAAGATAACTGAAGATCATCCTCAAGATTGGGACAGGGTTTTACCCGCGGCTCTCTTTGCCTATAGAGAAGTCCCTAATGAACACACAGGATTTTCTCCCTTCGAACTTGTCTTTGGCGCGCGTCCACGCGGCCCTATGTCTTTATTACACGATCTCATCACTGCCGATGATATTAGCGATGAAACTCAATCCTCATATGAGTATGTCATTGCTCTTAGACAAAAGATCATTGAGGCATGTAAGCTAGCAACTGCTTCATCAGAAATTGCTAAAGAGAAGGCAAGGCAGTTTGCTAACAAGAATAGATGTCTACGACAACTTTGTCCAGGTGACAAAGCATTCGTCCTACTCCCCAGTAGGGAAAATAGACTTCTTATTGCATGGAAAGGTCCGTATGCAATAGTCTCTCGGATTTCCGATGTTGACTATGTGGTCGATATTGATGGAAAGCATAAAACTTTCCACATAAACATGCTTTCGGAATTTCACGAACGTCCGGACTATTTGCTGCCTATTTTCCAGGCAACGGATGATGCTCCTGCACCTCACGGTCATTATTCATCCCTGTCTGTCATTCAGGATGAGGAAGCTACCTTCTCTGATGTCAACCTTCCCCTTCCAGTGGTTCCATTACATTCCACGGAATCTTGGAAAAACGTTTCTGTTTCTCCTAATCTTTCTGGTGACGAACATCGACAAGTCTCGTCGATGTTACAAACATTTCAGGATGTTCTCACTGACATTCCTGGACACACAGATGTCATAGAACATGACATAATTCTTACCGACAATAATCCAATTAGGGTTAGGCCGTATCCTATTCCTATACACTTTCAGTCGCAAGTGGAAAAGGAATTGGATGAAATGATTCAATTAAATATAATTGAACCATCGACTTCACCATATTCTTCTTCCATGGTTATTGTCCGGAAGAAGGATAAGAACATACGAATTTGCGTTGATTATCGCAAATTGAATCAGGTCACAAAGTTCGACGCTGAACCGATGCCTTTGTTAGAAGATCTACTGATTAGACTTTCTAATTCTAGATTCTTCACTAAACTTGACTTGTCTAAAGGTTATTGGCAAGTGCCTTTAGCAGAGCATGCCAAACCTCTTACTGCTTTTTCTACACCTAGGGGTCTATTTCAATGGAATGTTATGCCTTTTGGTCTCATGAACGCCCCTGCCACTTTCGTTCGCATGATGCGTCGAATTCTGTCACATCGTTCGGATGTCATCGCATACTTAGATGACATCTGTCTCTTCAGTGATACCTGGGAAGATCACTATTTAGGGTTATATGACTTACTGTCCACTCTACGTGAGAATAATTTGACAGCAAAACCTTCTAAAGCTTTTGTTGGTTTTGGTGAAATCTCTTTCCTGGGTCATCGTGTTGGTCATGGTCTCTTGAAGACAGAAGACCACAATACTTCCAAAATACTGAACATCTCTGTTCCTAAAACGAAGAAACAAGTTAGGAGTCTCTTAGGTTTAATTCAATTTTATGGGAGATTTATTCCAAATTTATCTTCGATCATGGCACCTCTCTCAACATTGTTGAAGAAAGGTTCGCCTAATCTGGTCCGTTGGTCTGAAGAATGCCAATCTTCACTAGACCAAATCAAGAATATATTTTCTTCTCCTCCCATCTTAAGATTACCTACTCTTGATAGGACTTTTGTTCTTCGGAGTGATGCTTCATCCACTGGGATTGGAGCAGCACTGATGCAAGAATATGCAAATACTCTGCATCCTGTTATGTACATTTCTAGAAAACTAAATGCGGCAGAGAGGAACTACTCGGTTTTAGACCGTGAGTTGTTAGCGATGGTTTGGTCAATTCTAAAGCTACAAAGATTCCTCCTGGGCGCACATTTCATTCTAGAGACTGATCAGAAAGCTCTTACAGCTATTCAGACTAAGAATTTGAAGAGTTCGAGATCCACTCGATATGCTATAGCTCTTCAACCTTTTCACTTCACGGTACGAGCTATCCGTGGTGCGGATAATGTGATGGCTGACATTTTGTCTAGATGCCCACATGACTCCAACTAATACTTCTGTCCTATATTTCTATATATTACAGAGTCATAACACACCTATATTTCTACAATAGATTAGCACATCTGTACTTACTTTATATGTACACACTATCGTGCTTTGTTGTCATCTTCTTCTGTTCGTTTTTTAAGATGATAGAGGAGGACTGAGTAGTTAATATAAGGGCCGTTAGTTTACTAAACAGCCACAATTATTAATAATGTATTGTACCTTATGAAGCATATTAGTTATTAATTAGCATTATATTGCTTGTACTTTCTCAGAATGTCATTGTTGAGCTGAGGACTTACCTTACGAGTTCTAGATTGTGTACTTACCCTCGGAATACCAGAGCATATGTCCTGGATCGTCATGTAGTTTAACTTTACTATGTACTTATGTCATTACATGTCAAAGAATGTACTATTTAAATTTTCCTATCAGATTTGTACATCCATTTTTAAAGACAATATTAGAGTATGCTGTTTAATGATGATTATAGTAACTTGCATACGTATATTGTGTTTACATGCTAACGTGATGTGTGTTGGTGACACCTCCCCGATGTGAATATTTTTTGAGACATATTTATTTTTCTGTTGAGGTATATCCTCACCAGACACTCTATAATTAGCCTATTGTTTGGCAATTTAATTAATTATCAGCGCATAATTCGTGCGTTTTGAGCCGCTTATCGCTTGCTCTTTGATATTGAAAAAAAAATATGTTCCACATTTTTTTTTATCGGGAGGAGGTGGTGATATGTTGCGTGATAAATTCTCGCAACATCGTTTTATTTCAATATCTGTTTTATAACGCAAGGGCAACAACTGCTTGAAATTTATAGTCACTTTTCTCGGTAAGCATTTGTCTTCTCGCGTTGGTATCGAATGCAGTTAACTTTTGAGCTGTGGTCATTTTTGCGCTGGACTGCGCATGACTTGTCTTGTTGTTTGGTCGATCGGTTTCCGCCCACCACTAGTGGGAGTGAGCGATTTGGAATGGCGAAAGAGATGCCTCGTTGAAGAGGGGATCTCCGCTTTTTTTTGTTCTGTCAGGGATGTGTAGTCCTCTTATGGATATTTCGTTTATTCGAGATAATACCTCTAGTGTTTTCCCACATGTCGGGAGGCGTGATATTTCTGTGTATTTCATGAAAGCAAGGTAAATTGACTTTTTCATTAACTCTATCGATTTTGGGTCGTGAGCGATTTCGATTCATAGCCTGTCTCCGAAAGTCGTCGTCACGAGATGTTTTTCCCAGCTCACATGTCGCTGCATTGTACTGCATCGGTTGATGCATGTACCAAGGACCATTACTTGCTACTTTGTTAAATGAACTAGGTTTAGAAAACCTTTATTATCTAGAGGATATTTTTGAGGACATTATTTATACTTCGGCAGACGTGTCTGTCTTGCTGAAGTCAAACTAAGGAGAGTGAACTGATCTCATACATCTGGTTATCTCCTGGCTGTTATAGAAAAGGATGGAGTTTTTCACCTGACTACATTTACAGCACTTTGAAATATAACATGCATCTGACTCATCATTGTAATGCTGTCTACCGTTTATTGCTGTATTGAATGTTGCTGTGATAATGACTGTTTGATGTGCCTACACATTTGCGTAACCATTTTGTCACTGTGGCGTCCACAATAAATAATGAAGAAAAACGTCAACGGCTGTTTCAAGACTCATTGACTTTATACGTCGTGAGTTTACTGACGTCCTATGTGGATTGCCCTGTTATTGTTGCATGAACATTGTTTTGACTGAACACATCTACACACTACACAAAACCAGACATGCGGATGCCATCCATCATCATATGGCATCACGCATCACTATGGTTTGGTCGATCCTCAAACTACAGAGATTCCTTCTAGGCGCACATTTCATAGTAGAAACCGACCAAAAAGCTCTTACTGCTATACAGAGTAAGAATTTCAAGAGCTCGAGGTCTACTCGATATGCAATTGCTCTTCAACCTTTTCATTTCTCTGTGCGAGCTATTCGTGGATCAGATAATGTGATGGCAGACATTCTGTCAAGATGCCCACATGATTCCACATAACTATTAGGGCTTAGACTTCTTGATATGTCTAGTTCTATAGTAGTTCCTTTTCTATATCATGATAGATACACATTTGTAATTTAATAATATAATGATTGTATCACTACATAGCGGTTCATGGATGTTTATTCACCGCTGTGCTTTGATGATTTTTTCTTCATAAATCATAAATTTAAGATATCTAATACGAAATGATGATATGAATTTTTTAGGCATTGTGTAATTGCCAGAATTGTATTATACTTTGATGACACCTTCCTGGAAAAATATACTTGTAGAGAAATAATTTCTCTCAGTTTATGAGACACATTCTCACCAGTCGCTCCATAAGTCGACTTAGCCTCATATTAGGCGTTATAGGTATTCCTGATATTTTCATCTGCGCATTATTCATGCGTTGTGAGCCTATTGTTCGTTGCTCCTAGATGTATTTTCAAAAAAAAAAATGTTCCATTTTTTTTTTTCCCGGGAGGTGTGGTAAGACTGTTACGTGCAGTCTTTGATATCTTACAATATTATACATAGGTAATTTTTTTGTGCTTAAGGGAAAGTCATTATTGAGTTACTTCCCTTGAAAGTTGTGCCATCTCTTCGATCAAACTCCGCGGATAAATCCATTTTACTGCGATTTATTCGTTGTTTGGGAAATAATAGATTGTTCTTGCTTCAGAATATCTATGGCCTGAATTTATGTGTATTGTTTGTCTGAGTAGGACGAGTCTGTCTTATATCTGTATATCTTTACATATCTAAGTCGAACTATATGTTCTGTTGTCTCTAGAGAGGTCAAAGGCTATTCGGCGGATGTGTCGCTAGAGTGTGGTGTGATTTGGCTTCGTCCTGATAGGGACTGTGTGTTTCCTATGTCGGCCTGTCGCCGGGAAAAAGTGATCTCAGTATTTGTCGGGAAAGTGATAGTCGTCTAGACCTATCGTGTATGCTTTACCCCAGTGTTTATTCATATTGCCAAGGAATGGCAGTTCCATATTTCCTCTACCAAGGTAATCAAAGATACTCTTATGAACTCTTGATCGAAGCCACCATTTTCGATAGTTACGATTTGAATGTCTAAGAGAATATATTTGACTCGATGAAAACGACTTCGATTCCTAGCAGCACTATATTCTGTAGAATGCAGTCAATTGTTCATGATCAAATCTACAGAGCAATGCAATGTTTTATGAATGACTAACTTTAGGACAGATTCATTATCTGCATCCAAACGTGAGTGACAGTTCACGAGTGAAGCCATCTTGGAACCAAAACATGTAGCGACTTTCAAGAAGAGAAAAGGGGATGCCCGTATTATCGCTTGTTTAGTCCAGAGATCACTGCTACACATGAGAACCCTTTATCAGCGGTTCAATATTATTATATGAAAAAAATATGTGCTGAACATTAAGTTGGAGAATCGTCGCTAGACGAGATTAGGTCTAGAAGCCATCTGAAATATTATTTATAAGCTGACGTGCTCAGTCAGTGAAGTCAGATGATTTATATGTATGGGCGATGCTGAGGGCTTGGCTACTGACAGTCCATTATAATATTAATCTACATGAGTGCCCATGTAACATAACATTGCAGGACCATTTATCCACTGTACTATGATGTATTATGCCAACCTGTGATTTGTCACTATCTGTGCTGTCGAGTGTGTACGTCCAATTAAACTTTAGAAAAGGTACACAGTCGTTGGTGTCGATGACTTCCAGTCATACATGAGTGTGAGAAAAGAACATTTGTCAACAACACGAACCCTTATCCTCATTCGCACATTGTACACTCAATCCATGTCTACACACCACTGCGTAGGTCAAGTTGACATTCCATACACTACAGTGGAGCAAACAACACCATAGAGATCTTATCAACTGATGATGATGATGATGTCTGCTTCCATCCACTTATATCTATCTTTTGGTGGATATCATTAACGGGAATAAAAATCCAACATTATCAACCTTATCAATGAGTTCGTCTGTCACAATATATATATATATATATATATATATATATATATATAATATATATATATATATATATATATATATATATATATATATATATATATATATATGTATATATATATATATATATATATATATACATATACTGAAGCACATTAAAAACGCACCATCTGTATAATCCAGGAACAGAGTGTGAAATGTAAATATAAGTGTTTACAAGTTTACATATTTGGAATCTTTATTCATTTTCCTATGAATCCATGCTGGTCATTAATTTGTACATTTGATTGTTATGAAATTCATTGCATTCTGTGCATTCAAGGGAGAAAACCAAAAATGCAACCAATAAAAAAAATTCATTCACACTATCCTCAGTATCTGGTATGTCCACCGTGTGCTTGCAAACAAACTTGGCAGCGGCTCCGCATGCAACGCACAAACCTCTGAAGGAAATTCCTGGGAATCAAGTCCCATTCACGTGTAAGAGCAGCTTCGAGCTGTTGCAGATTAGCTGGAGAACCTTGCCTGTAGACTCTGCGTCCAAGCTCATCCCACAGATGTTCTATAGGGGACATGTCTAGTGATAGGGCAGGCCAATCAATCGTCACAATGTTCTGCTGCCGTAGATATTGCTGCGTAATGCATGCGGTGTGCGCACGTGCGTTATCCTGCTGGAGAAGCTGCAAGTCTGGATAATTTGTGAACGCATGAGCAACCAATGCATCCAGAACCTCATCTCGATATGTCACAGCATTAACATTTCCTCGGAAGACGTGAAGAGGCAAACGATGGTGAAAACTGAATCCTCGCCAAATGCGAATACTGCCACCTCAAAATCGGTTGTGCTGACGAACACAGCAATCTGCAAAGCGCTCTCAACACCGTCGCCAAATCCGCATACGTCCATCAGCAAAGGATATGTTGAATCTGCTCTAGTCTGTGAATAGAACAGCATTCCACTGCCGTCTAGTTCATCTGACATGTTGCCCTGCCCATTGCAGGCGCTGCTGACGATGTCTGTGAGTCACGTTTGGCCTAACATAAGGTCGTCTTACTGTAAGGCCTGTATCTCCGAGTCGTCGTATGACTGTCATTCGAGAGACTTGCCCACGTCTACCCACTATAGCTCTTGCTGTTTGACTTGCCGGGAGAGAAAGATTCCTTAGGTGACTCAGCACATTATGACGATCTTGCGCAGGGGTAGTAGCTCGTGGTTGGCCACTCCGACGTCTATCCCGGGCACTGCCAGTGGTTCCGTAACGTTCATTGAGACGTACAATAGTGCTGTGATGGCAATTCATCCTTCTGGCAATGGCCCGCGAGCTCATTCCGGCCTCCAACATACCAATGGCTCGGTGGCGGTCGTTTTCGGATAGTCGTGGCATTTCAAGCACACGTACTGGGTGTTTTGTCTTAACGGCCCTTTTATACCGAGTATACTGCCACAACGCGTACACATTTTCATGGTCATAGCTGTTGGAATAATGTTGCACGTGTAACTTTCATTGTTTTCATGTAGTCTGTACACAAACCCGTGGGTTGAATCATGCACTTTCCATTCCAGCAGCCATTCGCTCTCTCCCTCATGACAAACACGGGGAAAATCCATTCCCACACTTTTTTTCCAGCTTCTCGGCATCAGTATATACAATAGTGGTGCGTTTTTAATGTGCTTTAGTTATACATATATATATATATATATATATATATATATATATATATATATATATATATATATATATATATATATATATATATATATAGACACCCACACACACACCCACACATATATATATATATATATATATATATATATATATATATATATATATATATATATATATATATATATATATACACGCGTATATGTGTGTGTGTGACGAAACGGGCAAGGCACTCTTGAATCACCACGTTAAATAATGACAAACTACGAATCACTCAAAAGTAATTCTGCTTTAACTTTCTGATAAATGCTCCGAACGAGATAATTCTTTTTGAGAATTGAACAATAACTATAAAAACACATCATTATTGCATTAGAAAATCATTATATAAAAAGAAAATCATGATTTTGTCTGAAAATTAGAACGAAAGCCTCGAAATCCAACGAAAGTTACTAGCATAAAATTGAACTCAAGCGTGGACCTCCGAGAAAGAAAAGGTTAGATCTAGGTTGGGTTTTTGTTTTTGTTTTTTTACCAGCGGCATTTGGTCTTTCAATGCATACGGCCATACATTGGCAAACGCTCATACATTGGCAAACCACAATAATCATCAACTGTTATTTTATTGACAGAAGAAAAGTCAGAAGGAAGAAAATACAAATTATTTTTTTATTTTTATGAGTCGTAGTATCAAATATTATCTGTCAGTCTGAAAAAAAAAACATACAATAATAGATTTATAACGTTACTTCCTTGATTTATGTATCATATGAAGAATTATCTAAATGATAGCATTTAACAAATAATGAACCTGTCACGCTAGCTTTTCGAGAAAATGCAGAAACGGCACACATTGAACTGTGAAAACTAATTGTAACACCCATTAAAATAACACACAGCAACCAGCTTTGGCAGAAACATGTATTTACGTGTCTCCCACATATTACATATATTTCCTGGTAAAAGCATCGCCGTTGAGCTATGGGTCGCTGACTGAATTCTCTGTTGCTGCATCTTTGGGTCCCGGAAGTCTTTACAAAGCTTTAATGTGCTCTTGTGGGGGGGGGGGGAGTTTTTGTAAACATTTGATTTACACGACCAGGTTGTCAGTAACATACACAACCTTAAAGATCACCACTTACACCATTTCTGAAGGACCAGTGGACCACCTATTTAATAGTTGTCTGTGACGGTATTGCCTCCCCTGCTCCGTAGTATTGGTGCAACAATTGCCAATTTTAGAGAATAAAAATGAGGATCTTCAAAATTATCAACCTTCGCTCAAGATCACTCACTATTGGCAGGGATGAATATAGAAGAATGATGCTTCTATTTCAAGGAGCCTCATAGGATTTTAAAGAAAAGCAAGCATAATAACTGAGATCATCTAAGCTGTCATGAACGTAATACTTTCCCACCCCTTCTGTGAGGTAATCTATTGTCGCTCGTATTTTTAAGCTCCCAGCTGAAGGTGGCTCAGCAATTATTATTGTTATAGCTCTCTGTGTTTATGTATTTAAAACAGTATGATTCATACAGCTGCAGACATACAATTTGCCGATTAATCCAACTATAGATTTAAAGTTATAGATATACATGTTTAGTAATCACTTATGGATTAGCAGTGTAACATAAATAAAGTTGTTTATAAAATTGAAGCGACAATATTTATAATTAATGGATGATTTAAATTGTGGTGCAACGTATGAAAAATTTCTAAAGGTCCATTGGTTTCGCTTGGTTGCCACTTTGCTTCCAGTGTGGGGTCGGCTGGCGTCTGGTTCAGCTCTGTTGGTTCCCACAGGTGCCTTGGACTGCACTTCTCTACATTAGTCTTGTGACCGTAGCACGTCTCGTGCATTAAGGTTGAGGTAACTACGAAAGTTGTTAAGTGTCTTCAAGACCTGTCTGATTGTTGTGGTCTAGCGTCGACTGCTGGCAACTTATACCACAAGCTTGTACCACAAACTAGAATTTGTCAGGCGCACACAGACTTTGTGCACAAGAAACGTCCGAATATACTCGGGTAAATATTTAAGGTGCCGTACCTTTGAGGTGAGTTAGGTGTCCAACTTTAGAGCACTTGAGATTGGATCCTAAAACTTAAGTCTCTGGGGCTACTCTCTTCTAATCTTAGAACTAACGTCCAGTCCTATGGCCATTTCTATATTTAGGTCATAATATTCCGTGTTCCGGGCTGTCTATAAATTCTTCTCGACGAAATTGGAAGTCAGTGAAGTAATCTTACAACGCTGTAGCATATAAGCGAAATAGTCCGCCTACGCACCCAGGTTGCTACTTTGAGAAGAGATTCAATCAGGAGCAGTCTATCTTAGCATGTCAAATGCCAGACAAATGCAAGAGCGCCGCCTCGGATTTCTTCTATAACCGTCTCTTAGCATCAGTAAGTCCAGAAATGGGTACTACGAACTAAAGAGAAATAAAAGATTGCATCTCCAGTAAATATTGTGTCTTCTGATAAAGAAATTAAGAGACCATCTCTTTTCCCCACAATCCCATCTTCCTTTGATTTGTCCCGATGCCCATGACCAAGAAATATGAGGGCAACGAGACGTATTGACAGTGTGTTTAAGGAGAGTGAAAGAGAGTTAATGAATCATAATATAATATACGAACATTCTGTCAATCTGAACCAAAAAGCTAACTTATAAAAATGTATACATCATGTTATCATCTGGTACGTGTCGTTTTGATGTAAATGTTAATATTACATAAAAGGAAGACTTCCTGTGACCAAGATGACTTCTAGGGTAGTAAATCTCTAACGACACCGCAACAAGCCCACGGCAATAAGAATTATATGAATTACAACTGGCGACGTGGGCAACATATAATAAATTGAAGACTGCACGTAGCTCCACAGGTAATATAGTTTTGGCCAACAATATAATGACATTTAATCGACAGTAAGTCCATGTCAAGAAGGCTGTCTTCTGGTTCGCAATATTATTTTATATTTTATTAATAACACTGACAAACAACATTTTTCTTTCTTATATAAGAATAAGTGTTCTTAGGTCAGTTTCTTGCGCTGATTTCATATTTGAAATCCGTTTATCTCTATCACGTCGGGTTCTTAAGATATTTGTGAATAAATATATTTTTGGGAAACCGTTATTTGCTCCGTTTCATTTTTACTATATAACTTATTAAAAATTAATAAAATGCAAAATAATTCTACTTTTTATACTGCTAAAAGATGCATAACATATGTTACGCTATTTTTCAAATAGTTACTGTATTTTGAAATAATTCTGAGCAAAATATGCCTTCTAGAAGTTGTAGAAATTCGGCTGATCTGTTCTGTTACGTGTGCGGATATTTTACCGATCGTGTTCACCAGAAAAACTTTACACCATTACTAAAGAAAGCATATGAACTTTATTTCGATTCGAAAGTTGATGATGCAAATAAATCTTGGAAGCCAAATGCAGTTTGTTCGACTTGTGCAAATACATTGGCAGGTTGGTTACGAAAATCGTCGAAGCATACCATAAGTCGATGCCTTTTGGAGTGCCAGTAATATGGCGTGAACCGACAAATCACGCTACTGATTGTTACTTCTGCTTGACAAATATCCATGGTTTCACTTTTAAAACTAGAAAGTCTGTGGTTTATCCAAATATTGAATCGGTTTTGAAACCAGTGCCTCATGATCCAATCACGTGTCCGATCCCAGTTCCACCAGAACAATATCCGTTGGACGTGAATGAACATCAGAAAGTGATAGTTTACCTGCTTTAGAAACTAATTCTGACTCGGATTATATACCGGTGAATGATGGTGTTCACTTAATTAACCATTCAGAACTTTCAGATCTAATACGTGATCTCGCTCTTACCAAAGGACAAGCGGAATTACTCGGTTCGTGACTCAAAGAATGGAATCTTTTAGCGCCCAATACTCCGATATCTAAATTTCGTCATAGACACAGATAACTTGTTCAATACTTTGAGATGGATGATGACATTTGCTATTGCAAAGATGTAAACAGTCTAATGGTGCACCTCGGTCATGAGCACATAGTCAACGAATGGCGACTTTTCATCGACTCTTCCAAGACTAGTCTAAAAGCCGTGTTATTGCATAACGGAAATTTATTTCCATCAATTCCAGTCGCCTACTCTGTTCATATGAAAGAAACTTATGACAATATGGCTATACATTTGGCAAAAATAAAGTACAATGACTACCAATGGCGAATTTGTGGAGACCTAAAGGTCATTGTAATTCTCACGGGCATGCAGACTGGGTATACTAAATTTTGTTGCTTCCTATGTGAATGGGACAGCCGCAACAGACAGGAACATTATGCAAGAAAGGTGTGGCCTATCAGGGATCGTATGCAGCTCGGGCATAAAAATGTAATACACGAGCCATTAGTTAACAAAGACAGCATCATTTTACCACCGATACATAAAAGTTGGGGCTCATGAAGAATTTCGTAAAAGCGTTAGATAAAACGAGCAAAGCTTTCACTTATCTTCGAGAAAAGTTTCCGCAAGTTAGCGATGCAAAGATAAAGAAAGGTATCTTTGTAGGACCTCAGATTAGGAAAGTTATTGCAGACAAACAATTCGAGAACTTGTTACATGGTAGTGAACTTCGCGCATGGATGGCATTCAAATCGATCGTCGATAACTTTCTGGGAAATCACAAATCTGTCGACTATGTGCATATTGTTAAGCAGTGCATAGATGCATACATAATTATGGGCTGTAACATGTCCCTCAAAATCCATTTGCTCGATTCGCATCATGACTTTTTCCCTGACAACCTTGGCGAAGTCAGCGATGAACATGGAGAACGATTCCATCAAGATATCGCCGTAATGGAGTCACGTTATCAAGGACGGTGGAGTGTGACCATGCTTGCCGATTATTGTTGAATGCTTCATCGCGATGTACCACATGCCATTCACCGACGAAAGTCGACTGCAAAGAAATTCAAGCCTACATAACTGTTATACTTCTTGTACGAATGATGTTGTAATACTGTATGCGTTGTTAAAAACCTTCAATTGCGTATTTCTAGAGATCCCGACCTGATAGAGAAAAACGGTTTGCAGATTTAAAAACAGCGCATTAAAATTGACCAGAAAAACATAGAAATGTTAGAGAAAGAAAAAAAAAATTTTTTTTTGTTAGCCAGTGTAATCACAGAACTCCACTTTAAACACTTTGACACGCCGAAGTTCAAACACGTACGTCCACTCGCCAAGACACACAATCATCTCTGCCCCGTACTTCTGTACCTCAAGTCTCACGTGAGCCAGCCAAGCATATCGGCTTAACGTAGCTCATTCGTCTTTTCAAGTGACCCGTATAAAATAAACAAAGAGCCCCGCTGAGCTAAACTTATATTAGACACACTTGTTTTGAATTTTAATCAAACATTATTCCCCTCCGCCCGCAAAATAATGAAACAAAGTTTCCATTATTTCCGTGGTGTGAATATACCAACAGCAGAGTTAATTATGGTAACATCAAATTTCATAATAATTAAGAACTAGTATAGCACCCAGGTTTCTGCCATATGGTAGGCAATTTAACACTAAAATTGTGGTCAATGGTTAATGCCAAAGCCAATGGCTCCTATTAGACGAAATCCTATTTAACCGCAATGTGAGGTCACCATAACTAATAGTACTCAACATATTAAAAAATGATGGTAGCAATATATGCACTCACACCGTCACATAACGCTTATCATTCCAGTCCAGTATCAGTAGTCAATTAATTAATTCATGATCAACATCAAAAATGTAAAGCAATAAACAATAAACAAATATGCACCACGTAAATAGATGAAATGATGCAGACAATCATATTAGTAAAGTGAATGAATGCAACATCTTACGCTTAAAAAAAGTAAAGTGATGTGTACTTGTTAAGTACTTATCAGAAAAAAATGTGTTGTGGTGCCAATAAAAACAACGTAATCTTCCACCTAACAAAGTTGTGTGTCCAATCAGGTAATAATACGCTTATGAATGGTACAAACTGCTGATAGTATTGAGAAAGCATAAAATGTTTTCTCAACAATTAGTGTAAGTCTAATAAAGTGTGGCCGTGTACATAGTTGTTCCTTTGGAAACAGACTATATTCTTACGAGACAGAGGAAGCACAGACCACCCTATAATTTTATATTTTATGAGAAACAGAAAATAATAAATAGTGTCACATATTTAGGACAAAGAGTCGCTTCCACACGCCATTTCTAATAATTGGGTGATTTCCCCTGACCAATCGGATAGCTCAGATTTACCCCGGGGAAAGTAGAACAGGACGCCATTTTGGCAGTAGAATGAAAGAGCGCAACTCAAGAGGTCGTATCTAGCCCAGCTCTACATATTTCTTAGTTTGAGGAAATCAAACTTCTACATTTATTATAAAATGTGCATTCCAGGACGTTGAGTGATTATATATATTATTATTCTTACTGACGTAAGTAGTGAAAAGTGACAATTGCATTTTAAATAGAGCTCCCAACCCTAGTCGCAGCAGAACTAGGTTCGAGGATTTGAGTCAATTTGCAAAACAATGTCTTACGCCTCAACCCAGGTAGAGTAGACTATTCTTGTGTTGGAAAGCATTTAACTTCAGGAATGCTTATGACAATAAAGAAAATAAGGACAAATCTGAGGAGATGTGTAAATGTCGTCGAACCTAAAATAAGACAGTAACTTAAAGGAAGGAACACGGTGGAATGAGAAGGTTCGCCATATTTGACAATTGAGTAGGTCTACGAGACAAAGATGCAAAAAGGGATTTTTGCAAAGATGAAAGCGTCTGATGAGATGATAAAACTTTATTATGCTTATTATTGTAAACATGTTCTGAATTCCAGACTTTGTTGAAATTTTAAGTTTCATGCTGAAAGATATTAAAAGTTTTGCATGAAATCGAACGCTGTTGAGAAGGTGACTTACTACAGTTTTGAGATCTAGATAAGAAATCTGTCCATTTCAATTAAATTCGCTACATCAACACCTAAGAGAAGAAAATCGAACCTGGTAACACAAATGTAAGAGAGAAATCTAAATCTCTGGTGATTAGGCCAGTTAAACATCTGCTCTCTGTAAAGTAAACTGAAAATACTGCATATCCCGGCACTGCCACATGAAGGTAATATGGTGCCGTTCCAGTCCTAAGGAACACATGCCCCGGTTACATGTTGGTTATATGGTGCCCGTGACCACTTCTCTTTGATAAAGCGAATAACTAGCGATCATAGACCATGGACGATTTACTACAAAATTTTCAACAGCTGGGTGTGGAACAACAACAACAACAACCACAGAACCAACCCGTAAATACACAACCACTGCAGCCCCAGGACAGACAAAATATGGAAGGACCAACAATAATAGCGCTACGGCAAATTACTGAAACCCTACAGAAAAATGACAACTACGCGAAATTCACACAGGTTAGATCCATTGTTCAGCCGTTCGATGGCAACAAGAAAAAATTCAGAAGATGGTTGTCCAACATGGAAAAATTTGCGGCACTAGCAGAGGCAACAACGGATGAAGAGAAAAAGAAAATCGCTCTGTTAGGTTCTGATTCGTACGTGACTGATTTTTTAAGAAGGAGGTCCCAGCAGTACCCCACAGAAACCTACGAGTCCCTAAAAAAAGAGCTCACCCAGAGATATGGGGAAATCATAGACAAAATGCATGCTTGGTCAGTCCTTAGAAGCATGAAACAGGAAAGAGATGAATCGGTACAACTTTTTGGAGATCGATTCCTCAATATGGCAGAAGAGGCATTTTGCGGAGAAATCCCTACCACACCTGATGTAGAAATACAGTTAGTGGGGATATTTGCCGATGGCCTTAGAGCGGAAAATATCAGAAGGCATCTTATTAGAAAAGACACCAAGACTATTGCTGAAACAATCCAAGCAGCAATACAGGAGGAAAATCTTCACCGAAGGTTCCAACAAAGAGCAGGTAGGGAACCCCGACCAGAATATAGGGACTATGATGAGCATGAGCCTATGGAAGTTGACCATACCAGGAGGCAATGGACTCGCCCACGACAACGTGATGATAGACCCCGCAATTATAGACCCCCCACACAGAGGCAAAACGACGTCAATAATGTCAATACAAACGGATGCTTTACATGCGGTAGGCTCGGACATGGTTACAAGTCCTGTAGAGCAAATTACAATCATGCACCATTCAGAAGAGGAGGTTACCAACCACAACAACCCGCACCACCCCCACGTGATTACACCAGAAATCAGTATACCAGAGGCGCACCTCAACCCCTCATGCGTCAGGGAAACGGCCGCGCCACTCACTAAACAGGACCGTTAGTGAGGGCAACAATCACAGAAACTGGTCCAAAACAAAAGAAACAACACAGAACAGAAATTGTCAAGTGGGCCCATCCAGTAAAATACAATATGAAGAAATGTTGCATGATGGAACTAAAATACATCCGGACCCCAGTTCCTGCATCATGTCTATACAGGGCCAACAATATAGGGCACTGGTAGATACAGGAGCATCCATCAGCCTTATTAGGTTCCAGCTGTTCAAGAGGATCCAACACTTAGTACGATTTCAACCGTCCAAAACACACCTAGCTTCAGTCACGGGACAAAGACTAAATTCAGTTGGGACAGCATGGCTAAAATTTTCCTTAGGCGAAACAAATTTTGAACACCCATTTGTCATTACTAAAGGAATGTCTAGAAATCTTATCCTAGGGAGAGATTTTTTTAACAAACACAAAGTTCGAATATACTATGACCTCCACAAAATCAAAGTCAACAATACGTACATAGATCTCCAGGACGATATCCACATAGCGTCTTTGGTAAGGATTACAGCTCCCATAACGGTGGCTCCAAACTCCCTGGTCATAGCAAAAGGCAGAGTAAAAAATTCTGAGTACATAACACCAGGGCAATCAATTCAAGTACAGCCCCTAGCAGAAGAAAGCATTATTGATGACCCATTGTTGCAAATTACAGAGGGAATCGCTGAAGTCTCGAAGTCCAGAGATTTCCCCATCATGATATTGAATATGTCAGGAAAAACTACCACTATAAAAAGAGGCACAGTTGTAGCGCAAGTGGATACGTCAACAATAAGACAAACCAAAACCAATAGAGACCATCCACAAATTGTCTCAACCACTCCCACTGGACATAATGCACGAAATCGCAGTACAAATAACCATAGTACACGGAAAGTAAACAGTTATAAGGCTTATGCAGAAAAAGGCAGTAACATCAGTCACAGTTATGTTACACCACAGCATACCCTACCCAGATGGCAGAAACGAACCAGTCCATACATAAGAAGAGAAAGGCCACAGTATGAAAATGACTATAATTACTCATTCTTGCGCCCCAGCACACCAAGAGAAAAGATGAAGTGCTGTATATCACAGAGTAACAGAGAAACAGAAATTGTCTTGCCAGGAGGATATCCAAAGCGACAAGACAGTGATACATGCCCCATGGAGTATCAATATAACTCAAAAACAGGTGGATATGATAAAGTCCCAAAACCAATTGAAATTTCCGAAGAAAAGGAAGAATTCTTATATGACTATACCACAGGAGGATACTATAGCAGCAAAGTTGGAAACAGAAAGAATGAAAAATTTTCGCCCAGGGAAAGAAGACAGCCCTATAGCACAAACAGAAGAAATACAGTAACGTACGCGGATAAGCGCAGTTACGGCAGAAATAATCAGAAAAAATGGCACAACAACGACTACCCCAGAAATATAATAAGAAATGAATATACAGTAAATGCAGTGACAAATGGAAATGCACACAGTACATGGCAGAGGAGACAGTACCAAGCACAGCCCAATGAACGGCAAAGAACTACGCAAAAGAAAGCCACATACCAGGAGCAGAGATTTTCACAAGATGCAAGAAAAATGTCCCAAAATTATGGGAATGAAACGGAGGCATCAAGACAGACCAGAGATATCATAGCAGATCATAAATACAGAGAGAGAATAGCTCAGTTACTTGCAACCCTGAATGCCACAGAAGATAATAAGCAACGTTTGAAAACGTTTGTAGAAAAGCACCAGGATGTATTCGCACTCAATGACATGGAATTAGGCAGAACTAACACTGTCACAATGGACATTCAAACAACCACAGAGGAGCCAATACATATGAAACCCTATCATACGCCCTTGAAAAACAGAGAACTCGTGGAAAGGTCTATAAATGAAATGCTACAGGCAGGAATCATCGAAAGATCCCGTTCCCAATGGTCCTCACCCATAGTGATCGTAACAAAGAAAGACGGCTCCAGTCGCTTTTGCTGCGACTACCGTGCCCTTAACAAAATCACAAAAGTCATTTCCTACCCCCTCCCCAGGATAGACGATCTACTTGCGACGTTAGGAAAGTCTACATACTTTACCACACTTGATGCAAGGTCAGGCTTTTGGTGCATCCCCATGACACCTGAGGCAAAACAGAAATCCACATTCTGTTCACATATGGGAAGCTTTTTTTGGAATGTTATGCCATTTGGTCTAAAAGGATCTCCAGCAACATATATGTCACTCATGGATGAAGTGTTAAAGGGTCTACATCCATTTGCCCTGGCATACATAGACGATATCCTGATACATACCGCAGGCACGATGGAAGACCACCTCCGCAAGGTTGAAACAGTGTTTGATAGACTCAGGCATCACCAAATAAAGTTAAAACTGTCGAAGTGTGAGTTTCTAAAGACAGAAACAAAATATTTAGGCTTTGTCATCAATAGACATGGCGTCAGACCTGATGAAGATAAAGTCAAAGCCATAAGAGAAATGCCTAGCCCCAAGACGGTGAGACAAACACGCTCATTTATTGGTACAATAGGGTACTATAGGCGCCACATCATCAATTTCTCCAGAGCAGCAGAGCCTTTGATAGCCCTTACCCGCAAGTATGCACGCTTCAAATGGACAGAAGACTGCCAGAGATCCTTTGAGTATCTAAAAAATGCCCTAACCACCATCCCACTGCTTGGACATCCAGATATTTCTCAGCCCATGATACTATACGCCGATGCCTCAGATAACGCAATTGGTGCTTGTTTGGTCCAACCTGTACTAGAAGATGAAACACCCATCCTACCAAACATTCCAAATGAGAAACCCATTGCATTCCTATCCCACGCATTGTCAAAGTCACAAAAACGGTGGACCACCACTGAGAAAGAAGCATATGCTATTCACTATGCAGTACAAAAGTTTGACTTTTACGTCAGAGGAACTAAACTCATTATAAGAACTGATCATCAACCTTTGGTTAACTGGCTCACCAAAACACAAGAACAGCCAAAGAAGTTACAGACATGGGCAATGAATTTACAGTCCTACGACACCACTATCGAACATATCCCAGGCGAAATGAACACCTGTGCAGACCTCTTATCCAGGATTAAATATGATGATGAAACTGAAGTGAAAACAAATAGAGTCAAAAATGATGGCACATCCTCAGAGATTGACGATAATGCTAAAGAAATTAATGAAATTACTTCATCAAGTCGAAGAAGTACCTCAGATTCTGCCACTCAAGTAGAAGAAGAAAGCCAAGAGATGTTTGACATGAGAGTAGAACAAGCGAAAGATGCAGAAATTGTCAAGCTGCTCACATACGTGAAAGAAAACCCAACAAAAAGTAAAGATTTTACAGTACACCCAACGGATGGAATTCTATACTATATTGATCAGAAACAAGAAGGGACACTAAGAAAAGTCATTCCAGCACATCTAGTCCCAGAAGTATTGCTACAGTTTCATGATAACAACGGGCACATGGGAAGAGACAAAACAATTGATGTCATAAAGAAAAGGTATTATTGGCAAACTTTCTACAAGGACATTACAGAATATGTAGCCACCTGTAGAACATGTAAATTGAGAAACATGAAGCCACATTTAATTCCCCTTCAAGAAATGCAACCTTCCCATTACCCCATGCAAACAGTGAGCATTGACTTATCAGGTCCTTACCCACTCACCCAATCAGGCAACAAATACCTCCTGCACATAGTTGACCAATACTCTGTTTGGCCAGAAAGTTACCCACTCAGTGATGCCACATCGCAGTCCATCACGCAAATTTTTTTACAAGAATTCATTCCCAGGCATGGCTGTCCAAAACGAATCATTTCAGACAACGGTAAACAGTTTATAGGTAACCCATTTAAAGCCACCTTACACCAGCTGAATATTGAGCATACTACAACCACTTATTATTGCCCAAATGCAAATGGCAGAAATGAACGCATGCACGCCACCCTACATGATATTATTAGCAAATATATCAAGGGGAACCACCAATACTGGGACCTATACATTAACCAAGCTCTTGAAGCCATCCGAGTAAACGTGAACGATACCACAGGAATGTCACCCTTTCTCATGCTATACGGAAGAGAACCAAACTTTCCGTTAGACAACCTACTTCGCCCACAAAGAAAATACATGGGAGAAGACCCCATCGAAATAATCCTTCAAGAAAAGTATAAAGCTCACCAGATTGCACAACGAAATACGCAGAAGGCATTTCACAAGAAACAGAAACAACATGATAAATCAGCCAAGCTACCAACGTACAAAATAGGAGACAGAGTATACTACAAGAAACATGTACGCAGTTCAAAATTCGATGACCGATGGTTAGATGGCTACAAAATCATGAAACAAACTACGCCTGTAAACTTCATTATTTGGAATGAAGAGAAACAACACCAAACAAAAGCTCACGTAAAACAAATAAAAATTGATAATCACCGGCCCATTCCGCCTCTGACGACAAATACAAGACCAGTCAGAAAAGCCACCCTAAATTATAATCCATCCAGCACAGATTCGTCTGACATATCAGAGTCAGAGACGACAGACTCTGAATTTTACCAAGACGACCACATACCCAGACCACCCACAGATGAAATACATCGAGCAAGACAACAACGAGACTCGTCCGAAAGCGAAGAAGATATCCCACCACTTGAATTACGTAATAGACTACAAGACAGAGACCTGCGCATTAGAAATGAAGAAATCATGCCACAGACGTCACACGATGACAACACGAAAACACCTTATATCCACACTCAAACTTACTCCCGCAGTGATAAATCGTCAGCTGATACCTATCACACCCCCAGTTCAGGCAGTTCTAGTTTTAACACTAGTGAAAACCAAACACTGCTATACCACAAGAACAAGATTGCTCGTTCAAAACAATCAGATCCTGAAGAAACTATACCCAAGCAGATTGTTGAACCATATACCAGCGATCTTTATGGAGACGAAACAGAACAAGAAGACAGTGTCAACCCCAGCACAGCTTTGTCAGACCCCAACGAACATAATGACAGAAAAATGGTAGAATTATACCAACAAGAAACAGACATTGATACAGCTAGTTCCATTGAAACCAGTGATGCGGATAGTACATTATTTGTACCAGTCAGCTCCAGCGTCAAACGCGCCTATAAAACAGAATCTGATGACTCAATCCCTAGCAACAAAATTCCGCGTATACAGCACAACTATATCAGACGAAAGATTCTGAAGAAACGCAATCATGTTCCAAAACCAAGCCGAGAAGTGTTAGCCTCATCTCAACTAGTCAAAAACAACAGTGTGCAAATTACTGTGCCCATTGTAACCAGTGCTAACGTTCAGCACAACCAGGTCAGAAGAAAAATCAAGGCGAAACATATACCTGCCTCAAAACCAACAGATGTTCCAGCCATACAAACCCTAACCACAGTAAAACCATCACCGCAATCAAATGATGTTAAGCCATCACCGCATTCGTCAATGTCCTCAGTGTCCCAACAATCAGCAAATGCAGTGTCGTCGCCTATCACACCCGTCACCACTGCTACTCAGTATGATGCTCGCCTAAGCAGTCGGGACATTGCAAGGTTAGAGATGGTGAAGGAACTAGCGAAGCTGTTCTGAAAAACACGCCCAGGTGTTTTATATGTTCGCAAATCCGAACACGGTCTACGCATATGTGAATAAACCTTTTTAACAATGTACTAACTCTCCCCATGTACTCTATTTTCAGTTTTAGACAGTTCAAATGACTTGCTTACAGACTAAGATGTCAAAGCCTCACTGAGAAAGTTATTTTTTCCAGCCTTAGAATACGGATGAACAGAAAGAAATCAAGACCAGCACACGGAGGATTTTCTTTAGATAGCATAATTATGAAATAAAAATGTTAAAACAATTGATAACACACGGTGTTACGAGTTTACAGACACCCTTATTTAGTTACATACATTTTCTTAATATTTAGAATGCTACACAACTTTACCTATAACACATGTGTCACACTATTCTGTTGTAACATTCATCTCCACTTTTGTAACTGATCATATTCCACGCTCCATTCACCAGCATGATCTCTGATACTCCAACAATTTTTGTTGATACTGCCTATCACAAATACCCCAATGACATTTGCGCATGCTGAATTTCTGCAAATGAAGAATCCCTTGAGAGCATTAGTATATGCTAACCCCAGATTGAACACATTACACCTATTTGTTGATGATGCCTTTGCCCATGTTAAAGAAATAGCATTTGCACATGCTGACCTAGCAAATGAAATACCCCTTTACAGCATTTGTATATGCTGAACCCACATTGAACACCCCATTACCGCATGATAACCACTAATGACACATGAGATGAAGAAGCAACTGGTTATGTATGATGAAAATGCCATTTTATATTAAGGTGAAACTTTATGTTGTCACAGCTGAGATTTTGTTGTAATGTTTATGCACAAAATCCCCCACATTAACATTGGAGGAGGAATAATCTTAGTCTTTCGTGGTTACGAGATAAGACAAGGATATAATAGAATATTTGATGAATACCATGGAACAAATCAGAGCAGATGATTGTTGCACATATGAGGACCATATTTGAAGTCATTATTGAAGGATTATCAGTAGACAAGAGACATAAATGAATTATGATAATCCCATGGAACCACAAGTACTAAGGACACAAAATGGAGATTAAATAATGGAGAAAAAAAAATAATGACTGAATAATTGCTACGCCCAGAGGTAAAGGAAATAGAGATTCATCCGCATTTTGGAGAAGATATTTTTTTTTGATTTTTGCTTATTGCCTTTGTAATATGAACATTGTTGTATAACAAATGACTATTCCTTATCACGAATTACAGAATGTTGTAAGATAGTTGGAATAAATTGACAATTTACTATACTCATAATATACCCAGAATTACAGGAGAGAAAATAAATAAATGATTGATGAAAGTGGACACACTGAGATTTGCTCACCCCGAGGATATTGGATAAAAAAAAAAAAAAAATAATGTTACCCCAAGGACAGACATGTCACAGATATATCATGGAGATTGGAAATGCAGCAAACTTGGACACCATGAAATAGACCCCCGCCCCACACTTAAGATAACTGACGGATGAGATTTTTGAATTACACTGACTAACAAAAAAAAACTTTTTTTTTCTTTCTCTAACATTTCTATGTTTTTCTGGTCAATTTTAATGCGCTGTTTTTAAATCTGCAAACCGTTTTTCTCTATCAGGTCGGGATCTCTAGAAATACGCAATTGAAGTTTTTTAACAACGCATACAGTATTACAACATCATTTGTACAAGAAGTATAACAGTTATGTAGGCTTGAATTTCTTTGCAGTCGACTTTCGTCGGTGAATGGCATGTGGTACATCGCGATGAAGCATCCAACAATAATCGGCAAGCATGGTCACACTCCACCGTCCTTGATAACGTGACTCCATTACGGCGATATCTTGATGGAATCGTTCTCCATGTTCATCGCTGACTTCGCCAAGGTTGTCAGGGAAAAGTCAAGATGCGAATCGAGCAAATGGATTTTGAGGGACATGTTACAGCCCATAATTCTGTATGCATCTATGCACTGCTTAACAATATGCACATAGTCGACAGATTTGTGATTTCCCAGAAAGTTATCGACGATCGATTTGAATGCCATCCATGCGCGAAGTTCACTACCATGTAACAAGTTCTCGAATTGTTTGTCTGCAATAACTTTCCTAATCTGAGGTCCTACAAAGATACCTTCCTTTATCTTTGCATCGCTAATTTGCGGAAACTTTTCTCGAAGATAAGTGAAAGCTTTGCTCGTTTTATCTAACGCTTTTACGAAATTCTTCATGAGCCCCAACTTTATATGTAACGGTGGTAAAATGATGCTGTCTTAGTTAACTAATGGCTCGTGTATTACATTTTTATGCCCGAGCTGCATACGATCCCTGATAGGCCACACCTTTCTTGCATAATGTTCCTGTCTGTTGCGGCTGTCCCATTCACATAGGAAGCAACAAAATTTAGTATACCCAGTCTGCATGCCCGTGAGAATTGCAATGACCCTTAGGTCTCCACAAATCCGCCATTGGTAGTCATTGTACTTTATTTTTGCCAAAAGTATAGCCATATTGTCATAAGTTTCTTTCATATGAACAGAGTAGGCGACTGGAATTGATGAAAATAAATTTCCATTATGCAATAACACGGCTTTTAGACTAGTCTTGGAAGAGTCGATGAAAAGTCGCCATTCGTTGACTATGTGCTCATGACCGAGGTGCACCATTAGACCTTTTACATCTTTGCAATAGCAAATGTCATCATCCATCTCAAAGTATTGAACAAGTTCTCTGTGTCTATGACGAAATTTAGATATCGGAGTATTGGGCGCTAAAAGATTCCATTCTTTGAGTCGCGAACCGAGTAATTCCGCTTGTCCTTTGGTGAGAGCGAGATCACGTATTAGATCTGAAAGTTCTGAATGGTTAATTAAGTGAACACCATCATTCACCGGTATATAATCCGAGTCAGAATTAGTTTCTAAAGCAGGTAAACTATCACTTTCTGATGGTTCATTCACGTCCAACGGATATTGTTCTGGTGGAACTGGGATCGGACACGTGATTGGATCATGAGGCACTGGTTTCGAAACCGATTCAATATTTGGATAAACCACAGACTTTCTAGTTTTAAAAGTGAAACCATAGATATTTGTCAAGCAGAAGTAACAATCAGTAGCGTGATTTGTCGGTTCACGCCATATTACTGGCACTCCAAAAGGCATCGACTTATGCTTCGGCGATTTTCGTAACCAACCTGCCAATGTATTTGCACAAGTCGAACAAACTGCATTTGGCTTCCAAGATTTATTTGCATCATCAACTTTCGAATCGAAATAAAGTTCATATGCTTTCTTTAGCAATGGTGTAAAGTTTTTCTGGTGAACACGATCGGTAAAATATCCGCACACGTAACAGAACAGATCAGCCGAATTTCTACAACTTCTAGAAGCCATATTTCACTCAGAATTATTTCAAAATACAGTAACTATTTGAAATATAACGTAACATATGTCATACATCTTTTAGCAGTATAAAAAGTAGAATTATTTTGCATTTTATTAATTTTTAAAAAGTTATATAGTAAAAATGAAACGGAGCAAATAACGGTTTCCCAAAAATATATTTATTCACAAATATCTTAAGAACCCGACGTGATAGAGATAAACGGATTTCAAATTTGAAATCAGCGCAAGAAACTGACCTAAGAACACTTATTCTTATATAAGAAAGAAAAATGTTGTTTGTCAGTGTTATAAGTACCATAAGTCACCCATCTGGCTGTAGTCAGCGGATGTTACAGGCACCACATAACTCTGACTAACCCTCGACCAGCGAAGGCAGAGTTGGTGTCGAAATTTTGCACATATGTAAAAAGTCATGTTTTGGTAAAGTCTAGACATTTATGTTAATAGTTCTATAAATGATTAGTTGATATATTGATGATAAATATTCGCAAATATAGTACATGGACAATTAATAAGGATATATTTCCAGTACAGAATAAGAGGAATAGGAAGGATCCACATTTTAAATATTGGAGCACCATGAGCGAGGAATTGGACTTATATAGAAAATGGAAATGGTACACTGTATGCAAGGATAACCAGAAATAATATGGATAAATAGTAGTCAGAGTGCCAGGAACTTTGTCTTACGAGAATATTGTAGATTCCTCACGATCAATTGATTATTTTCTTCCTTTCTATGTCACATTTTTTTTTGAGTGATGACCCCAAAATTTTTTTTCATCTCATATTGTCAAAAGTTCTTACATCTCAGTTGATAGTTCCATAAATAATTGTTTGATGTGTTTTGCATAAAGGTATTGCTAGATAAGGTACATAGGGAGTTACTAAGGATGAATTCTCAAGATAACAGGAGGACTAGAATAGATACAATGATATTGGAACACCATAAATGATACATTGGTGTTATGAAAAAAAAAAGGAGACAAATATAAATTGTATACAAGGATGCCTCGAGATTGACAACATGGATACATATTGTCAAGAGTATAAGCAGTTGTCTTAAAAGAGAAAATAAAGTAATACGGAACCCAATGTAGAAAATTCATGATGATTTGGAAACTATATTTTTCTTTTCCCTTATATTTCATAATATGATAGTAACACATTCGTCTGTTGGTTGCTGAATAATTTGATGTTTGAAAATTGATGTATGGGAAGTCAAAGAAGATCTTTGAAGAATAAATATATATATAAAATAATATTTCTAGGAAAGAGTTCACAAAAAAATACTGTATTGACAGAAAAGAAGGAATGATTAGAAATAACTGACTAATGGACAGGATCACCACCAGACGCACGGATATTGGAGACAAACATCACATATTTTGAAGAAGAAAAAAAAAATGTAATATAGAACATTTTCTACAGTGACGGACTTAGAACGAATTTATACACTTACCATTTAGAAAATGTCTATAACAAGGAAACATTCAGATAGATAAATAAGGATAAGCCATGAGGTTTTAATGCTTTTATTGTGAAAAATGATTACTTATAAAAATGATGCTGGTTGTATTATCGTCTGATAAATATGCATATTATGTTTAGAGATGTTTTCTACATGTAATAATGAGCAAGTGGCTCATTCACTGGAAAAACAAGAAGAAGATGATGATGAGTACCCATGAAAACATTGGCTATTTGATGAAAGTGGATTACCATTACCATAGGAATTAGAGATTTTGGACATTTCTTGGAATATTGCAGAGTACTTGGGAAATAGAATAAATAAGTACGCCAAAAAAAAAAAAAAAAAAAAAAGATTTTTTAGTACTTGCAGGCTTTTAATATGGAGCAAATAACAGTACAGAAAAGAGATAACACCCCTACCACATCCAAGAGAATATAATCAACTATTTTTGAATGAAATGTAATAGATTATGATAATCCAGCCAAGTTCTGCAAATAAGATAGTTTATTGTTCATTCCCCAGTGTTGCCACTCGTCACAATTTTTTTAGTGATGACCTTATGAGTGTTTTGCAGATTTTGTTGGGCAGTGTTGCCAATTTGTAAATTTGGTGAAAAATATTATGATGTGATGAATAAGTTACACTTTTTAAAGTTGATGTCCACTACTAGTTTTTTTTACATAGCAGACGACCTCATATAGACATAGGACCCCAGTATAGGAATTAGATTAAATTTTTTGGAAATATTTTTGGACTTAGAAAATGTTTTGAACTTTAAATTTTTCTGAAAATTTTTTTGAACTTAGAAATTTTTGGGGATGGATTTTTGTTATTGATAGTACTCAAATGTCTCCCTACGGGATACATTTGCGGAGCCCCGGGATCTATATGTGGCCGTGTACATAGTTGTTCCTTTGGAAACAGACTATATTCTTACGAGACAGAGGAAGCACAGACCACCCTATAATTTTATATTTTATGAGAAACAGAAAATAATAAATAGTGTCACATATTTAGGACAAAGAGTCGCTTCCACACGCCATTTCTAATAATTGGGTGATTTCCCCTGACCAATCGGATAGCTCAGATTTACCCCGGGGAAAGTAGAACAGGACGCCATTTTGGCAGTAGAATGAAAGAGCGCAACTCAAGAGGTCGTATCTAGCCCAGCTCTACATATTTCTTAGTTTGAGGAAATCAAACTTCTACATTTATTATAAAATGTGCATTCCAGGACGTTGAGTGATTATATATATTATTATTCTTACTGACGTAAGTAGTGAAAAGTGACAATTGCATTTTAAATAGAGCTCCCAACCCTAGTCGCAGCAGAACTAGGTTCGAGGATTTGAGTCAATTTGCAAAACAATGTCTTACGCCTCAACCCAGGTAGAGTAGACTATTCTTGTGTTGGAAAGCATTTAACTTCAGGAATGCTTATGACAATAAAGAAAATAAGGACAAATTTGAGGAGATGTGTAAATGTCGTCGAACCTAAAATAAGACAGTAACTTAAAGGAAGGAACACGGTGGAATGAGAAGGTTCGCCATATTTGACAATTGAGTAGGTCTACGAGACAAAGATGCAAAAAGGGATTTTTGCAAAGATGAAAGCGTCTGATGAGATGATAAAACTTTATTATGCTTATTATTGTAAACATGTTCTGAATTCCAGACTTTGTTGAAATTTTAAGTTTCATGCTGAAATATATTAAAAGTTTTGCATGAAATCGAACGCTGTTGAGAAGGTGACTTACTACAGTTTTGAGATCTAGATAAGAAATCTGTCCATTTCAATTAAATTCGCTACATCAACACCTAAGAGAAGAAAATTGAACCTGGTAACACAAATGTAAGAGAGAAATCTAAATCTCTGGTGATTAGGCCAGTTAAACATCTGCTCTCTGTAAAGTAAACTGAAAATACTGCATATCCCGGCACTGCCACATGAAGGTAATATGGTGCCGTTCCAGTCCTAAGGAACACATGCCCCGGTTACAAAAGGCTGTGTGAAAGACCGAATCCTATCCCGCGAATTAAAATTAATTAACCGCTAAATAAAGCCCTGTATTAACAGTAATAATGACATAGAATTATACACACTAATAGAGTAATACTAAACTAAACTCTCAAGTTCATGTCCATGATCCTCTGCTATATTCTCGTATAAGTCGCATTATAATGTAACTGTAAGCACGATATGATTCTAGTAGTTGCATTCTTGACCAAGCGCATAATCCTTGAGTACTGTCCCTTCATCTTGAAACGTGGTGATACTAATAGCGTAAACAAGATTGGCATTCTAAATATCCATATATGTGACATATGTCTGCAATAACCAATCGCTGTGTGTGCTTATGCACATAAAGTACGTATGACATATGATCAAAAGGTCTAAGATATCCCCGTAATGAGCTGAGTAAAAGGAGGCAGAAATCAACATTAGCGATATCTTCATTCATCATTATCAGGTGCCGCGTAAACCGATCAATATCTGTAAGTACTGTCAAACAAGTCCTTGAGCGAATTCTTTCAATATCTGATGCAAAAGTTATGATTGTTCTCAACCTTGGCATTCATCACAGAGCGTTTGTACAAACATTCCTTCGACAGCAACGATAAATCTGAAAATTTCTGTCAGCATCAGCATTGTCAGCAAAAAAGTTCATAAAGAGTAGAATGTTCCATCGGCCAACACGTGACGAAGTCAGTCAATATTTTAGCTGAAAACTCACAAGGTACTTGCATCTGCCGCGTTGTCAGCTGATAGTGAGTCTTTTACACAACGTGACAACACATCCGCCACAACGTTGTGACTGTCCTTGATGGCACGAATGTCATAGTCGTAGGATTGTAGCGCAAGTGATGATTAGGCAGCCCTCTCATTGCGAAACTTTGCCGTTTTCAGATATGACAAGGCTTTTTGATCTGTTTCCAAGACAAATTTAGCGCCAATGAGGTAGTGTTGCAGTTTTGAGAAACAATAAACCACAGCGAGCAACTCCCGCTCTACAGTTGGATATCTCTTCTCCGTGGGTGTCAATTTTCGGCTGACATACAGAATTGGATGTGGACGATCATCGATTACCTGCATAAGTGTACCACTGATTCTCTATCCAGAGGCGTCGACTAAAATGACAAAAGGAAAACGAGTATCAGGCAATCATAAAATTGGTGATTTTGAAAAATAACATTTAAGTACATTTAATGCCACATCACAAGAATGTGACCAAACAATCTTATTTGGAGAGTTCTTTCTTAATAACGAAGACAGAACTGAAGTAATTTCTGAAAAATTAAGCACAAATTTCCTATAGATTCCGACAAAACATAGAAGACTGCGAACCTTTTCTTTTTCTCTTAGGAATTTCTAGATTCAAGATCCTAGAGATAGTGGAATCTTCAGGTTTAAGAAAACCGCCTCCTATTTTATGTCCAAGGAAAGAAATTTGTGAAACCTATTTCAGTTTTCAAAGGTTTAGCAGTAAGGTGATGGGGACGAAGAGTACTCATCAAAGACTGAATTCCAATAAAATGCTCTTTCCAAGACCGATGGAAAAGACCAACATCACCAATACAGGTAATCATGTCATCACAACCAGAGAAAACCCCTAGCCCCACGCGGACAAAAGTCGCAGGCGCGCCAACGAGACCAAAAGATACAAAATCAAATTGGAACAATCCCAAAGGTGCAGCGTAATCAGAACAAGGTCCCGCTCTGTCCGACACGGGAACCCGCCAATAACCTTCAGACAAATCAAATTTACTGAAAAAAATAGCCGTAGATAATCTATCTAAGAGAGAATCTAACAAAAGAAGATGTACATCATAGAAAGTAGTATTTAAATAGTCAAAGTATAGTTTCAAGATGTTTGCATTCTACATAACAATGACCTTTAAAATGTATAACATTATTAGCCTCCTCATAAGTACCAATGGGAAACAAGATCTTCTGTACATGATTAGTGAAAAGAAATCATTCACGTCCCTGTATAGGGACAAGTATGAAGTTATTATGTTTTATAAATGGTATCACCCGACTTGTAGCACCTGAAGAACGAAACAGTATTGTTCAAACTGCCACAATACCCAGTATAGTGACTAGCACATACCTCATGAAATCATAGTGTGTCAGTATCTGCAAGAAAAAACCTGAAATAATATTAACATTAATGAAGTTCCTAAAGGAAATAGAAAAAGAATATAGTAAAATACAACGGAAAAAAGCAAAACACACAGCCAAATATACAGTTTTGACTGAAGAGTACACAACCAAACTAATGGTGACACCCGATTAACTTCGACATCAACTATACCAGGTATTTTAGAATCAATGATGGATGTGGTTGATCCCATATCAGCAACATTGTCATCAACAATACGAGGTATCACATCATCCAAGATGGATGTGGTTGGTCCCATATCATCAACAACCAGTGATTCACTCGAGTCAAAATAGACCTCTGATGATTCCTCAATAGTTTGGAAATCAACAAGGGACTCCTCAATGATGGGAGGAAGAAATGTTGTATTAGCACCACTACCATCACGATCATGTGACTGTGCATTTATCTGTCTACGAGCATGTGATCTGATAGCATCAACCCTGGCAGTATATATATGTTGTTGGTCCCAACTCAAAATATCATCCTTAGTACATACATGAAGCTCATTAATATTTCCTCAAGTTATCGCAGCGACTGGTTTGTCCAACGGGCATACTTGTGTCCTGCCTGTAAACTACGGGGTATCTAAAAATGCTTCTGCAGGTGGATAATTTTCAACTGTACCCCCAAATGTAATGCACTGAACTAATTCGTCTGTGTAATCAGCAGGGTCCACTAATAATCTTCGAACCCCCACAGTGGCGGTTCCAGTGTCCCTAAGTACCGAAACAAGTTGATTGTTCTCAAAACCGTTATCAAATACCACTGGTCCTGTCCCATTATAAGAAGACATTGCTGGCAAAGGATGTCCACACCGGAGCCTAGGAACTCCCTCTGGCTGAAACAAAGAATTACATTCAGAACAATTTGTACTTTTGGACAAATCTACACTACACGCATTTGCATGAGAAACAACATTGTTATTTTGGCCTGTATTATTGTCACTTTGATGATTACTGTCACTTTGATGTCTAACTGCATTAGAACGTTCAGAATTTCCAGAACATCGAAAGTTATTGTTCTGTTGAGAACTTCTGTTGTTGTAATAGTTGTCATTGTTTCTATAACCTGACGTTTGGCCTCTGCTTGACTGGTAATTATATCTACCTCTGCTCCAATCACTGTTTTTTCTGAAAGATGATTGATGAGGTCTATATCCATTATCATGTGAATAGAAGTTCCTTTGAGGTTGTTGTGGCCTATTATTAAAACTATACCTCCCTCTGAAAGATCCAGTATTATTATCTCGATTAAATCGAAATTCTTTGTCCATGCTATAAGATCTTTGTCTGGGTGGATCATATAACATAGTTCTAGCTGACGGCGATGGCAATGAGTCCCTTATGTTATTCTTGCAAAGATTTCTTTGAGGATGTGCACCATGGTACTGTCGTCTCAGATTTTCTAGGGCAGCCAAAGTCTCAGGCTTTCTGTCCTGCAAAAAGGATACAAAGTCACCACTAACTGAAGATAGCACTTTGTCTCTTAAGATAAGTCAGTCAGCCTTTCAAAAGTTTTATCAATCTTAGACAAATCAATGCATCTCGAAAAGCAAAGCTTAATTGATGAAATGAATTCAGCATAATCTTTAGCTGAATCAGGCAACAATAATTTTAGTTTCAATCTGTACCCATTTTCATCTAGTTGATACTTTTTTAGTAGCAAAGCCTTCAGAGCATCATAATCATTTCTAGTCTGATCATCCATGGTGCAGACTGTGTGATAGGAATGGGAGATTACTGAGTTAGGGATAAGTAGATATAATTATTGAGTAGCGGGACTTAGTGCTTACGTCAGAGTTTCACGAAAATCAGGTGAGTGGAGGGGTAGAGATCACTATTCACTGGTCGTCAGCTGGGAACAGGTTAGCGTTAGACTAACTGTAAGGACCATCTACTATATAAGTAAACAGCTCAGGTGCCATGTTGCTTATGGTACTGCTGCATTTTGCAGAAAGAAGAAAAGAAGACAGATGAAAGAATTCCACAACAAATAGTTTTCATGTCAAGCTGTGTCCAGTAGATAGTCAGCAGATATGGCCAGCAGTTTATTCTGGTATGTAAACACTCGTATAATTAATAATAATAGCCCCTTCAGTCATAACTGACTATGGGAATGCGCCCCTGAGGTGACAGCCCTCAGCTGCTTATTTTCCCCTGTTTTTCCCCTCCTCTGCTTGTTTTGTGAGCCTCTCTTCGCCCAATCTGAGGTGGCGCCGTAAATAGCATCGCCACTTAGTGCGATCGGCAGCTTCATCCTCCCATGTTGCTGGATCCATGTCCAGTGCCCTCATATCTCTCTTGCACACATCTTTGAACCTCAGCTGTAGTCGCCCAAATGTTCTCTCGCCATCTGCTAATTGTCCGTAGAAGATATCTTTTGGGATACGACCATCTTCCATGCGGCGAACATGGCCAAGCCAGCGAAGTCTGCGCTGTCTAAGCAGTGTATACATACTTTGAAGGCCAGCACGTGACAACACCTCGACATTTGTCACTTTATCTTTCCACGAAATGCCGAGGATGCGGCGCAGACACCGTAAATGGAAGGTATTGAGGCTTTTTTCTTGCTTAGCATAGGTCGTCCAGGTCTTGCTGCCATATAGGAGTGTGCTGGTGAGGCAGGCATTATATACCGCAGCTTTGGTCTTCATTGTGAGTTTGGAGTTTCCCCGAACACGCGATGTGAGGCGGGCAAAGGTAGCTGCAGCTTTGCCAATGCGGCTGTTGATTTCTGTATCCAGTGAGAGTTTGTCATTGATGGTAGACCCTAGGTATGTGAAGTGGTGCACCACTGCCAATTCATAGTTATCGATAGTGATAACTGGCGCAGCACATGCATCCTGACTCAGCACATTCGTTTTCTTTGGACTTATTGTGAGGCCAAAGTCCTTGCATGCTTTAGTGAAGCGATTAATCAAGTTCTGAAGCTCCTGTTGGCTTTGGGTGACGATTGCAGCATCATCAGCGAAGAACAAGTCTCTTATAGTGACCCTTCTGATTTTTGTTTTTGCCTTCAGCCTTGAAAGATTAAACAGACGGCCATCTGACCTAGTGTGAAGGCATATTCCTTCAGTTGCATCTCTGAATGCATGTTTCAAGAGTAAGGCAAAGAAGATCTCGAAGAGGGTCGGAGCCAGAACACAGCCTTTTTTAACGCCACTTCGTATGTCAAAGGGCCTTGACATGCTTCCAGCATATTGGACTGTTCCCTTCATGTCGTCATGGAATGACTTTATCATTTCCAGCATTTTAGAAGGGCAGCCTATTTTCAGGAAGATTTTGAAGAGTCCATCCCTACTAACCAAGTCAAATGCTTTTGTGAGGTCTATAAAGGCGATATATAAAGGCCTTTTCTGCTCTCTTGATTTTTCCTGAAGCTTGCGGACAGAGAAGATCATGTCTGTTGTTGATCTACCAGCTCGGAATCCACACTGTGACTCTGGATATATGAGCTCAGCTAACTTGTGTAGTCGCATTAAGACGACTTTGGCAAAAACCTTACCAACAATACTAAGAAGAGAGATGCCTCTGTAGTTATTGCAATCACTTCTGTCTCCTTTATTTTTGTACAGTGTTACAATCTTGGCATCTCGCATGTCTTGAGGAATAGTTGTTTCTTCTCAGCACTGGCACAGCATCCTATGCAGGGGATGTAATAGCGTGCTCTTACAGCATTTGATTAAATCAGGAGGAATCCCATCACTGCCTGGTGCTTTGCCAGAGGTCAAGCTATCAATGGCCTTGCTGAGTTCCTCTAATGTTGGTTCGGCATTCAGCTAATCCATAGTTGGCAGACATTTGAGAGCATCAAGGGCTGCAGGCGTAACGGTATTTTCTCTAGCATAAAGCTCAGAGTAGTGCTCGACCCACCTCTCCATCTGCTTACCCTTATCGGTTAGCTTCTCTCCGCTGATGGTTTTTAGCAGTGCGGTCCTCCTTTTTTGGGGGCCAAGTGCTTTCTTTATACCGTCATACATTTGTTTAATGTTGCCTGTTTGCGCTGCGATCTGGATGCTCTCACTGAGCTGGAGCCAATAGTCATTTGCACAGCGTCGAGCAGTTTGTTGAACTTTGCTTCTCGTAGCCTTCAGGATATGTAGGGTTCTAGCACTAGGTGAACGTTTGTATTCATTCATAGCACTGCGCTTAGCTTCAATGACAGGTGCCATCACATCTGATGAAGCATTAAACCAGTCATTTGACTTTGTCGTTTTCTTACCAAAGGTGGCAAGTGCAGTACTTTGAATGGTGTTCCGTAGATGCTCCCAGTTCTCTGTAATAGTATCACCTTACTGAGGACTGCTGAGCACTTTCTTGAAGGTCGCAGTAAATTGGGCTAACATGAAAGGGTCTGACATCTTGCTGGTATCAATGCGTGGTTTCCCTTCATGTCTGACACGATAGAGTTTTCTTGGTTGTGCTCTGATTTTGCAGCAAACCAAGGAGTGATCTGTATCACAGTCTGCACTATGGTATGAGCGCGTGGAGAGCACAGACCTGAGAAGTGGCCTTCTGACGAGAATCAGGTCAAGTTGGTGCCAGTGCTTGGATCGTGGGTGTCTCCATGACACCTAATGCTGGGGTTTTGTCTGAAAGTAGGTGTAGGTCACGCAGAGGTCATGGTGGACACAGAGCTCTAAGAGCCGTTGTCCATTTTCATTAATTTTGCCAATACCAAACCTGCCCAGACATAAAGGCCATGAAACATTATCGGCACTCACTCTAGCGTTAAAGTCACCAAGGAGAACAAGCTGTTCTTGCCTAGGTATGCTTTTAATGACTGCTGCTAGATTCTCGTAGAACTCATCTTTAGCTTCTGAGGCAGAGTACAGAGTAGGAGCATACACACTGACAAGGGTGATGGGACCTCTGCTAGTTTGCAGACGGAGCGTTAACAGGCGTTCTGATCCATTCTCGCCTGGTTCAACCATTTTAGTTAGCGATTTTTTGACCGCAAAACCTACTCCGTGTTCTCTAGCTTTATTAAGATCTTTCCCTTGCCAATAAAATGTGTAGTCCTTCTCGCTCACTGTTCCAGAGTCCGCCAGGCGCGTTTCCTGAAGTGCAACTATATCCACCTGAAGTCGTTTAAGCTCATCATTAATTATGTCTGTCTTCCTTACATTGTTTACGTCCTGTTGGTTTTCGGATAGTCCAGTCAACATAGTCCGAACGTTCCAGCATCCAAATCTGAGAGTATGCTTATTTCTATTATTCTGATAATTGATTGATGCAAAATTTTTTGTCCACAGTTCGAGTTTGATCCTAATCCCCATGCACCCAGTGGGGAAAGCAGACAGTGGCGGGACAACACCTTATTGACTGGGGGCTGCCCAGCTTGAAGCGGGCAGTAGCTGTCCAGTTAGATCCTAGAACCTCTCCTACTGTCGGAAGTAGCCCCTGGCGCCATGCCCTACGCCAATTGGGCAAAATGCTTATAACCGGTAACTGCTACTTCCCGTGTTTTGCCGACACCTATAGGGTGAAGCTGGAGTGTCCTCTCCAGGGCGCGAGCTTGGGCACAGTTATATGAAGATCAAGCTGTTGCGCATGCAGCATGTTCCCCCTCTCCACACAGCTGGTAGATCCAAAGGAACGGCAGTAGCCGATACAGATTGGTACCAGCCATGTCGCAGGAGTTGCCAGAATTACGTCGAATCGACATTAGACTGCCTTAGGGACTCCGACTCCGGATTTATCCTCAGGGTTTACTCCCGAAGCCAATTCCATAAATGGATATTCCCACAAGGCAGCGGTGGTTTGAATTCAGAGTTCCTTCTCTTAGATAAGCTACCAACCAAGGATCACGAGCCATAATATAACGTATAATTAACTGAGCGCAAATAGACCAGGACAAATGTTAGAACAGTGGTCCTTTGTCGGACGTGTAGGCAGTTTACGAAGAACAGTTTATGGCTAAGAATAAGTTACCAACACTGGTGGTTCTCCAGACAATACTTCGAAGCTTAAGTTAACAGATTGAGAACAGCCCATTTATAAGTAGTGATGTGTAGTAGTGATGGGTAAATAGAAAACCAAAGTAGACAGCAGAGATCCTGAGTTAATCAAGAGATAAATAAAGATAGTTCCTGACCAGTGCAGCCCGTGATGTAGAGATGTCAACAATGAAGTCTAATATGTTATATTTATTTACAATCAGGCTCGGAGATAGCCATTTGTGAATATGTTCTTTGAGAACCAATAAAGAACTGTTGTTGTCAGCTTTGAGTTGTCAAGTCATTCAAGTCATTATAGTGTCTGATCATGTAAGTTCATTCAGTAGAGATAGGAGCAAGATATGCCACCATTTTACGGCGCATAAATTCACAGCCAGCGTACATAAGACATGGACATTAACCATAATCATTGGTACAAGAACGTACACACAGTAGGATCAAGACGATAACCTAATAACAACAAAACCGAGAACATAGAGTGATGATCAATTTATTCGTTATGGTCCAACGTAACAAACAACTCACAAGCATTAAGAACCTGGGTTGTAACTATCACACCTAATATTTCGTTTTGGTTCCAGTGACCACTTATGTGAAGATTACGTTTGTTACAGAACAGTTGTACTTATAAAAACACAGGCGATTGAAAAGACATCATCGAAATCAACGAAGCATGAACTCAAGTCGACGGTGACGAAAACAAGACAGATACGTGTCAAGTATGAAAGATCAACTTAAGGTGACAAGGTCAACGAAGGAACTCAAGTCAACGGTGATGAAAGTACACACGAAGAGACGTTTTCTTTGCAACTTGATTCCACGATCGAGAAATGGGTTAGGCAATATCACACTAGAGTGACTTTTCTATGAATTGTGTAGTACAAGTGTCAACAACAGCCGCTCATGACACAGAAAACAACAGGGAAGAAAGAACGAAACAAAAACTGTGTGCACACTCAAGTCAACAGTCCAGAAAAGACACATTCATCAGGAACCAACGTCTAGACACAGAGTAATTAATTAGTTAGAGAATAAGTAGAATTATTGTTTGTGTATTACTTTCAACTTATGCATGTATCATAATTTCCTTCATATTTCTGTTGTAGGAATTTGATGAGAATAGCAATTGTTTTGTTACAACATCAAGATAATTAACCAAATAGTTTTTTTCAGAGCCCCAAAAAGTCCCAATAACATAATTTTTTGGGGGATTTCAGGACTAAGATGGAACAGACAGAAATTGTGGTAGGAGTCTCACGCCAGGTATCTGAGACATTGAGTAAGCTAGACAAAAACAGCAAACCTACCAATGTTAAGGGTAATATTGACACTTTTTCAGGTAAATCGACTGATTGTAAGACCTGGCTCTTACAAATAGAGAGATATACTTTATCAGTTCAGGCCTCAGTCAATGAAAAGAGATTGTTAGCTTTTCTTACTAGCACACATTTAGTGGCCGATTTCATTAGAAGAAGGTTAGACACAGTGACAGAAGAATCATGGCAAGATTTCAAACGGTATTTGGTGAAGAGATATGCAGAATTACAAGATGTACACCTAGGATGGCAGAAACTTAGGAAGATAAAACAAAGGAATGAGGAAACGATACAAATGTATACTGATAGAATGTTTAACATCATTGAAGACGTATTACCAGCTGAAACGATAGACAGACAAGAAATAGATAGCCAATCGATCGGTATCTTCGTAGACGGATTATATAGTGGTGCCATCAAACTCCACTTAATAAGGAAAGATCATAAGACGTTAAAAGACACTATGGCTTCTGCCATTGCAGAAGAAAACATAAGGAGAAGGTTTGAGTTGAGAGTAGAACAGGCAAGAGCTGAAGAGGAGGAACCAATGTGTGACCGCTTGGCATACATTACAATTAATACGTGTTAAAAACCACAAAAATGAGAATAACAACGTTAAAAGCAGTTAAGACATTTGTGCACAAAACACAGTATCATGAAAAGTTCACGGCTTTGAGAGAAGATGTCCCAGAACAACAAAATAGTAAATGCATGTTTTCAAATGGAAAGTTTTGTGAGGAGTTGCTAATCTGGGTTTTTTTCCGTTGTTAGAGTGAGAGACGTGTGGAAAAAAGTCAAAAAGCTGAGAAAAGCGTGCGCAAATGTTGATGTTTTGTACCGTGTGAAAAATAAAGCATCGTGTTAAAATTGGCGGGAAAAAAGAGTGGGCTGTATAAATAGAAGAGATGTGGGCGATAGGCAATGATTCTAGGATTTATGATTTCAATGATTCCATGATATTAGACTAGAGGATTTTACAGATAGTGATAGGTGAACTGCGTCTTCGAGATTATCAAGACCAGTTTATATTTTCTTCTGTTGGATTACATTTTCATGTTGGATATATCTCGTTCATTTTTGGATACTCACTACTTTGTGTAGGCAAGCAATTAATACTTCACCATTGTGTCAATAACATTACTGTTCTAATCACGTTAATAAACTATATTTTATTTTTCTACATTGCTGAGTTTTTGTTGGAATATTACAGCTGGATTATTTTGACAAACTACTATACACGACATTGCTTTTCACTAAAACACAGAAAGGGTACGAACGAATACTGGGAAGAAGAAGAATAAACTAAGGTCAAGAATTTCCATCTCAGGCGGACAGACCTGTAACGACTTGAACCAAAACGTACAAGAGTTAGCTCACATCAAAATATTTTACCTGCGCACAACCATTAACTGAACTGACCCGGCCAACTGACGGACACACACACATTCTTTCATTGATGTTGCAACTGACCCGGTTACAAATGGAGACAGATAACATAAGGCATAGAAACAATTGTGGGAGAAGACAACAAACAGGTAGCAGACTGTTGCAGGATATTGAATGTTACAATTGCCATCAGCGAGGACACAGAGCTAGCACATGTACATGGAAACCGCCACGCATGTATCAAAACAGTAGGTCTGCACATTTTGCTAGTTGTCATAGTCCACGCCAGACTATGTGTAGGGACCGGAAGGACACCTGTTGTCAACCCCAATACACCCGCACACAAAGGGCACACGCATGTAAGCACCACACGAGGGCTTTCGAGACGCCTCGGTATAGTAGATACAGTAGTCAGGGAAAAGGCAGACCTACTCACGTGAGAGAGACTGACAGGAATAGGGTGATAAATAGGTCACATGAGAATTGGCAGGTACATATGGGAAGGAAACCAAGAATATGGAAACAAAACAGAGACATATCAACAGTGAACGAAACGTACCATACAGATCCGAGTTCTTGTTTGATAACAATAGGTGACAGAAAAATCAGAATTCTCTTAGACTCAGGCGCTAGTGTTAGCTTACTAAGATTTGGGTAGTATAAACAGCTACGTCAGCCACCCAAATTGGAAAAAAAACACGCATGCAACTCACGTCAGTGTCACGTGAAAGGTTAAAGGTGATGGGAATGTCAACGCTACTGTTTAACATTGGAACGAAGTCATTGATGCAAACTTTTGTTATAGTGAAAGGTATGTCACGGAATTGCATATTGGGCAGATATTTTATGAAGAAATACAGCGTAAGATTGAACTTTGACATACATAAATTAAGAATTCAGGAAGAGTACATTGACATGCAGTATGATACGCATATCGCATCAGTGATAAGATTACAGAAACCAATTACTTTACGGTGAACATAGTCACAGGAAAAATTAAGAGGTCACCATATTATAAAATTGGACAGACGGTCAGAACAGTGGAATTCCAGGATGCAGACATAGCCGATGAACCGTGCATAAACATGACGGATGGGATAGTAGTGATAGGAAGCAGATCTCAATTTCCGGTTATGCTACTCAACACAGCATCAAAGCATGTCACGATACCAAGAGGATTCATCGTGGGGAGAGTAGAACACATGGCACACACTGAAAGCAACAGACAAGGGCAGGATAAATGTAATGAAAGGAAAGATGGACATAGAGGTATCCGAGATAGGAAAACATACACTAGGAGGGGTAACCAACAGTTATGACAGGATTATAGAAATACCAGTAATTGTCTAGCGTGTAGAGAACAGGAAAGTACGTGGAGGGAAAGAAAATGGAGCCTTAGAAACAACAATCGCATAGAATACAGGGAAAGAGACACCAAATGGAAAAACAATTGTCACGGACCGTACTTCACATCCGATCGAGTACATAGGATAGAAATGGTTCAAGGAAGGAGGCGACAGCCTTACTTCAGAGAAAGACATACGAATAGGAAGCTATATGAGACTATAAGTGGTCAACAAAGAGATAGAATGCAGGGACGAATTACACAACAGAACAGCATGAAGGATAGGATAAAGGAGATTAAGACACAGATACGGACAGAAAAAGAAAACAAAAGAATATTTCAGGACTTTATCACGAAACATCATGACGTATTTGCGCTAAATGACATGGAAATACTAGTCCGGGAAAAACACCGAGCACACACCTTAGCACAAAGGAACATCAAGAAAGATTTTGAAAGGAGGCAAAGAAATGCGAATAAAAATGCAGTTGCACAAGAATTCAAGACGGGAGACATAGTGTTCTATGGGAAACACATTAGGAGTGGAAAATTAGACCAGAACTGGATTCCGAATTGGCAAGTGTTACGACGCCTTTCAGAAACAACATACCAAATATGGAAAAAAGATCAAAATAAAACCATCAAGGTGCATGCACAACATCTAAGGTTACAAACGCAGAAACCTATAGACATACCACCGCGAGAACAGAATAAGAGGAATACCCATTATGTAGTGGTACCAGAGGTCAAAGATGAGGCTACATCAGATGAAAGTTCTCCAGAAGAGTCATACACACCAAGAGCAGGTGGAAGTCGGATAGTCACTAGAGCGGAAATACATACACAACCGAAAAACCCAAACCAAAGATCTGGAATTTTTAACGATTCACAAAACAAACAGGAGAAACGGGAGAGAGGAAGCGAGGAAGATAAGAGAAAACAGGATACAGAGAGAAATGGACAGAGAAGGCAGACAGAGGTAGAAATAGAGGAAGAAGAGGAAGAAGTACAGCGTGATCAGGCGAGAACGTCTGAGAGAGAGAAGGATGACAGAACATTACCAGAAGAATTAAGGAAGTTGAGAAACAAAAGAGATAACTCAGAGAGCGAAAAGGCCATTCCGCTCATGGAATATGTACAGAGGCTGCAAGAGAGGGAAAATAGATTAGCAGAGCAAGAGAAACAATTACGTCAGATGCAGGAAGCGGAGAGGCAACAAGAAAATCAGCAAGAAGAAGAAGAAATGGAGGAAAATAGACAAACGGACGATCAGGAGGACAGGGCAAGAGACATCAGACGTGGAAAAAAAGATACTATACGTCATCCGACGATGTATCAGAATATAATATACCACTTGCGAAGTTAAGAAATACAGCACAAATGCAGGTACGTCCGAAGTGGAGAGGCAGACACAGGGAAAAACAAGAAGAGGATAGACCGACAAAAGGAAAGGGTCGGAAAACGATTAATGAGGTAGAAAATAGGAGCGGATATAGAAAGACTCCAGAAGAAGTATCGATGTCAAGTGACTCGGACAGTATGTTGTCTGAGGAGAGGGACGAGAGTCACAGACATAGCAACTGGAGATTTCATAATAGGGAGATAGTGGAAGGGAGTACACAAAAGACGAAGAGATGTTGGTCGTCTACAGACAATTCATCAGATTATAGAAGGCGCCTCGAAAAGTTGAGACAAGTAGAACAGGTGGATGTGAGATCTGAGAGAAGAAATACTATGAAGGCATGTAGGGAGACGGGTCGAAGAGAATACCGACCCAAGACTAGAGACAGCAAGGAAAGTGGGAAATGGAGAAATAGTAGAGAAAGAAGGAGGGATACAGATCGAGGGGATTTCCGATCTAAGAGCCGAGATAGGCTGAGACATAGAAGGGATGATAGAAGAAGGAATACGGATCGAAGGGATTACCGATCCAATAGTTGAGAAGCTAAAAAGGAGGAGACAAATAGAAGCAGTAGTAGAAGTAGAGAAACTAATAAGGATCGAAGAAGATACCGATCTAGTAGTAGAGAGGAGTCAAAGACGAGAAATAAGGATGGAGAAGATACAAGTAGACGTCGAGGTAGCGACAAATTGAGTAGAGACCCTGAGAGGAACCCAGCGAATACGAGAAATGAAGAAATTTAAAATAGAGAAAAACCGAAGCAAACGGTCGATGAAGTAATGAGTAAAGAAGTGGAGGGAAACTCAAGAGATAGGAAAGATAGAGAGGTTAAGGGACTGATACCTCCTTTATTGTATTCTAAACACTCACGGGTAGTCATCAGGTTCTACTTCGGTTGAGTGAGTACGCACCAACTTATGTTGATGCTAGTTTTTATAAATGTCTTCTGTCACGCACGAATATGCACAATTTGGTGTAGTGGAATTCGTGCGCGCTTGTGTCCAAGCAAGGGAGATGACGTGAGATGATGGAATGAAAGCCGCATCTGATATTTCCAGACAGAGAGTCTGTTGATTTGTTTGTGTACCCATCATAATGGGGCAAGTATATTTCTGGGACAGGACTCCTGAATAGAAGCCCTTGTCGGCTTACCTCTGCGTAAGTCAGTGCCAGTGATTGTTATAATGGAATGTATCTTTTTTAAATATGATTGCAAGTGACAGTGTCAGACGTTGGTATCTAGCTAATCCCTTCTCGTTCAGGAGGGGTTATAATGGATCAACTTGATACTGAGCTGATGGTATCCTAAGGCTTTGAAGGAATTTTATGCTCCGTCAGTGCGGCTCATTGATTTAGAGTATGGAAGCGCCGTCATACGTGACACGGCGTTCACGAGAGATGAACCAAGTATTATAATTAACTTTATGCTGTATTATCACATATAGTGAAGGCCAGGATCATGACTGGTTACAGACACCAGAATTAACATGTACCAGGACCACGTTACAGGTCCGAAATAGACATATGCAGATTTTATTATATGGATGACCTTAGAAGCTTTATCACTAACGAAAGGTCAAAACCGTTAGATTGTTTGAAGAAACCATGAGCCTACAAGCTCTATATTTCCTATCATTGATCCATGCATTTTTTATGAACTGTGAAACCACTATGAACGTACTGTCTCGTATAATCTATTGTCTACGTGATTCGTCCAAAATAAATATGTTGTTGCCAATCGACATGACGAGTTCGTTCATACCCGTATTGGCACTCGTTGACGTGCCTGCTTGTTATTGAAGTCCTTCCTTCACGTTAAAAGAAAGAAACAATTCGCGTTATTATTGTCAAGTCCAAATAGCATCGCCCGTGTTGGACCGTTGTCACTACGACACCATCAACATCCTTTAGTCAGCGGTTCACACCCCAGTAAAAGCGAGGCTACAACTATGGCGGCGCAGTGTGGTCTGAAAATAACCATTTTTTCAGTAACGGAATCGAACTCAATCCAACTCGGTTGAAAAGAAAAATGCAGTCTTTCAAGGCGACAACATCCTGGACTGGTTATAAAATCTAACGGCTACTCAAGGTCAAGATGGACTCAACTGCCTCAATCATTTGCGGACTCTACCAGGTGCTACGTAAGCTTCCTCGGTGATACAGCGCCGGAGTGCAAGACTCTGCAATCCTGGAAATTGCATTTCATCACAAAATGATGAGTATTACTCTGTTCGTTGTCACCGTCTTATGTTAGCTGAGCCGCTTTTTAATATGTCCATTGTAGTATTTCTTGTGATGCATGTTTTATGTTCCATGTTTGTTGTGGGCGGTAGGGAGGTCGATCTGACAAACGAGGTTCATCTCGAAGCTGATTCGGGCTCTTTGTCAGATGTTCTATAGGATTTATTTGTAAGTTTCAATTGAGCGATAATTCCGGTTCAAGGCTAGAAACCTTGCTGTAGTTCCGATCGCTACTTGTCTCTTATAATAGTATTTGTTTAGCTGTTCCGTCAAGTTTTAATCGTTGTTTTCATAGTTATTTTTATTCGTACCTTGGTTTTACGATGTATCTTGTATGTGATTATTGTCCTTCTAACCTGACTTTCGTTGAGTTTTTTTACAAAACATATGTTTTTACACTGTCTTGTCTTTTGTCTTGTGTAAGTTTTTATCGCAGTTATCATCGTAATTCTTTACGACATCCTATTTTAGTTTCACATTTTAATTTTGTTGACTTCTGAGATCGTCTTCTTCGTCTTTGATTATCTCGTCTTGTCATTGTTGTTGCTATTGTCTATGGCTCTTGTCTGTTCTTAATATTTCATTGTATAAATTATTTTCATTGATTAATAATATTTAGTATACTTAAGTGATAATTAGGTACCGTTCTTAGACAAGAACGTATTGCACACACTTAAAGTAAATTAATTGATAATTATTTGAGTAAATCAAAATGTCGTCGCTTGAATATTTTATGAAACAGGCAAAATCCGTTGGGATGGCTCCTGACGAGGCGAAAGCATTCGCACTATCAGAATACAAAAAGGCTCAAGAGATAGAAGCTGAACAGAGGTAATTAGAACTTCTGAAACAAGAAAATTTGAGATTTGAAGCAGAAGAAAATGAAAAAAAGAGGAAATTTGAATCTGAAGAGAATGAGAAACGATTTCAGCGTGAGGCGGAACATAAGAAACTTCAGATTGAGGTAGACAACAAAAGACTTCAATTGGAAGCAGATCAGAAAAGATTGGAGGCTGAAGAAAAATATAAACTTGAAATGGAAAAGACTAGAATGGAATTGGAAAGTAAACAAAAAGAAACAGAAGAAAGGAGATTGTTAGCTGAAGAAAATACAAGAAAATATCAACTTCAAATTCAGCATGAAAAAGAAATGAAGGAATTAGAATTTAATCATTTTCGATTATCTCAGGAGGCTTGTGCTCAAAAATCTCAGGAGGGCCTAAATTCGTCTAAACATGGTGTGGTAAAGTGGGATGTTATACATATTTATAGGGGAATTAGTGTACTGACTGAGATCAGCTGTGAAGGTATCTATATCTAATAAGAGTAGTGTATTATAGATAACCTTACTTGCTGCCACATATGTATACCTCAGTCAGAATTATTCTGGAATAGTGTGATGACTACGTTATATGTCTAGGGTATGTGTATGATGAAGTGTAAGTCATAACAACAACAGACTGATAAACAATTTAATTTATTCCACCACACTTGACAACACTGTGACACTCACATACATATAACACTCTATGAGAATATCTTAAATGAGTCACTGATAACTTTTCAAATAACAATATGTATTCAGTGCTGTCATAAATGTATATGTGTCCTGATTCAAATACAAAGGGAACCAGGAATCACAATCAATTTTAATTACAAGTTATATGTACAGAATTTATTAATATGATTCTTGTAGTGACATATATTATTAATGGTATCCTATGTGTGTCAGTTGTGTAGTGGTAATATGAGGTAATACTGGTTTTGTTTTGTTCAAGCTCTGTTGGTATTTGTCATCATGACTTCAATAGTTTGTTTCTATTGGAACTAGTATTGGAGATGTTCTCAGTTCCTGGTATTAAAACAATTAAATTCCCCTCTTAATTTTATTTTACACTGTCATTTTAAGATGGGGGTACATAATGTTGAGCTCCATGGCCACACTCTCTTATCTTGCGTGATGACTGCAGTAAAAGACTCCTCTGCTCGATTACTTTAATGAGTTCTGGAGCCACCCCACTGGTTGCTATATGGACCAAGGAGTATGCTGTCCACCTCTGGCTTCAGCAAAGCTCTGACCAGGTGCTGCTCAATAACTTTAAGACCACGGTCCCTGAAACAAGAAGGTTGTACCTTCTACGTCAGAACTAATTTATACTCTATTTCTACACTGAGCACAATACATCACAAACATTGAGTTCAGAGCGTTAGGCCAACTGTCAGCTTCATCTGAAATACTTTATACCAGTATTTCCCTCCCTAATGGTTACTACGCCTCTGCAATTCCAGCATTATTTCTTTCTAGTTAATAATCCAGGTGTCAGTGTACTGTTTGGCCATTCCATGCAGTTTTACTTTCCTCCGACACCTTCTGTTCAGGCTGGAGCACTATAGGCTTTACATCATGTTCGCTACTGAACCACACATATATACAGACATAATTTATCAATTTACATTCAATTTTCATTTAAAAATATTGAATATTTCAAGCTTACCACAATTCATGGAAATAATAAACATTTTCGTTGACTGGCAATGAATATAGCACAACTCCGATCTGCCGATGTCCCAGGCTTTATTTTATAAAAAATATACACTGGTGCTCAACGCACTGCTTCTTAGTAGGTTTATTACAAGATGTGGCAAAGAACAGACGCTCTGAATTGAGTATATTCGCAGCTCTACCCAATCAAACCATGTCTACACATCTTTTCAAAAAAGTACCCCTTTTCACGATTTCCCCTGACAACACAAGATAGTATTTATAGCCCGACCAATCGTGTTTAGTCTTACATTTGTTGCGCTCCAATCAAATAGGAGTTAACATGGTAGGCTATTTCCGTAACGTAATGTTTTTTCAAACACGTTATAAAAAAATTTTATGAGCAGAAATGATTTCATGCTGTCAGGCACCCCCACTATTTTATTTTGGCCATAACTTGGTAATTCCTAGACTATTTGCGTAACGTTTTACATATTCTTTGTCAGCAAACCCTAAGGAACCCAAATATACGAATTTAATGGAGCCAATATGCATTTTCTTCTAGGATAGTCGTGCTGTTACTACCTTCTCACTTCCAAACTTGAGGGTGTCTTGGTACTGTCATGTTTTCAAACGTAAACCGGTATAATGTCATAATTCCCAATAAGCGTTTTTCAGGATTTTAAAACCTAACTCTGGTATGGGTAGTGAATTTTATCACTGTGGATTTGAAATAAAGTTAGTGCATGTGGCCTTACACGCGTGATGGCAGCAATTGTGTATCGCGCGACGCGTGTTTAGTGTTGCATGTGTCCTTGCTTTCTGCCTCTCCCTTCTCTCTATCCTTTAGTCCATCTGTCTTTTAGTTACGCCGTGTATAAAATGGAATGAATGAAATATTAAATTTAGGTCATTGATCAGCTTGCGTATCTCAAGGTTTTTCCAAGAAATACAGTACACGTTTCATTGAAGAAAGCGGGTAATAATACAGTAGGCTTTTACTATCAACGTGAAAGCGTTACAATTTGCAGACGAAGTAGAAAACAAGGGGGATTTCGAGTACAGTCATTGTGACAGCACTGTTCTTTACCATTCTTCTTTCCTTTTATTAAATTTATTTGTTAGGCTTTGCATTTACGTTTTAATTTATATATGGGGATTAGAATAATTCACGACATCTCCCCTCTTAAAACAGACATTATATGTCAGTCCTTTATTCTATATACACATAGAGAAATTTATTATTATTTCTGGGGTTTATGGTGATTCTCATCACACGGATGGCGGCTTAAAAAATCCGCTCCCAAATTTGTTTTTCCAGATATATACTCAATGCTAAAATTATAGGGAGCCAAAAGTAAGGACCATCGGAGTAACCTAGAGTTCTCATGCCTAGCCTGGGCTAGAAACGATAAAGGTTTGTGATCCGTTTGCAACTTAAATGCCTTCCCATACAGATAAATATTGAATTTCTTTATTGCCCATATTACTGCAAGACATTCTTTTTCGCTAGTTGAGTAGTTGATTTCAGCTTTATTCAATTTTCTGCTAGCATATGCCACTGGGCTTAATTCCCCATCCAATGCATCTGATTTCTGTAGTAGAGTTGCACCTAACCCAATATTACTGGCATCCGTCCTTACTATGAATTCTTGACTTAAGTCAGGTAATTTCAAAATAGGTTTACTTGTGAGCTTTTCCTTCAATTCTTGGTAAGCCATTTCACATTGTGGTGTCCATGTAATGCGATCTGGATGTCCTTTACGTGTCAAATCAGTTAACGGTGCACATATGGAATTAAAGTTTTTGATATACTTCTGGTAGAAACCACATAATGAGACAAAGGATCTCACGTCCTTCTTGGTTTGTGGTCTCGGGGCTTTCTTTAGTTTCTCTAAATTCTTTGGGTCAGGGGTCATGTTTCCCTGATAAACTGTGTGTCCCAAAAATTCCAATTCTTTACATCCAACGCAACATTTGGTTGGTCGGGCTGTTAAATTTGCTTCCCTAAGTCGATCAAACAGCATGTTCAGAGAGTCAATGTGTTCCTCAAATGTTTCTGTTGCTATAAGGATATCATCCATGAAATTTGTTATACATGGATTATTCAGAGGGTCCAATAATTTTCTCATCATTCTAGAGAAGACACTAGGCGCATTCTTCAATCCAAATGGCAATCTATTAAACTCATAGTGTCCTTCTGAGGTACTAAAAGCTAGGTATGGTCTAACCTCAGGCTTTACTGGAATCTGATAGTATCCTTTACTCAGATCCACTTTTGAGAAATATTTAGCTTTATTTAGTCTGGCAAACAGCTGATTTGTATCCGGCAATGGATCCACCTGTCCTTCTGTAATAGCATTCAGTCTCCTGTAATCTATACAGAGTCTATGTTCTCCAGAGGGCTTCCTTAAGAGTACAACACCGGAACTATATGAGGATTCACTGTGTGAAATAATTCCTTCCTTCAACAGATAGTCTATCTCTTCCTTCAAAGCTTTCTCCTTAGCAAACGGAATCGAATATGGTTTCATACAGACAGGTGTGGGGTCTATCAGTTTCATATCATATTCCAATAGGTTTGTATGCCCTGGTCGGTCTGTTAACACCTCTGCATGATTATTTAGAACCTGTTGCACTCTCTCTTTCTGAGTTTTTGTTAAATGTGTACTGATTTTCACCTGTGCTGCTGTCTCACAGGGGTGTAATGGATATTCAAATGATGAAAGTGGTTCCTTTTTCATCTCCATGGCGATGGACAAGGTCAACAAGTGTGTCTCTTCCTGATGTTCTCTTTCCAAATATTTCTTCAGGAGATTCACATGATAGATTTTTTCTTTCCCCTTCTTATCTATCTTATAATTTGTTCTAGACACCTTCTCTAAAACTGTATATGGACCTTGCCATCCAATCTGTAACTTATTCTGACTCCCGGGGAGAAGAAGCAGTACCTTCTCTCCCACAGCAAAATCTCTGTCTTTCGCCTTCCTGTTATAATAGGCAGCATGTTTCTTCCTGGCTTGTTTCAAATTTTCATTGGCAAGTTTCCAGCCAGTTTTTAAACGAGTGGTCAGCTCATTCACATATTGGTATGAAGATGTAATGTTTTCCTCTGCCTTTTCATCAGTCCACGTTCTTAACAAAGCTTCGAGTGGACCTTTTATTGGCCTTCCAAACAATAATGTTGCCGGGGCCATACCGGTTGAACTATGGGGTACCTCCCGATAAGCAAAGAGGGCGGCGTGCAGGTACTGGTCCCATGTATCTGGTTTTTCGTGTGCCAACTTTCTCAGGATCGACATCAACGTGCCGTTAAATCTTTCCACTTGGCCGTTCCCTTGGGGATGGTACACACTACAATGGAAGTGTTTGGCCTGGAAGATCCTGAAAACTTCTTCAGTTAGTTTCCCCTTGAACTGAGAGCCATTATCAGTCAAGATTTGATTGGGAAAGCCTAACCTTGTGAAAATTGTGAGCAATGCCTCTGCCACATGTTTAGAATCAATCGATGACAGGGCTACTGCCTCTCCCCACATAGAACAAGTGTCCACCAGAGTCAGAATGTAGCTGTTCCTTCTCTTGGTTCGGGTGAGAGGTCCCACAAGATCCACGGCAACTCTCTCAAAGGGTGTTCCCACTATGGGCATTTCCCCCAGAGTTGCTGGTGCAGTCCAATGTTTAGGTGCTACTCGTTGGCACTCTGGACAGGATTTTACATATCGTTTGATATCTTCAGTTATTCCTGGCCAGAAATAGTGACAAGCTATTCGCTGTCCTGTTGCGCTGATTCCCATATGACCACTGAAGGGAATCGCATGCCCTAGTTCCAACACTTTAGTCCTATATGAAGTGGGAAGGACCAGCTGTCCGTGACCATTGGATTCAGATCCAGCCTTCCTATATATCAGTTTGTTCTTCATATAAAACTCTCCCTTGCCTGGAGGTGTATGAGATTTGGGCAACTTCTTGAAACATGGCTTGAGTGTTTTGTCCTCAGCCTGTGCCTTCCTCATCTCATCTGGGTGAGTATTTATTGGATTATCCTCCTCCTTTTTAGACTGTGATCTGGTCTGCACTGTTGCCAATATCACAGGTCTCTTGGGATTCCCCAAGAAGACATATCTACACCCCAATATCAGAGGGTAGATTGGCTCATTTATCACTGCTGCTTTTATGATTCCTTCCACATATCGCGTTTTCACTTTTATTCGGGCGACGGGAAGTGTCATGGTAGCTACATCCTTGGTTGCAGTTTGAATCTCCACTGTTTCTGTGGTGTATTGATCGGCCTGCACCAGGTGAGAACTCACAACGGAATCGTAATCTAAACCGGTATCATATAAACACCTTATAGTGACACCATTACAGATGACATCTTCACACACTGGGGGGTGGTATGGTTCCTGTAGTTCTTCAGGTTTGACCTTCTTTTCCTTTTTCCCCGATGTCATAGCAGCACAATGAGGAGGTTTCCTTCTACAATGGTCAGTGTCATGATTGTTCATCTTACAATTTTTACACCACCTTTTTCCTTGGTTGAAAGATTTTCTTTCATCATATTTCCTTTCATCGAATTGTGGGGTTTTATTTTTATTTTCATACCGTGGCCTATCAAACTGGTGCTTACCTTTGTTTTGATCCCTAGGATCAAATTTATTAAAGTTCTGTGGTGCCCTAAAGTTATCCACTTGTTTCTTTTTATTACCTGTTACCTCTGCTTGAGCTGCTTGATACCTTTCAGCAACATTTAGCAACTCACCCAGCCTCTCTGCACCTTGTTCCATGAGAAACTTTCTCAGGTCTGGAGCCATGGACTCTCTTAATTGCTCTATAAGGACCATTTCCTTAAGATCTTGGGTTTTCCCCAGAGAAGTCCATTTCTCCAAGTATGTCTCTATTCGTGCAGAGAACTGGTGATAGGTTTCACCTGACAGTAGTTTAGCATTCCTAAATTTTTTCCTATAAAATTCTGCATTCTTTTCATATCTTAACAAAAGAGCCTGCTTTAGCATGTCATAATTTTCCTGATCACTTCTGCTCAATTTTGCAAAAACTTCATAAGCTGCCCCACGAAGTCCCTGAGATAACTTTAAGCTCCACCTTTCTCTCTCTAACCCATATGTGGTAGCTAATAGTTCATACCTATTTAGATAGCTCTCTATATCATCGTCTTTCTCAACAAAATGATCTAAATGAAAATTCATAGCTGAGGTTGAGGCTCCTTGGCTAGCAGTGGCATCCGAGGCAAAGGGACTGGCACCATTTTCAGGAGCATGGCCCTAAAACTCAAACTCCCTTAGTCGTAACTCATGTTCCCTTTGTAATCTCTTCTCCTCCTTTTCTGCTTCCCTCTCTGCAGTCAATCTTCTTTCTTCAGCTTCCCTTTCTGCAGCTAATCTTTTGTCTTCTCTTTCTGCAGCCAATGCTTTAGCCTCTTTGTCAGCCTCAATCTGCAACCTCTTAGCCTCAGCCTCAATCTGCAACCTCTTAGCCTCAGCCTCAATCTGCAACCTCTTAATCTCTTTTTCAGCTTCTATTCTCTTATCTTCGGCCAATCTTTCAGATTCTAATTTTCTTTCGGCCTCTTTTTCTAATCTTCTTTCTTCCCGTTCAATATATTTGTCACATCCAGCAGTGACATAAGAAATCATAATTTGCACGTCCATTCCTAACTCTTTCGCAGTCTGTACAGCAGCAGATCGAAAGTTTGCCAGGTCGGCCATTGTCTAACAGATAAATGTCTAAAATATTTAACTAAACAATTTTATCTATGACTAATTAACTCAGGACAACACAGGCACTGTGAGCTCAACCTTATTTATTTTCACCCAAGGATACCTTTTAATTCTTATTATTCCCTGAAGTGAATTACCCCCAATATTTTTAATAGGGAAAGATTCAAAATCCCGAGAGCGAGACCCCAATATATGTGGTAAAGTGGGATGTTATAAATATTTATAGGGGAATTAGTGTACTGACTGAGATCAGCTGTGAAGGTATCTATATCTAATAAGAGTAGTGTATTATAGATAACCTTACTTGCTGCCACATATGTATACCTCAGTCAGAATTATTCTGGAATAGTGTGATGACTACGTTATATGTCTAGGGTATGTGTATGATGAAGTGTAAGTCATAACAACAACAGACAGATAAACAATTTAATTTATTCCACCACACTTGACAACACTGTGACACTCACATACATATAACACTCTATGAGAATATCTTAAAGGAGTCACTGATAACTTTTCAAATAACAATATGTATTCAGTGCTGTCATGAATGTATATGTGTCCTGATTCAAATACAAAGGGAACCAGGAATCACAATCAATTTTAATTACAAGTTATATGTACAGAATTTATTAATATGATTCTTGTAGTGACATATATTATTAATGGTATCCTATGTGTGTCAGTTGTGTAGTGGTAATATGAGGTAATACTGGTTTTGTTTTGTTCAAGCTCTGTTGGTATTTGTCATCATGACTTCAATAGTTTGTTTCTATTGGAACTAGTATTGGAGATGTTCTCAGTTCCTGGTATTAAAACAATTAAATTCCCCTCTTAATTTTATTTTACAATGTCATTTTAAGATGGGGGTACATAATGTTGAGCTCCATGGCCACACTCTCTTATCTTGCGTGATGACTGCAGTAAAAGACTCCTCTGCTCGATTACTTTAATGAGTTCTGGAGCCACCCCACTGGTTGCTATATGGACCAAGGAGTATGCTGTCCACCTCTGGCTTCAGCAAAGCTCTGACCAGGTGCTGCTCAATAACTTTAAGACCACGGTCCCTGAAACAAGAAGGTTGTACCTTCTACGTCAGAACTAATTTATACTCTATTTCTACACTGAGCACAATACATCACAAACATTGAGTTCAGAGCGTTAGGCCAACTGTCAGCTTCATCTGAAATACTTTATACCAGTATTTCCCTCCCTAATGGTTACTACGCCTCTGCAATTCCAGCATTATTTCTTTCTAGTTAATAATCTAGGTGTCAGTGTACTGTTTGGCCATTCCATGCAGTTTTACTTTCCTCCGACACCTTCTGTTCAGGCTGGAGCACTATAGGCTTTACATCATGTTCGCTACTGAACCACACATATATACAGACATAATTTATCAATTTACATTCAATTTTCATTAAAAATATTGAATATTTCAAGCTTACCACAATTCATGGAAATAATAAACAGTTTCGTTGACTGGCAATGAATATAGCACAACTCCGATCTGCCGATGTCCCAGGCTTTATTTTATAAAAAATATACACTGGTGCTCAACGCACTGCTTCTTAGTAGGTTTATTACAAGATGTGGCAATGAACAGACGCTCTGAATTGAGTATATTCGCAGCTCTACCCAATCAAACCATGTCTACACATCTTTTCAAAAAAGTACCCCTTTTCACGTTTCCCCTGACAACACAAGATAGTATTTATAGCCCGACCAATCGTGTTTAGTCTTACATTTGTTGCGCTCCAATCAAATAGGAGTTAACATGGTAGGCTATTTCCGTAACGTAATGTTTTTTCAAACACGTTATAAAAAAATTTTATGAGCAGAAATGATTTCATGCTGTCAGGCACCCCCACTATTTTATTTTGGCCATAACTTGGTAATTCCTAGACTATTTGCGTAACGTTTTACATATTCTTTGTCAGCAAACCCTAAGGAACCCAAATATACGAATTTAATGGAGCCAATATGCATTTTCTTCTAGGATAGTCGTGCTGTTACTACCTTCTCACTTCCAAACTTGAGGGTGTCTGGGTACTGTCATGTTTTCAAACGTAAACCGGTATAATGTCATAATTCCCAATAAGCGTTTTTCAGGATTTTAAAACCTAACTCTGGTATGGGTAGTGAATTTTATCACTGTCGATTTAAAATAAAGTTAGTGCATGTGGCCTTACACGCGTGATGGCAGCAATTGTGTATCGCGCGACGCGTGTTTAGTGTTGCATGTGTCCTTGCTTTCTGCCTCTCCCTTCTCTCTATCCTTTAGTCCATCTGTCTTTTAGTTACGCCGTGTATAAAATGGAATGAATGAAATATTAAATTTAGGTCATTGATCAGCTTGCGTATCTCAAGGTTTTTCCAAGAAATACAGTACACGTTTCATTGAAGAAAGCGGGTAATAATACAGTAGGCTTTTACTATCAACGTGAAAGCGTTACAATTTGCAGACGAAGTAGAAAACAAGGGGGATTTCGAGTACAGTCATTGTGACAGCACTGTTCTTTACCATTCTTCTTTCCTTTTATTAAATTTATTTGTTAGGCTTTGCATTTACGTTTTAATTTATATATGGGGATTAGAATAATTAACGACACATGGGAATATAAAAAATTTTCATTTAATATTGCCAAAATTTAATCCTCCATCGGACGATGTGATTCATTATCTACATAGGTTCGAGGCAACATGCGAGGCCTATCACGTGGAAAAATCTCAATACTGTGTAAAATTATCAGAACTACTTACAGGTGAAGCTATGTCAGTATATCATATTGCAACTGCTGCTGATAAAAATAACTATGAGGCTCTCAGAACTGCTTTACTTGTTAAATATCAAATGACAGCTAATGAATATCGTTTAAAATTCAAATCTATGCTGCCACAAACAGGAAAACATTTTAACGATTTTATTGATCAAATAACACTTACATTGGATAGATGGATCGAATTATCCAAGACGGATAAAACTTTGGACGCATTGAGAGATTTATTATTACGCGATAAAGTTTTGTCCTCGGTTAATCCAGCTTTTCTTGCTTTTTTGCACGAACATAAACATTCAAACATAAATGAAATGCAGCAAACCTGTGTACAATACTGTACCGCACACCCAAACTTGAATTTTGGGAATACTCAGGTAAAAGATGAATTTCCTGTTGCTTTTGCGGTACAACAAGATTATCGCAGACGCCATCGCTCTTTAAGTAATGACAGAAACTACAAAAAGGGAAATAACGAGAATTTCAATTCTTGTAATTTTTATAAGGGGAAACAATTTCATCATTCTTCTCCTTATAACAATTCTTGGGGTCAATCTCACAAATCTAGAAATTGGGATAACAATAATGGTGGAAATTATCAAATAGGTACGTATAAACAAAATTGGCGATCTAAATCTCAGAATCCTAACAATAGACAAGATTTTCGTAATAGATTTTATGGTCAAAGCCATAACAGTGATAACACTGATTATCGTTCAAATCAATACGGTAACACAAGCAGAAATGATAATAATGGCAATTTTAGAAATGATAGTCACAATCGATCGCGACGTAGAGATATATCTTCTAGCAGAGGGCCACGCCATCAAACTAATGTAGCTATTGTTGACACACAAGTTAACAAAGAGAATAATACAAATAATGACACGCATGTTGCCATGTCTTGTTCTCTTAATTTTGAGCAGATTAAGGCTTGTGACGAGTGCACGACCCTCTTCCAGCCCAATGCGATCACGACGCTGCGCTGCGGACATACGTTACCTAGTATTCCGGAGGGATGCACGGCCATGTCGGCTGCTACACATCACGGAAAAGGGTGTCTTCAATTAGATAGAGTATTTGTTAACGATATCCCTTGTTCCATTCTTTTAGATTCAGGCTGCAGCACGATTGGCATCAGGAACTCTTTGGTAAACCCTGCCTTTGCAACTGGGGAGACAATCCAATGTGTGACCTTTGGCGGAACTGTGGAAACTTTTCCCACAGCTATTATTGATTTGAAAACACCATTTTTTTCAGGAAAGATCCACGCATGTCTCCTTCAAAATCCAATTTCTGATGTCATCCTGGGTCGCATACATGATATAAAGGAATGTACCCCACAGCAAATTGCTGAATGGGAAAAGCAGCATATACAGGATGCCTATGCATTTAAGTCTATACCTCGAGTTGTGTCACATGCACATGCTATTAACATGTTGGGTAATGCTAATGTATCGGAATCTAGTAGTGAAAATGATTCCATGGTTCATTACGCCACTGTCGCTAATGCATTACAACCTTTACGACATGCTTCCATTCTTAAGAATGATATTAAGGTTTCAACGCAACCTGTGAAGACTAGTAAGTCATTCCGGGGGACATATACCTTCCCTCGACTTGATCAGCAGGCAACTGATCGTAAGAAAAAGGTTACGTTTGAGGAAAAAGTAAAGGATGTTCCTAATAAAAATAAGAGTTGTAACTCTTTTGGGAAAACTAAAACCAATAAGGTTGTCGACAAAGTTGTCAATTTGTCCAGCAAGCAGGGGTATACGACATGCCGTACACCACCTTTGCCTAGTGTAAGTTATCAGACTCAAGTACAAAAGTATGGTTCATTTAAGAACAATAATTCTATACATGTAAATAATAAAAACTATAACTTACCTAAGAGGGCTAAGATTACCCATCAACCTTATTCACATTCTTGTGACAACGCTACCACTTATATTGGTAGAGGTGCATCTTCTCGCACCATCCTTGTGCAAAATCTGCCACAACGAACCACTTGGCAGGCACTGGGAGATTTTCACAATCACACGGCGGACGTTAAGTTCGTACGTCTATTACCACATACCAAGAACAGGTATGGTGACGCCGTGGTTACTTTTAGAACCAATAAAGATGCTCGCATGGCTATCGAGCGGGACAATGGTATGTATTTTCACCACCATTCTCTCCGATTACAATTGGTTCCTGATTCTGCGTCACGCAGATACTAACCTACTGATATTGAATTTTGATGTCATATTCTTTGATGACTCAGCCTATGCAGTCATCATCTCTTTTCTATGCTAATCATTGTTTCTTTTCTTTTCTAGAGATCATTTCTTTCTCGACTCCACGAGGGTTATTCCAATATAATTTCATGCCATTCGGTTTAGTAAATGCACCGGCTACATTTGTACGCATGATGCGTCGCGTACTTTCTCATCGTCCCGATGTCATTACATATATTGACGACATTTGTCTCTTTAATGACACATGGGATGAACACATTATTGGATTGAAAACATTACTGTCCACTTTACGGTCATGTAATTTAACGGCTAAGCCTTCTAAAGCTTTCGTGGGTTTTCACGAAATTTCATTTTTAGGTCACCGCATTGGTCACGGTCGATTATATACTGAGGACAGTAATGTCTCTAAAATCCTCAACATTTCTACTCCCAAAACTAAGAAACAAGTGAGATCATTATTGGGTCTTGTTCAGTTCTACGCTAAGTTCATACCTCATCTGTCCACTATTACTGCACCTTTCTCTTCGTTATTAAAAAAGGGCGCGGCTAACTTGATTCGGTGGTCGGAGGAACACCAAATCGCGTTGGACACCATTAAGGCATTCTTTTCTAAACCTCCTATGTTACAATTGCCTAATGCGAACCTCCCTTTCATCTTGCGCAGTGACGCCTCTGCCTACGGTATTGGAAGCGTGTTACTACAGGAGTATGCGGGCACCTTGCACCCAGTACTGTTCGTTTCAAGGAAACTTACGTCGGCTGAACAAAAGTACTCCGTTCTCGATAAGGAACTTTTGTCTCTCGTGTGGTCTACAACTAAACTCCAACGTTATCTTCTTGGATCACATTTCTTTGTAGAGACTGATCAGAAAGCACTTACTGCATTAAACACCAAAGACGTCAGATCTGCAAAGTCCACCAGATATGCAATTTCATTGCAACCCTACTGTTTCACAATCCGGGCTATACCTGGATCACAGAATGTTTTCGCTGACATTTTATCCCGCTGCCCGAGTGAATCATGCGACTTGGTACGCCCTACAAATGTGGATGCCTCTACACATACTACATCACATTTGTAAACATGACGTTCTTTGAACTTTACTTTGTGAATCAGTGACATTTTTGTGGATACTTAGTCCAAGTGAATAAAGTTGTAACATTCCGTTGAATTACTTGAAACGGAAAAAAAGAAAAAAAAAAAGAAAAAAAAAAAAACAGTGAATTATATATATAACAGTGAGGATCACATGACTTTTAGTATTTATGACATTATCTGCGTAAAGAAACATTGTGAATTTAGTTAAACATTAGTATATCGTGAATGATTTAATTAACAATATTTTGTGGAATCTATGATATTTCAACATACTCAAACTTTTAAAGGATCTTCGTGTTTATGAACTGGTTTTGAAGTTAACTTAGAATCTTCAAGAACTAATTGAACGTTTAGCAGTGTAATAAACTGAAACATTATTCAGTACATTTTGATTAATGAACATATTTAATTAGTTTAATTAGTTTAATATAATTAACTATAAATATTTTAATCCTAATGATTACATCGGGTAACTATCACTCATTTTAGATAGTGATACGTCATTGGTAGTTATTTAAAGATACTACTCATCCTTAGACACGGTTAAGTGTGTTGATAACTTCAAGTGTTGTATTCATATTCTTTGATTTTTGCCACTTCTCATTTTTTAATTTTTATGCATTTTCATCTTTTCCTTTAAATTCATGTATTACCATATCTCTTTATTTCTTATTGCATTTGGGTTCAATTAATCATCCTTTATGCTTTCATTTTCTTTCATCTCTTCCACATTGTTCCAAAGTTGGTCAATTGTGATGATATGCTTTTATGCATATTTGTTGTTGAGTTGAGTTGAATTTGATTTTGTTCGTTCACTCTCCTCTTATTGATTAATATGCCTCTCTTACATTATTAGTATTATTAGTATAAAATACATATTTGTAAGCTTGTGTCACCTCTCCGCGTTAATTTAAAAAAAAAATTTAATAGAATTAAATTTTTCGCGGACGGTGGGAAGGAAGCTGATGCCTCCTTTATTGTATTCTAAACACTCACGGGTAGTCATCAGGTTCTACTTCGGTTGAGTGAGTACGCACCAACTTATGTTGATGCTAGCTTTTATAAATGTCTTCTGTCACGCACGAATATGCACAATTTGGTGTAGTGGAATTCGTGCGCGCTTGTGTCCAAGCAAGGGAGATGACGTGAGATGATGGAATGAAAGCCGCATCTGATATTTCCAGACAGAGAGTCTGTTGATTTGTTTGTGTACCCATCATAATGGGGCAAGTATATTTCTGGGACAGGACTCCTGAATAGAAGCCCTTGTCGGTTTACCTCTGCGTAAGTCAGTGCCAGTGATTGTTATAATGGAATGTATCTTTTTTAAATATGATTGCCAGTGACAGTGTCAGACGTTGGTATCTAGCTAATCCCTTCTCGTTCAGGAGGGGTTATAATGGATCAACTTGATACTGAGCTGATGGTATCCTAAGGCTTTGAAGGAATTTTATGCTCCGTCAGTGCGGCTCATTGATTTAGAGTATGGAAGCGCCGTCATACGTGACACGGCGTTCACGAGAGATGAACCAAGTATTATAATTAACTTTATGCTGTATTATCACATATAGTGAAGGCCAGGATCATGACTGGTTACAGACACCAGAATTAACATGTACCAGGACCACGTTACAGGTCCGAAATAGACATATGCAGATTTTATTATATGGATGACCTTAGAAGCTTTATCACTAACGAAAGGTCAAAACCGTTAGATTGTTTGAAGAAACCATGAGCCTACAAGCTCTATATTTCCTATCATTGATCCATGCATTTTTTATGAACTGTGAAACCATTATGAACGTACTGTCTCGTATAATCTATTGTCTACGTGATTCGTCCAAAATAAATATGTTGTTGCCAATCGACATGACGAGTTCGTTCATACCCGTATTGGCACTCGTTGACGTGCCTACTTGTTATTGAAGTCCTTCATTCACGTTCCAAGAAAGAAACAATTCGCGTTATTATTGTAAAGTCCAAATAGCATCGCCCGTGTTGGACCGTTGTCACTACGACACCATCAACATCCTTTAGTCAGCGGTTCACACCCCAGTAAAAGCGAGGCTACAGGGACATTCTGGAGATATGAGAAGCAGAGAAGCAGGAGGAAACAAAATATTGATGAAATCAGAAGAGTAGAGGAGACTCAAGATGTGGATAAGCTGAAAGAAGCCCTGGAGAGGCTGTATAAACTTATGATGAAGTGAGATAGAGAGTGAGGAAGAGGAGGCGGCTACGTGAGAGAAGGCATAGCATATGTTATACGGTATAAGATGGCGGCGGTTGCTAGTCTTGAACAGACATAAGTATGATTGGTCTATACCACACAGATAAAGTAAACTGAGTACAACTGACCGATAGGGTACTGCAGTACAGGAGGAGAAAAAAATGTGAGGAATGATGGAAGTTGTAGAAGTTGTAGAGTAGGAAGGCACGAAAGTAAAATGGAAATCCAGATTTTGAGAAGCCGCAGAGGAAGACGTTAGTGATGGTGAGAAATATTTGGAGATGAATAGAGAAATATAATTGAGAAAGTGGAGAGCATAGTTCCAGAGAGGGAACGAGAGTAGCGGATATGATGGAGAAGAGAGAAGTATAAAATTGCAGCGGGAGTCTAGTTGTGGGGAAATTAGATGCAATCGGTTTACACTGAACATATTAAGAAGCTGAGTAAGTCTGAACGATAGACTGCTGCAGTAGAGAGAGAATAGCTATGACTAGAATGTCGAGAAGTCAGAACAGAGGCCATGGGAGATTGGCGATAATAGTGCGGGAAGAAAAGGCATGGGTAATGTCAGAAGAGATGAGGGGCAGAATAAGAAAATGGTGAAAATAAGAAAGGAGAAAAATGGAGTATATGAGAACTTAAGAAGCCAGGGTGAAGGTAGCAAAAGGTTGGAGATCGGAGAAGTCATAAGGGGATGACAGACAAGAGTATTTAGGGAGATTGTTCTAGATTGAGCGAATACAGTGAAATAAAGATGGCTAGATTGAGCGAATACAGTGAAGGCTCTAAAGAACCAGTCTGAACATATAACTAAGGAAAATTCTCCGAATCTTTTGTCCTAACACCATCAGCAACCAAGAACTATTTATTCGAAGTAACCAGGAGGACATGCACACCATCATAGCTGGCAGACGCTGGAGTTGGGTTGGCCACGTCCTCAGAAGGGACCCTGATACCATCACAAGAACAGCTATGCTATGGACTACCGAGGGAAAGCGAAAGAGAGGCCGACCAAAAACAACTTGGCGAAGAACTGTGGAAGCTGAGATGCAAAGAATGAACCACAGTTGGGGCACTGTACGAAGGATAGCCGCCGACCGAGCAAAGTGGAATCAATTTGTTGCTGCCCTACAAGACGCCACAATGCGTGATGGCCACTGACTGCTTTGACGGTTGGTGGTTATGGATCAAAGAAGAAGAAGAAGTTATGAGGAACAGAAGAATAGGGAAGAAAGAGATTGAAATACACGAATATGGAAAGCGGGACAGATGAGTGCAGAGGCAATGAAATAAGAGAAATAGAAAGAAGATTAAAGATATTAAGAATAGATAGACGATACGGAAACGCAAGTAGCTCGTATTAGGGGACCACAAATTTTTTTTTAGGTCCAAAGATAGGTGGAAGTTTAGCCAGGGGGGATAACAATAATAAAGAATCAGTGACACATTGATGTTTTAAATGGGTCACACACGATTGTATATATATTATAAATTAAGTGTAACAGGCAGTTACAGTAGATTATGTGAAAAAGTGTTAACTACAGAAGAAGTAAGTAAGAAAGTGAGTACGAGTATAATGATGCTCGGTAGGTCATGATGGAATGACTTACAAAGGTAGACAAATAGAGCTGGATATGACAGAATATTTAAAAAAAGGTTGAGCTCAGAAACAAAATAGGGAATGGAGTGGTTCAGAGTGAAAATGGAGTGTGAAAGATATAATAAATTGTGGATGAAAGAAGCGTACAAGGTATAAATACATCACAGTTAGAAGTGATTACAGATTATGTTTTGTGGTCAGCATCATATGATTACAATATGATGAGGTAGTAGGAAGGTGATGATGAACACATAATGGATTATTCTTTGTGAGTAGAATGATGATATATATTTGATTTATGTGTTTATGTATAGGATTACTAGTCATGGACGTAAAGGTGAAGTTTAAGGTAGAGGTAGGTGTAGTAATCAAGGGGAGAGAAAAATTTGTCCTCAGGGACAAATCTTTTTTTAAAGGATAGGGGAGGTAATGTGATAGGAATGGGATATTACTGAGTTAGGGATAAGTAGATATAATTATTGAGTAGCGGGACTTAGTGCTTACGTCAGAGTTTCACGAGAATCAGGTGAGTGGAGGGGTAGAGATCACTCTTCACTGGTCGTCAGCTGCGAACAGGTTAGCGTTAGACTAACTGTAAGGACCATCTACTATATAAGTAAACAGCTCAGGTGCCATGTTGCTTATGGTACTGCTGCAGTGTGCAGAAAGAAGAAAAGAAGACAGATGAAAGAATTCCACAACAAATAGTTTTCATGTCAAGCTGTGTCCAGTAGATAGTCAGCAGATATGGCCAGCAGTTTATTCTGGTATGTAAACACTCGTATAATTAACCGAGCGCAGATAGACCAGGACAAATGTTAGAACAGTGCTCGTGTGTCGGACGTGTAGGCAGTTTACAAAGTACAGTTTATGGCTAAGAATAAGTTACCAACACTGGTGGTTCTCCAGACAATACTTCGAAGCTTAAGTTAATAGATTGAGAACAGCCCATTTATAAGTAGTGATGTGTGGTAGTGATGGGTAAATAGAAAACCAAAGTAGACAGCAGAGATCCTGAGTTAATCAAGAGATAAATAAAGATAGTTCCTGACCAGTGCAGCCCGTGATGTAGAGATGTCAACAATGAAGTCTAATATGTTATATTTATTTATAATTAGGCTCGGAAATAGCCATTTGTGAATATGTTCTTTGACAACCAATAAAGAACTGTTGTTGTCAGCTTTGAGTCGTCAAGTTATTCAAGTCATTATAGTGTCTGATCATGTAAGCTCATTCAGTAGAGATAGGAGCAAGATAGGCCACCATTGTATGGCGCATACATTCATAGCCAGCGTACATAAGACATGGACATTAACCATAATCATTGGTACAAGAACGTACACACAGAAGGGTCAAGACGATAATCTAATAACAACTAAACCGAGAACATAGAGTGATGATCAATTTATTCGTTATGGTCCAACGTAACAAACATCTCACAATCATTAAGAACCTGGGTTGTAACTATCACAACTGCAGTAAGAGCCTCACCCACTCACAAACTAATCAACCTGCTAGGCCATGTACCTCTATCAATCTTAAACTCTTGTCAACATGTGTCATTTCTATATAAAACGCATGAAATGTTATCAATATTAGAATTAAATTTTGGCAAATTTAGTTTAAAAGCAGAGGCATGGTCTTTTTTCCAGTCTCCTCACCTGCAGGATTAGCCTGTATAAGTTGAACGTTTAGTTTTTCCAACTCAATTTCTGCCATTCTTTGAGCATGTGCATGTGCCAATTTTTTTCCCCTCCTGAGCATGTGCTAATTTTTTCTCCTCAAGTGTCAATTCTTCCTGTCTTCTCTTCTCAGCTAATTCTTCCTTTCTCTTCTTCTCCTCTCTATCTGAGAGTCTCTGTTCTCTTGCCACGTCTTCTAACCTTTTTATTTCCTTTGCATGCTCATTGGATGCATAGGATTTTAACGCTTCAGTCTGTAAACCTAATTCCTTTCCAATCTTTACAAAATACTTCAAGGTGGCCATTCATTAATTCATAACCCTCCACTTCCAAAGGAGCATAGGCCTTTAACAAACACATGCCCTCATGTCACGTGCCATCATTTCCTTTCCACGTTCTCCTCATCATTTTCACCTCTGTTTCCAGCTCTCTTCTCCATGTCCTTCTTGGTCTACCTCTGCCTCTCTTGCCCTGGGGGTTCCAGAACAAGAACTGCCTTGTAATGCTATCAACAGGTTTCCTCAGCGTATGTCCAATCCATCACAATCGTCTTCTTCTCATCTCTTGTTCCACTGGCCCTTGTCTAGTTCTTGTCCTCAGTTCCACGTTGGTAACCTTGTCATACCATTTTAATCCCTCTATTCTACGCAAGCACCCATTTATGAAAGTCTGTAGCTTTTTGGTAGTTGTCTTTGTTGTTCTCCATGTCTCAGAGCCATACAATAGGACTGACTTCACATTTGAGTTGAAGAGTCTTATTTTCGTGTTGTATCCGATTTCTCTTGATCTCCATATATTTCCCAATGCAATGAAATCTCCTCTTGTCTTTTGTATTCTTATTTTGATATTACTGTCTGTCATTCCAACTTTGTCTATATTGCTGCCACGATATATGCACGATTCTACATCTTGTATTGGTGTTTCTTCAAGTTCAACCCTGTAATCATTACCTGCATTTATTCTCATTATTTTTGTCTTTTCCCTGAGTATTTTCAGACCCAATTGCTGTGACCTCTCATCGAGTATTTTCAATTTGTCCTGCATCTGATTACGGTTATGAAACAGAAGAGCCAAGTCATCAGCAAAATCCAGATCATCCAACTGCTTAGTCAGAGTCCACTGGATTCCATTTCTGTTGTGTGTTGTCGATGATCTCATAACCCAGTCTATTGCTAGTAAGAAAAGAAATGGAGACAATAGGCATCCCTGTCGCACTCCTGTTCTTATCCCAAACGGTTCTGTAAGCTGTCCTTCGTGAAGAACTCTGCATGTCATGTCTTCATATGTTTTCTTTATTAAATTAATGATCGTCAGTGGAACTCTATAATGCCTCATCAATTTCCAAAGTGATTCTCTGTCTACACTGTCAAATGCCTATCCGTAGTCCACAAATCCGATGTATAGTGGTGAATTCCATTCCAGACTTTCCTTCTTCTTCTTCTTTATTGATCCTTAACCACCGACTGTCAAAGCAGTCAGTGGCCATCACGTCTGGTGTCGTCTTGTAGGGCAACAACAAATTGATTCCACTTTGCTTGGTCGGTGGCCATCCTTCGTACAGTACCCCAACAATTCCAGACTTTGTTTAACTATTATTCTCAAACTGGCTATCTGGTCTGTACATGATCTGTTTGTCGAAAACCAGCTTGTTCATCTTTCAGTTTCTGTCTATGGACTATTTTAATCTCTCAAGGATAATCCTGTTTAATACTTTTCCTGGCAGTGATAATAACATTATTCCTCTATAATTTGTACTTAAGAATAACATAAGGAAGTTGTGTGGAGTCATTGTTGTTCGCGCCACCAAAAATACCTGCTTTTATAACTCGGTCTCTAAAGGGTTAACGCATAAAAACGATCGTTAGACTAAATGCCAATGTGACGTCACAGACTTGCACGCGTTACCCAAAACGCACGATGAAGGTTAGAGCTATTTGCATATTGGGTCAAAAGTTTGAACCCCCTTGGGGGTTGGGGTTTTCTTAGAAAAAGTGAGAGAGGGGGGAAATAGTACGGAGTCCTTTTTAAACTATCGTCTACAGTTTCGAAACTGAAACTACTGTCCATATCGAACGATAGGAAAAACAAAGACTAAAAGACGATTAAAATGCTACTAATTAGTTATTAAATATATCATATTCTTTAGTCTAATATTTTATCTTACTGTAGAAAGAAACATATATATTATTGGCATAAATATAGAGGAAAAACGAAAATGGTAAAAATAATAGACAGAAGTGTGAAACCTTATGTATTAGATGACAGACGGTAGACGAAGTAAATATACTGCTCAAAAAAAGTTAAAGGCCACTTTCAATTTTTAGGTCATTTCAACTAAGCTGTTTTTTTTTAAACCTGAACACTCAGTCAAAAAAGTTTTCCTGCATTTTGTTGCATGCTTTGTCGTGAAATATTCTAATCCACATATATAAATTAAAACGTAAATGCAAAGCCTAACAAATAAATTTAATAAAAGGAAGAAGAATGGTAAAGAACAGTGCTGTCACAATGACTGTACTCGAAATCCCCCTTGTTTTCTACTTCGTCGGCAAATTGTAACGCTTTCACGTTGATAGTAAAAGCCTACTGTATTATTACCCGCTTTCTTCAATGAAACGTGTGCTGTATTTCTTGGAAAAACATTGAGATACGCAAGCTGAACAATGACCTAATTTTAATATTTCATTCATTCCATTTTATACACGGCGTAACTAAAGACAGATGGACTAAAGGATAGAGAGAAGGGAGAGGCATAAAGCCGAACACGTGCAACACTAAACACGCGTCGCGCGATACACAATTGCTGCCATCACGCGTGTAAGGCCACATCTTGTAATAAACCTACTAAGAAGCAGTACGTTGAGCACCAGTGTATATTTTTTATAAAATAAAGCCTGGAACATCGGCAGATCGGAGTTGTGCTATATTCATTGCCGGTCAACGAAACTGTTTATTATTATTTCCATGAATTGTGGTAAGCTTGAAATATTCAATATCTTTTAATGAAAATTGAATGTAAATTGTTAATTTATGCCTGTATATATGTGTAGTTCAGTAGCAAACATGATGTAAAGTCTATAATGCTCCAGCCTGAACAGAAGGTGTCGGAGGAAAGTAAAACGGCATGGAATGGCCAAACAGTACACTGACACCTAGATTATTGATTAGACAGAAATAATGCTGGAATTGCAGAGGCGTAGTAACCATTAGGGAGGGAAATACTGGTATAAAGTATTTCAGATGAAGCTGACAGTTGGCCTAACGCTCTGAACTCAATGTTTGTGATGTATTGTGCTCAGTGTAGAACTAGAGTATCAATTAGTTATAAAGTAGAAGGTACATCCTTCTTGTTTTCAGGGACTGTGGTCTTAACGTTATTGAGCAGCACCTGGTCAGAGCTTTGCTGAATCCAGAGTCGGACAGCATACTCCTTGGTCCATTTAGCTATCAGTGAGGTGTCTCCAGAGCACAGGGGAGAAATCGAGCAGAGGAGTCTTTTCCTGCCGCCATCACGCAAGATAAGCTGATGTGGCCAGCTGAGCTCAACATTATGTACCCCCATCTTAAAATAACATTGTAACATAAACTTAAGAGGGGAAGTAAATTGTTTTAATACCAGGAACTGAGAACATCTCCAATACTAGTTCCCATAGAAACAAACTATTGAAGTCATGATGACAAATACCAACAGAGCTTGAACAAAACAAAACCAGTATTACCTCATATTAACACTACACAACTGACACACATAGGATACCATTGATAATATATGTCACTACATGAATCATATTGATAAATTCTGTACATATAACTTGTAATTAAAATTGATTGTGATTCCTGGTTCCCTTTGTATTTGAATCAGGACACATATACATTCATGACAGCAATGAATACATATTGTTATTTGAAAAGTTATCAGTGACTCCTTTAAGATATCCTTTAGAGTGTTATATGTATGTGAGTGTCACAGTGTTGTCAAGTGTGGTGGAATAAATTAAATTGTTTATCTGTCTGTTGTTGTTATGACTTACACTTTATCATACACATACCCTAGACATATAACGTAGTCATCACATTATTCCAGAATAATTCTGACTGAGATATATATATATATATGTGGCAGCAAGTAAGGTTATCTATAATACACTACTCTTATTAGATATAGATACCTTCACAGCTGATCTCAGTCAGTACAGTAAGTCCCTATAAATATTTATAACATCCCACTTTACCACATATATTGGGGTCTCGCTCTTGGGATTTTGAATCTTTTCCTATTAAAAATATTGGGGGGTAATTCACTTCAGGGAATAATAAGAATTAAAAAGGTATCCTTGGGTGGAATTAAATAAGGTTGAGCTCTCGGTGCCTGTGTTGTCCATTAGATATATATTTAGAGATTGAATTGTTAGTTAGACATTGTATAAACTTACCTAATAGACAATGGCGGACCTGGCCAAATTTCGATCTGCTGCTGTTCAGACTGCAAAAGAGTTAGGATTAGATGGGCAAGTTATGGTTGCCTATGTCACTACGGAATGTGACAAATTTATTGAACGCGAAGAAAGAAGGTTTGAAGCCGAAAGAAAGTTAGAGGCTGAAAGGGAAATTAAGAAGTTACAATTTTAGGCTGAGGCTGAGACTAAGAGGTTCCAGGCTGAGGCTGAGACTAAGAGGTTGCAGATTGAGGCTGAGGCTAAGAAATTGGAAGCAGAGGAAAGAAGACAGGCTGCAGAAAGAGAAGAGAAGAGATTAGCTGCAGAGAGGGAAGCAGAAAAGGAGGAGAAGAGATTACAAAGGGAACATGAGTTACGACTAAGGGAGTTTGAGTTTCAAGGCCATGCTCCTGAAAATGGTGCCAGTCCCTTTGCCTCTGATGCCACTGCTAGCCAGGGAGCCTCAACCTCAGCTATGAATTTTCATTTAGATCATTTTGTTGAGAAAGACGATGATATAGAGAGCTACCTAAATAGGTATGAACTATTAGCTACCACGTATGGGTTAGAGAGAGAAAGGTGGAGCTTAAAGTTATCTCAAGGACTTCGTGGGGCAGCTTATGAAGTTTTTGCAAAAATGAGCAGAGGTGATCAGGAAAATTATGACATGCTAAAGCAGGCTCTTTTGTTAAGATATGAAAAGAATGCAGAATTTTATAGGAAAAAATTTAGGAATGCTAAACTACTGTCAGGTGAAACCTATCACCAGTTCTCTGCACGAATAGAGACATACTTGGAGAAATGGACTTCTCTGGGGAAAACCCAAGATCTTAAGGAAATGGTCCTTATAGAGCAACTAAGAGAGTCCATGGCTCCAGACCTGAGAAAGTTTCTCATGGAACAAGGTGCAGAGAGGCTGGGTGAGTTGCTAAATGTTGCTGAAAGGTATCAAGCAGCTCAAGCAGAGGTAACAGGTAATAAAAAGAAACAAGTGGATAACTTTAGGGCACCACAGAACTTTAATAAATTTGATCCTAGGGATCAAAACAAAGGTAAGCACCAATTTGATAGGCCACGGTATGAAAATAAAAATAAATTCCCACAATTCGATGAAAGGAAATATGATGAAAGAAAATCTTTCAACCAAGGAAAAAGGTGGTGTAAAAATTGTCAGATGGACAATCATGACACTGACCGTTGTAGAAGGAAACCTGTGTATATGGCCACCCTTCAGGTCAGGTCGACCTCAAGACAGGAGGAGGATATTATGTTAGATACCACTCCAGAAGAGATGAGGAAGGCACAGGCTGGGGATAAAACACTCAAGCCTTGTTTCAGGAAATTGTCAACTTGTCATACAACTCCAGGCAAGGGAGATTTTTACATGAAAAACAAGTTGATGTATAGGAAGACTGGAGCTAGATCCAAAGGTCAGGGACAGCTGGTACTTCCTAAAAGATATAGGGCAGACTTAATAAGGAGCCTACATGTGAAACCAGATGGGGACCATGAGAAAATAGGTACCATCATCCAAAAGGTGGCTCACAATTATTATTGGCCCAAAGCAAGATGGGACATTGAGAATTTTGTAGAAAGGTGTAGCATAGCACATGAGGGAACACCCACAGGTGGGAACATGGATCAGGACCTGGACACGCCACGGGGCAAAATTAGGCCTGATAATAAAAAGAAAAATAGATTTGATAAAGTGGACCAAATGGAATGGGAAGCCCCTTTTTCACGGACAAGCTTCACTTAACTGTTTTACAATGGCCACTATGCGGAGAGTGCAAAAAGATGTCTTACCCCAGGATAAGCCGAAAATCCCTCAATCGGACTTAAACAAACTGGAGGAAGAGGATGTAGAGAGGAAATCTCTCATCAAGAATTTTAAGTGGGGAGAAAGCCCCAAAAGAAAAATTGGTAGCGGTCGCTTTGTGAATGATAATTCTGGGAGGAAAAATCATCACTATAAAGCTTCGAGTGGAAGAGACCATACCGGTGCATGGACAAATAGGTCCACAAAATTAAAGGTCCATATGTAGCTTTGTTAAGAACGTGGACTGATGAAAAGGTAGAGGAAAACATTACATCCTCATACCAATATGTGAATGAGCCGACCACTCGTTTAAAAACTGGCTGGAAACTTGCCAATGAAAATTTGAAACAAGCCAGGAAGAAACATGCTGCCTATTATAACAGGAAGGCGAAAGACAGAAATTTGGCTGTGGGAGAGAAAGTACTGCTTCTTTTGCCCGGGAGTCAGAATAAGTTACAGATTGGATGGCAAGGTCCATATACAGTTTTAGAGAAGGTATCTAGAACAAATTATAAGATAGATAAGAAGGGGAAAGAAAAAATCTATCATGTGAATCTCCTGAAGAAATATTTGGAAAGAGAACATCAGGAAGAGACACACTTGTTGACCTTGTCCATCGCCATGGAGATGAAAAAGGAACCACTTTCATCATTTGAGTATCCATTACACCCCTGTGAGACAGCAGCACAGGTGAAAATCAGTACACATTTAACGAAAACTCAGAAAGAGAGAGTGCAACAGGTTCTAAATAATCATGCAGAGGTGTTAACAGACCGACCAGGGCATACAAACCTATTGGAATATGATATGAAACTGATAGACCCCACACCTGTCTGTATGAAACCATATTCGATTCCGTTTGCTAAGGAGAAAGCTTTGAAGGAAGAGATAGACTATCTGTTGAAGGAAGGAATTATTTCGCACAGTGATTCTTCGTATAGTTCCGGTGTTGTACTCTTAAGGAAGCCCTCTGGAGAACATAGACTCTGTATAGATTACAGGAGACTGAATGCTATTACAGAAGGACAGGTGGATCCATTGCCAGATACAAATCAGCTGTTTGCCAGACTAAATAAAGCTAAATATTTCTCAAAAGTGGATCTGAGTAAAGGATACTATCAGATTCCAGTAAAGCCTGAGGTTAGACCATACCTAGCTTTTAGTACCTCAGAAGGACACTATGAGTTTAATAGATTGCCATTTGGATTGAAGAATGCGCCTAGTGTCTTCTCTAGAATGATGAGAAAATTGTTGGATGTAAACATTTCGGAGGAACGTAATGAATCCCTGAGTTGCCTCTTTGATTGAGGATATTCCGAATGTTTCATACAGGATAATAAGAAGATTATGGGATCCACTACGAAAACTCTGCTATCACCAGGTATATGTTATCTCCTCATAACGTACATTTTGAGGGAAATATAATATTCTCTGGACATGTCATTGCGCAGACTCAGAGAAGAGAAATGGTGAATACGGGTTGCGAAGCAGCATTAAGACAAGCACTCACACTTGCGGCTGTTCAGTAACATAACCGAAATATATTATTGGTTGTAGAAGTCTGAGGCAGATTTCATGAGTAGTGCCTACTCTGAATGGACCCAACTACATAAAACCATGATAGCACCACAGCAGAGTAAAGTCAAGTTGACTTACATTTATCTATGTGTATATAGAATAAAGGACTGACATGGGATGTCTGTTTTAAGAGGGGAGGTGTCGTGAAATATTCTAATCCACATATATAAATTAAAACGTAAATGCAAAGCCTAACAAATAAATTTAATAAAAGGAAGAAGAATGGTAAAGAACAGTGCTGTCACAATGACTGTACTCGAAATCCCCCTTGTTTTCTACTTCGTCGGCAAATTGTAACGCTTTCACGTTGATAGTAAAAGCCTACTGTATTATTACCCGCTTTCTTCAATGAAACGTGTGCTGTATTTCTTGGAAAAACATTGAGATACGCAAGCTGAACAATGACCTAATTTTAATATTTCATTCATTCCATTTTATACACGGCGTAACTAAAGACAGATGGACTAAAGGATAGAGAGAAGGGAGAGGCATAAAGCCGAACACGTGCAACACTAAACACGCGTCGCGCGATACACAATTGCTGCCATCACGCGTGTAAGGCCACATCTTGTAATAAACCTACTAAGAAGCAGTACGTTGAGCACCAGTGTATATTTTTTTATAAAATAAAGCCTGGAACATCGGCAGATCGGAGTTGTGCTATATTCATTGCCGGTCAACGAAACTGTTTATTATTATTTCCATGAATTGTGGTAAGCTTGAAATATTCAATATCTTTTAATGAAAATTGAATGTAAATTGTTAATTTATGCCTGTATATATGTGTAGTTCAGTAGCAAACATGATGTAAAGTCTATAATGCTCCAGCCTGAACAGAAGGTGTCGGAGGAAAGTAAAACGGCATGGAATGGCCAAACAGTACACTGACACCTAGATTATTGATTAGACAGAAATAATGCTGGAATTGCAGAGGCGTAGTAACCATTAGGGAGGGAAATACTGGTATAAAGTATTTCAGATGAAGCTGACAGTTGGCCTAACGCTCTGAACTCAATGTTTGTGATGTATTGTGCTCAGTGTAGAACTAGAGTATCAATTAGTTATAAAGTAGAAGGTACATCCTTCTTGTTTTCAGGGACTGTGGTCTTAACGTTATTGAGCAGCACCTGGTCAGAGCTTTGCTGAATCCAGAGTCGGACAGCATACTCCTTGGTCCATTTAGCTATCAGTGAGGTGTCTCCAGAGCACAGGGGAGAAATCGAGCAGAGGAGTCTTTTCCTGCCGCCATCACGCAAGATAAGCTGATGTGGCCAGCTGAGCTCAACATTATGTACCCCCATCTTAAAATAACATTGTAACATAAACTTAAGAGGGGAAGTAAATTGTTTTAATACCAGGAACTGAGAACATCTCCAATACTAGTTCCCATAGAAACAAACTATTGAAGTCATGATGACAAATACCAACAGAGCTTGAACAAAACAAAACCAGTATTACCTCATATTAACACTACACAACTGACACACATAGGATACCATTGATAATATATGTCACTACATGAATCATATTGATAAATTCTGTACATATAACTTGTAATTAAAATTGATTGTGATTCCTGGTTCCCTTTGTATTTGAATCAGGACACATATACATTCATGACAGCAATGAATACATATTGTTATTTGAAAAGTTATCAGTGACTCCTTTAAGATATCCTTTAGAGTGTTATATGTATGTGAGTGTCACAGTGTTGTCAAGTGTGGTGGAATAAATTAAATTGTTTATCTGTCTGTTGTTGTTATGACTTACACTTCATCATACACATACCCTAGACATATAACGTAGTCATCACATTATTTCAGAATAATTCTGACTGAGATATATATATATATATATATGTGGCAGCAAGTAAGGTTATCTATAATACACTACTCTTATTAGATATAGATACCTTCACAGCTGATCTCAGTCAGTACACTAAGTCCCCTATAAATATTTATAACATTCCACTTCACCACATGCTTAAACAATGTTTGTTAATCTGACAATAAATCAAATCTGTGTTACGTGTGTGTACCTCCAAGGTCAGTCAAATGTACGTGGTGGAAAGGGAAATAATGCATGTTTGAAAATGCTTCCTATGGCAAAGCCTGTTGATAACATTGCTGAAATTTGCTTTTCACGTGCAAGTCGTGACTATAATGAAGACATATCACCCACTTTTTGGAGGGAACGGGCAATGGGTATGTTTGTAACATTTATCATTTTAGCCATGGCTCAGCGAAGACGCTTGACCAATGTTGACAGATGAAGAGCGATGGCATGGCTGCAGGATGATATAGGGCTGCGAGAAGTTGCTAGGAGATTAGGAGTTGCCCACTCTGTCATACAAACTCTGCGTGATCGTTATAATGCAACCGGCAGTGTCGCAGAACAACGCAGGTCAGGACGTCCAAGGTCTACCACAAGATGGCAAGACACGCTGAGCCATGGCTAAAATGGTAACTGTTAGAAAACATACCCATTGCCCGTTCCTTCCGAAAAGTGGGTGACATGTGTTCACTATAGTCACGACTTGCACGTGAAAAGCAAATTTCAGCAATGTTATCAACAGGCTTTGCCATAGGAAGTATTTTCAAACATGTATTATTTCCCTTTCCACCACGTACATTTGATTGACCTTGGAGGTACACACACGTAACACAGATTTGATTTATTGTCAGATTAACAAACATTGTTTAAGCATGCAACAAAATGCAACAAAACTTTTTTGACTGAGTGTTCAAGTTTAAAAAAAAAACAGCTTAGTTGAAATGACGTAAAATTTGAAAGTAGCCTTTAACTTTTTTTGAGCAGTATATTATCATTCTGTATTGAAATAACTTAAGAGAATACAGGCGATATGGTAGAATGAAGACATATATAGACGTGTATAGGGCTTCTTTACTGATGCTGGCCATATTAAGGGGTGTCTCCTGATTTGAAAATTATTAGGTTAACTTTTCAAAAAAAAGACGCGTAGGAGCGGAAGTCCCCTGATTGGTTGCTTAGAATAACTAAGGAGTATGAATAAATACACTGAGGCCCAAGCTTTCCTTGCCACTTGCAAATTAAATATTCACTTGTGTAGTTATTGACGAATTTAGACAAGTTTTGCTCCTATGCCTTCGCTGTTCTGATGTCAGCAGGAGATATGTGTGACCACTTATGGCCTGTATTTAACGTATATAGTGAAATATTTCAATATTATGGTAAGAAGCAACATTTATATAATTATTATTGTATTTGAATTGTGTTTGCATTATTGATCATGTATGACTATTTGAAGGGTAGAGTCCCAGTCGTACAAGTGCCACTTCAACATGTTATGTAAAATCATTAAATGGGGTTAGATAATCTTATAGTTTCATGTAAAAGCCCTACAGCTTTACTTGTACTTTGGGAGATAAAAGAAAATATCTAAAGAGGGAAGCCAACATCAAACTTTGTGTTGTTTCACCGAGTTGCTAAGAAAGATATTATCCTTTTGTAGAAAAGCCAGACAGGCTTTCTGACATTGTGGGGAAAGAAATTAATAAAATCCTTACAGTTTTACTTAAAAGTTGGGATAAAAGAAATTAATAAGGGAAAAGAAATTAATGAATAATGTTTGAGATATAGCCAGCAAATCACTGGGCATCTTTATAAATTACAGGGTATCACCTGAATGTATTTACTTAATTATAATATTGTCTTGTGACTAGGAAGTTGTTCAACATATGGTTGAGATACTTGATGATGAATAAAGCACTGTAACAGGTGGGAAAATTTAACTATGTGTATATGATTTTCTGATTAGGATCTGTTAATATGTATCAACCTTGTTATGAGTGGAGATAGGTCAGACTAGTATTTTGAGGGAAATGAATCTTTTCCATCCCAGGGTTTCTGTAACAACCTGAAGTGTGCCAGTCACGTATATGTTCGAGAACAGTACCAGTGTGAGGCCATATGTCTGATTGCCTTGCAGTATCCAACATCAAAAGCTGTACCTTGATGTGAGAGGGCAGATTCAGATGCAGGACATCGATGAATTTTCGACAACTATAAAAAAGCTAAGCCCTGTGTTTTGGGGCCTTGTTAATTCACAACCTGATCCTCCACGAATATCCTATTAAACAGATTCCTAAATATGATGACAGTATTAATCCCACAAATCTGTGCTTATTCTTAGAGGAATTACTTCACTAAAGAACATTTCCAGCCCTAAAATCTTCATGATCAAGATATAAAAGACTCTATTAGTTAAACTTGTATTTGTGTAAATATATTTAATTAATTTTTGAAGTTTCATTTCATTTGACTCACTCAATTATACTTAATACATTGTAAAAAATTTATCAGACAAAAATTCAATAGTGAGTTGTTAAATTACTTGTTAAGTACTTTAAAGTGTGGTTGTTGTTATTTTATTCACATACATTGCATATACCCTAGACATCTAGGTACACAACATCCATACATTAGTACATATAATTGGGAAAATATACATAGCAGGTTGGGGTCATTGGTGGAAACAAGACAAGTTCCCTGACATTATATTAAGAATGTATACTTCCTCAGGGGCTTGCATAGCTGACTTCACATCTGCTACACATAATATATACTTTTTTTTTTTTTTTTTTTTTTTTTTTTTTTTTTTTTTTCGTACGCCCGCTAATACTCGAGGCGAAATCTCAGGTTATTGTTATTTATGTCTAACCTGACATTGATTTTACGTGAGTATCCCTTTATTTCTTGTACAGAGACAGGTGTCCCTCGCCATTCAGGCAAATACTCGCCGATTTCGGAGGTACCCATTGCAGCTGGGTCGGCTCAGGAGCCGCCAGTCCCTAGTCGACGACACTCCTTCAAATGTCCTCGCCAGGTCTCGAGTTAATCCAGTCCAAATCCCGGTCGACGAAAAATCCTCAAATGCCGTCGCCCGGGTTTGATCCTGTATCACCAGGTCGCCAGAGCGGTGTTGTAACCACTACGCTAGCGCGGCTCCCATAATATATACTAAATTCATATCAACCCACCACACTCTTCCTTTTCTCAGAATTTACCAAGCAATTTATATACCATCTCTGTAGCCGTGTTGATATCTGCTTTGATGGCCTCTGCTGGAATGCCATCAGGTCCAGACGCTTTTCCATCTCTTAGAAGCCTTATGGATTTCTTTATTTCTACCTTCGTTGCTCTTTGACCGTTAAGGTGGCCATAATTCACTATTATTGTGACTCCAAATTGTCCAATAATAATTCAAATGATATATATTTTTAATGTGAGCAGTATTAGCAACAATTCTTTCACCACTCAATATCAATGAACTGCCTGCAATTACAGATGTTATTGTACGAGCTAAAAAAGGGGGTTACGAACAAAATCACAGTATAAAAGATTACAGTAGAAGAGCCAACTCAAGATAATACTACAGAATAAACCATGGCAGAAATTTATGAATTGAAGAAAAATGAAAAACATTTTGGCTCTACCACATTTATGATAATTCAAGCACGATTTCACAACATAAAATACATCTAATAACTAAATGATAGCAAGATTAAATGAACAAATTTACAAACAATAATGGAGAATGAACCAATTAAAATACATTAAACCTGACAACGATTACAAATTCACACATAAACTGCGCAAAACAGCTAACACTAATTGTGATGGTAATCTCAACAGTAGCAGTTAAACTCATAGCTTTTTAATGCTGGCCCCACTATTCGAGAAAATCATAAACCAAACTTAAAGACCAGCCAATAATTCACGACCGTGGGATTGGTATTGTGAACTAATGGCTCCCTCGCCAAACAACCCGCCTATCTCACAAACATATAATTATGGATCTACATATAACTTATAAAAAAAGAACCCTGTCAAATCAGATTCTTCAAGCCACACACTGTATGTAACAATAAATATACTTATCCGTTATACGAAAAAAATTCCTCCTGGCTTCAACCTCTGGCTCAGGGAATGATGATTCACATACAGTGCGGCTCTCGGGGTTTGACTTAGAACACCAGCTTGTAGCCAATCAACACTGCCATCTTTGAAAATGTAGCCCCACTGGCTTGAAAAATTACTGCACCATTATTTGTTCAGATCCCGGCTTGAAGCCTCCAAAATTATGTAGCTTTTACGTGTCGTTTTTATGTAAATGTTAATATTACATAACAGGAAGGGTTCCTGTGGCCAAGATGACTTCTAGGGTAGTAAATCTCTAACGACACCGCAACAAGCCCACACCACTCAGAATTATTTGAATTACAACTGGCGACAAGGACAATATATATAATTTATTGAAGACTGCATGCAAGCTCCACAGGTAATACAGTTTTGGCCAACAATATAATGGCAAATAATCGACAGTAAGTCCATGTCAAGACGGCTGTCTTCTGGTTTGCAATATTATTTTATATTTTATTAGTAATCACAGAACTTCACTTTAAACACTTTGACACGCAGGAGCTCAAACACGTACGTCCACTCGCCATCACACACAATCCTCTCTGCCCCGCATTTCTGTCCCGCTAGTCTCACGTGAGCCAGCCAAGCATATCGGCTTAACGTAGCTCACCCGTCTTTTCAAGTGACCCGTATAAAATAAATGGTCAAATATCTTTGTTTGGAGCCCCGCTGAGCTAAACCTATATTAGGCACACTTGTTATGGATTTTAATCACTTTATCATCTTTCTTCTGTTCCTTATAGAGTATGGAGCTACCTCAGACGTTAGTTCATTGTGAGAAAACCCGCACGCACGAAGCAGTCGCCAGCTCCTGCAGTGGTCGTTTAAGTGGCATTTAATTTGCAAGATGAAGTTGTCAACCTCATGCACGACTTTTACGCTTATAAACTTATTTGTACAAGTTATAATATATATATAAGAATGTTAAATTAAAATTTAAGACTTACCTCTTGCCTAAAAAGGATTTCTCCTAGTCTTTGCACAGAATGGTCGGTAGCAAGTACTGCAGCAGTTGAAATTCAGACTTCCCAAAGTAAAGCTAATGATTATTGTTTAGCTGCAAAATCCTCGCTCTTTTAACTTGGGGAAGATTTCTTGTCACAGTGACAATGTAAACACTCTATGAGGTTTAACACTTTAATTTGGATAAGACTGTTTCTGGTATTAATCATGTCTGATTCTAGAAATCTTTTCTATCTACTCTGGAATCTCGTCTTGCTGCTTGATTCGAAGCCAATGTTCTAGTCCTCTATCACGCTTAGTTCTTATACTTAAAATATCTAAGCCCAATGTGGCGTTATTGTGGCAAGCTGAAATATATGTAGTTGATTCATTCCTATTTGTGGTGAAGTAGAGATAGATGATTGAAGGTCTCTTATAGACTGTACACAATATATAAATAGTAGTAGATAATACTATAACTTTCCATGACAGAAGTTTAGGCTCGTTAAGTGCGTAAGAAATGCCTGGCAGAAACTATGGAACAGTACAGAGATGGACACAGTGAAATATTCGCTGTGCTCCTGATCTGTATCTCTGCCACGGCTGTCCCTAGATTATCAAGGGCCACTGGAGTTAAACATAGATCAGATCCAACAAATATGTCTGATAGTCTGCGACTCGACGATGCACCCTTCCTGGCGTGTATTCGAGGATTAGAATATAGTTTAACCTTCCGACAGATTTTGGCTCTCCACCAGCAAAAAAGATTACAATTCGCTGAAGGCTCAGGTGAGGAAGATTAGCATTTTTTAAATAACAATAAAGTATTTTTAATTTTACAGTACATTGCTTTTTTAAGACCTATCACTATTGCGCGCTTAATAGACATAAGGTAAACATGATTTTTTAGCACGTTTCACTAGCTTTGCCCAACTTCAAAATGCTTATATCTCAGCGAATATATAACGCATATAAGTGAAATTTTGTTTGTGAATTTGAAATAGTATAGACCCTATGAATTAAATTTTTCATTAAAATGCAGCCATTGGTTTCAATTTTCGTTTCTTTGCGATATAATATCAAACATCTACCTGCCAACAAACATCACACACACACACATTTTGAAATGTATACTGTAATTATACGACCTCATTTGCACATGATTGGTTCATCATAAATTTGCATGATTTTGGCGTGAAATTGCGTGAAATTGCACTTCTTGAACATAACACAGTTTATATCCGGTGTTATTCATACATTGTTAATCAGTGGTGTGTCTACAAAAAGTATTGTATGGTTAAGTAGGAAAAATGAGTCTGCGAGTACAGTTTATGACATTACAGCAAATCACAAATAGGATTTTTAAGTATTTCTGCAATGAAGCTACTCGAGGAAAACTATATCATTCTATTTCAAAAACACAAAAGAGGACTATTCATGCCTTGGTGATACACAAACGATCATTGCACCGCTGGATAGCGACATCTGAAATTTCTAATTCCAGTGTTTTATACATGAAAATTAGGCCAAGAGTGGTGGATAATTTTGACAGAGAATTGATCCGCAGAGAAATTTGCAATATGTTTCACAATAATGAGGCAGTGACTTTTAAGAAATTGAATATTTGGTTAAGAAAGAATAATGACATTGATATGTCCAAATCTACGCTATGGAGGACTATTAGGAGTTTGGGATTCACTTTTAGAAAATATATTGGTTGTAGAAACCTTATTTGTGAGAAGCCTCATATAGTTGCAATGAGAAGCAAATATTTACGCGAGGTCAGAGAAATGAGAAGAGATTGTTATGATGTTGTGTATTTACATGAAACTTGGATCAATGCGCACCACAGTAATGAAAGAGAATGGCAATCTTCTGATGGGACAACTAAGAGACTAGTACCAAGAAGCAAAGGACAGCGCCTAATAATTGTACATGCAGGAAGCAGCCATCATGGGCTTCTAAATAAAACTGAACTCATATTTGTTTCAAAATCCACAGATAATAGTGATTATCGTACAGAGATGAATGGCAAGATATTTCAAGATTGGATTGTGAATCATGTACTTCCTTCATTGGAACATTATCATGTTTAATAATGGACAATGCTTCATATCACAACGTTGTGGCACCAGAAGATAAAGTTCCTAATTCATCAAGTACTAAAGATGTAATAAAGATTTGGCTGACCAAAAACAACGTTCTATTCAACGAAATGTCACTGAAGCCAGAATTACTTGGAATTGTAAAAAAGACACAGCATACAAAGATATTTCCCATAGACAAGGCAATCCATGAACATGGTCACAGATGTTTAAGACTACCTCCTTACCATTTTTACTTAAACCTAATAGAATTAGTTTGGGCTAAAATTAAGGAACAGGTAGCAACCGCAAATAGAACGTTCAAATTAAAAGATGTTGAAATACTTACAAAAGCCGCCATGTCCAATATAGCCAGGGATTATTGGAAGAAATGTGAGAACCATGTGTTACAAGAGGAAGAGGAATATTGGAAGAATGATGGTTTGTCCTTCATTCAGCCGAGATTGATTATCAATTTCTCAGAGACATCTGATTATGTTTCGGATAAAGTTTAATTTCTTTAAAGATGACCTTACCGTTATTTACAAGCACATTAGAGGAGCAACGTTCCATTATGATATTTATAAACCGCAAAGAGGTGATACCTATTGAAATATTTAGATCAACGAAGGTCCAGTATGGTAGCGCACTAAATGTCAATGACAAACAATGTCACGAGTGTCTCACATGCAGATCATTTGAGAAATCATCCTCAACAGGTATTCATATGCAAACGTGGTGGCCACATTATTGTAATAGTAGACACGCCTATGCCTAATCAATTCGCAGAATCTGTGACTGAACTGGTAAAATTTCTTTTCTCGATAAACAATAATTAGCATGCCGACAAAGATCAAAGGATTGCATTCGTTTATGGGAACTGGACAAGATGCACAGATGTAAAGTATATATTTGTTGGGTCTAACCCAATATAACATCGTATGCAAAAAATGGCATTAATACGTTCGACGATTAATCAGATAATTACATTTGTTTGAGGGCAAAGCTAGTGAAACGTGCTATAGGCGTTTATTTGCACTGGGAAGCCCCCCAATTAAGATGGTTTGGCCATGTCTGCAGAATGGGAGAAGATCGGATACCACGACAAGCATGGGAAACAAAGAGCCAAGGATCCAGACCCCGAGGACGACCCAGAGTCCGCTGGGAGGTCAACATTAGACAATCTTTGAAGGACCGAGGACTAGAATGGAACCAGGCCAGGAGGAAGACAGCCGATAGGATAGTCTGGCGCTCTCTCTTCCAAACCTCTACACCTCACGGTAGAAGAGGAACGACTAAGCAAGTAAGTAAGTAAGCCCCCCCCCCCCCCCCCCCCCCCAAAAAAATGTATGTGACACGCTTTTATTGCGATAGTCGTTATATTGCGGTAGTTTGGAACCGAACCCGCAATATCTCCGAGGTACGACTGTACGTTTGAGAAAAGGTGAAGTGATAGCAGAAATGTGTACTAACTGGGGACAACTTGACGTTGACAGCTTGAAAGTATTATTGTGACAATACTCTGCAGTTACATTCTATAAATATAATGAATAACATTAATTACATAAACAACATTAATTTAACCAAGTGATTATGGTTGATCAATAAAATCAAGATAAATGTTTTATAATTAGTGTTTCTTCTTACTTTTGCATTTAATAAGATTATCATAGACAGGTAATATTGGATGATAATGTGTTAATGTCAAGAAATGTAACAACAATTTGTTGTACAGTTAAACTTATAATTCGCCTTCTTCTTCCTTCTTCTTCGTTCATCCTGAAAAGGACGTTGGCTGCGTTGTGTCCGTTTACAGCAAAGCTGCGATATTTGCGCTTTTCGGTCGACACATCCAACTTCGGCACTGCATTGTTGGGATCGGGTTAGCTTTCTCTATTCGATCCCTACTCACTCAGCCAGACTGCAGTGATGCAGCCTGTTTCCAGGACCACCACTTGGAGGTGGAGTAGGGTCTTGGTCAGCTCTGGTTCGCTGACCCTGACGCAAGCAGTCTAGCTAACTGAATTTCTCACTGTTGACGCGTCTTAGATCCCAAAACTTATAATTCAAGTACAAGTAGCTGTGAATTGCTCTATAGGACTTATTTGTATTTGGCTGGTCCTTTCTTGATGGTTGTTGTATTTCTATCAATATGTTAGTGTTTCGCCAAAGAGTTGATGATGATTCTCTTTTCCTTATAATCCCCAGAATATGTTTGCACGGTGTGCTATTGGGACAATGTGTTGGCCGTCACTGAAAATCTCCGGTTTTCACAGATATATGCGTAGAACACCAACAGCTAATGTCAACAGTGACTGTAAATATACTCATGGAAAAAAGTAAGTGTGCAACACTCAACAGGACACTGTGCGTGTGTTCTTGGGTGAACTCAAATGCAAGTTGACACACATTTCTGTGTGAGTGTTGTTCACTTACCCGTGCAATTACAATTGGATCGCACTATTCATGGGGAGATAATCACGGTGCAAGATAAATCACGTGAAAAGTGCCGTAGGGGAGAATTTATCACAGATAAAAGGAAGGTAAGTGTGTAGCTCTAATCACAAGCACGTGAAAACGTAATCGTTGAAATAGAGAGTACCAAGAGTCCAACAGAAACATCTTTTTAGACAATGCCAAGATTGAACCAACAACAGCGAGCAATAGCTATAGGGATGTTAGGTGCTGGAGCGACTATATTAGCTGTATCACAATATTTCAATGTTCAAAGGAACACTATATCACGCATTCAAGCTCGTAAGCTCGTTTCCACCAAACTGGATCCACTGCTGATCGCCATAGAAGTGGCCGACCACGAGTTACCACCCCTGCACTAGACCGTTACATACGCGTTATGCACTTGCGTAACAGTTTTATTTAGGCAACATGGACTGCCAGGAACATTCCAGGTTGAAGACCCACGTCGTGCTAAACAGTGCAGAATAGGTGGACATACACGGTACTGACATCAAGATTTCATTTTTTCGTAGGGATGCCACACTGACTTTAGTTTTTATCTTTCTTTCATGACACTTTCACTAAAATCAAAGTGATCACTTGGTCTTTCATTCAATATTCAACCACATTGTGTGCCAACTTTTATTTCATTTCGTCCATGAAATCACGCACAGTGCCCTGTAAAGTGTTGCACACTTACTTTTTTCCATGAGTATACAATTTATAATCGGGTACGGGTGAGACAATTTACTGTAAAACAGATACATGCCTTGATCCCTGTCACTGATTATCCCCGTCTCAGCGTTTAGTGGGTGTATTACTTCTATCAGCTTTACTCCAGTTACTGCCCGTCAAATGCGAGACTTTTTAAAAAATCTGACAGTTTCTAGCGCTTTTGAAAATTGTCTTCGGAAAAGACTCATGTGTTTCATATTGTAAGAGAACCTACATATTTACACAGGTCAGAATGACACATAATTAAGATACAGTTAAGTATTGTGGCGATATTTGTGTACGTCCTTCTACATTCTTCGTCTCTACTGCACTACCGATTTATTTCTTCATTTTTCACACTCCTTGACCTTTTATTTGGCAAATTTAATGCACCTACATTCTTGCCTTGCCGCTCCCAGACTTGTTTACGTTTCACCATGTGAATCGTAGTATTACAAGGCTAATTAGACAGGTCAGCGGAACTACTTCTATCACTTAAGTCGTCTAGCCACTGTAAAGTACTGTTTCGGTGTGATGTGAATGTTAGTAGAATGAGCGTGTCGTGTTATCTTGGACAGTACCGAGTTGTAGTGAAGATTTGTTTACCAACGTGAGGTGCAACCAGGGTGTACTATAGTCACTCACAGAAAACAGCATACATGTATTCTGACGTGTGGTACGAGAATATTGCTGTGGGATGATGTGGTGGGTGTGTGTGTAGGCGAATGCGTTGTTGGGTTCTGTACAGCTTTACACTGAACCTACTCTCATCCACATGCAGAGGTCAGTGAAGGAAGTAACTGCTGTTGACGTTTTATTACATTTATTGCACGACATACGATAGTATTATGGACGACACAGTCAGTGGCACAATAATCATGGAACATGTTATGATGGTAAGCATTTGCATAATCACAGATGCATGGAGCCAATAATGATGGCCTCAATCCACTTTCTGCTACTATATACTAGAAAAGTTCTGGTACCCTGACAGAACCCCTGTCAGGTACCCCTTGTACAAAATACCGCACGAGACAAGGCGGTTTAATGGCCTAACCAAAAGGCTAAGACTCCTGCTGTCGTCTCATGCCAGACACTTCTTCTCCTGAAGAACAAAGGCCGTGACCACGGACCTTTATGACATCATCATCAGGCCGCAGGTAGCGGGCCTCACATATCAAGTACCTTATAGTTTTATATATATATATATATATATATATATATATATATATATATATATATATATATATATATATATATATATATATATGATGAGTACCAATTCCTGCCACTCCCACCGTCTGAATAGCGGGTATTCCAATAAATACTCTCCTCTGGGCTTCCAAGGTACAAAATACCACTTGGTCTTGGTTCCCGTTCTCAAGAACCGAAGATGGGGCTCTATATCATAAGTCAGCCGTGAGCTCTGCTCACCATGGCTTCTCAAGGTAATCGAAATGTACTAAAATGTCTTCATTACCTTATTCAGAATCCTTTATCACACAAAAAACACTACACTGCCATTCCTGGCATATAGAATTCACTTGGGGAAGGAAAGATGACATCCCAGTCATACAAACAACTTCCAGCTCCCCGAAAAGATGGCTAGGAAAAAACTTATCGGACCTCCCTCCGATCACAACGCCCAGGGCACACTCCACAAGACGGAAGTTTACCGGTCTTGCGCCCAAAACCTGCGCATGCCCATAATGGCACAGACCTGAGCGAAACTTAAGACAAGACGAACAGTCAGCATAAGACAAGGGAAGATAACCAGGAATCAAATCTGTCACTAACGTAAATCCCCAGTTCCCTTTTCTTAGCCTGTCAAAATAATTAACAGGTTGATGTCTTTAAATATATATACAAAATAGACAGCAACAGGTTACCGCACCCCCCGGGATAAAAGAAAAATGAAACTTTTTTTTTTTAAATACATCACTGAGCAAGATGCCGCAAGCTCATAACGCATGAATAATGTGCCGATGAAAGGATCAACATAAATGTAATGACATAATGTCAGACCCAAACGACGCACAATAGCGCGTCTGGTGAGAACAACAGTTATCTCACAAGTCAAGAGAAAATATATATTCTCCAAATAAAATATATCCTGGAGGTGCCACCAAAGAACCTTAAGGAGCTGGCAATGTTGCAATGTCAATAATATGTACATACAATATCCATAAATATGTGTAGCAACGATGAACTACAATATGAATATAGAGAAATCAAATATAGCATAGAAATCTCTCATAGATTAATGTAACAAAATCAGTATTATCTAATGGGGTAATATTACACAATTTACAATGTTTTACAACATAGTATACATTCTAACTAACAGGTGTTGATCTCAGAAGCCTTGTCCGGAGGACGCTTGTATGATCCAATGGATAGCCTGAAAGTCACACTGTATCCAGGATAGTCTGCAACGGCTCTCTCGGACAATATAGTGGTTTGCTGAGAACAATCCAAATAACACAATTCTTAGAATGTTATAATGTACCATAGTCACCATTACCATACACAATAATTAAATGTGGCTTTATTAATTTTCGACCATTATATAGTGTCTACCAAGCCTTCTCTGTTATACCAAGAACGGCAACAGAGAAAGAACAATAAATTCATAACACTGAATTTAAGTAAAGTGCCAACCACTATTCTGGTAGTATGTTATTGTAAGATACAGACTGAAATCTAGTTCTATATTATGAGATCTAGACGTGAGAGTTAAGTAGATTCATGTGGGCATCGCGACAATATGTCTGCCATCACATTATCCGAACCACGGATAGCTCGTACCGTAAAATGAAAAGGTTGAAGAGCAATAGCATATCGCGTGGATCTTGAGCTCTTCAAATCCTTACTCTGCATAGCTGTGAGAGCTTTTTGGTCCGTTTCTACTATGAAATGCGCGCCGAGAAGAAATCTTTGCAGTTTAAGAATCGCCCAGACCATAGCCAACAATTCTCGGTCTAGAACGGAATAATTCCTCTCTGCAGCATTCAGTTTCCTAGAGACGTACATTACTGGATGCAGAGTGTCTGAATACTCTTGCATCAGTGCCGCCCCTATCCCTGTTGATGAGGCGTCACTACGAAGGACAAACGTCTTCTCAGCTATAGGTAGTCTTAAGATAGGAGGAGATGAAAATAAAGACTTAATCTGATCCAATGAAGATTGTCATTCTTGTGACCAGCGCACCACATTAGGAGACCCTTTCTTCAATAGGGTTGAGAGTGGTGCCGTAATAGAAGAAAGATTCGGAATGAATCTTCCGTAGAACTGTATTAGACCTAAGAGACTACGGATCTGTTTCTTAGTCTTAGGAATAGTGATGTTGAGTATCTTAGACGTGTTGTGTTCCTCTGTCTTCAAGAGACCATGTCCAACACGGTGTCCAAGAAAAGAAATTTCACCAAATCCAACGTAGGCTTTAGATGGTTTAGCTGTCAAGTTATGCTCGCGCAGAGTAGACAGCAGTTCACATAACCCCTAATAGTGATCTTCCCAAGAATCACCAAAGAGACAGATATCGTCCAAGTATGCTATAACATCTGAACGATGTGAAAGAATACGACGCATCATGCGTACGAATGTAGCAGGGGCATTCATTAGGTCGAAAGGCATGAATTTCCATTGGAACAAACCCCTGGGTGTAGAGAAAACAGTGAGATGTTTGGCACGTTCAGTCAGCGGAACTTGCCAATACCCTTTACTCAAGTCTAGTTTGGTGAAGAAACGAGAGTTGAAAAGTCTAGTAAGTAGCTCATCCAATAGCGGCATAGGCTCTGCATCGAACTTCGTTACCTGATTTAGTTTACGGTAATCGACGCAAAGGCGTATGTTATTGTCCTTCTTTCGAACAATAACCATAGACGACGAGTATGCCGAATTGGATGGTTCAATTATCCCTAACTGTATCATTTCATCCAATTCTTTCTCGACCTGTGTTTGGAAATGAATCGGGATAGGGTAAGGTCTGACCCTGATAGGAGTATGGTCAGTTAGTATTATGTCATGCTCAATGACCGATGTATGTACAGAAATGTCCGTGAGAACATCCTGAAATTCTCGTAAAGTAGAATAGACTTGTAGTCGTTCCCCAGTAGACAATTCAGGAGAAATAGAAACGTTTTCCCATGATTCCGTGGAATGAAGTGGAATCATCAGAAGAGGAAGATTAACGTCCGAGAACGTAGATTCTTCATCCTGTATAACTGACAGAGATGAATAACAACCCTGAGGGACTGGAGTGTCGTAAGTCGCTCGAAAGATAGATTGCAAGAACTCTGGACGTTCAAAAAATTCCGTAAGCATATTTATATGGAAGGTTTTATGTTTTCCCTCTATATCGACAACATAGTCGACATCAGAAATTTTAGAGACAATCATAAAAGGTCCCTTCCATCCATTGAGAAGTCTATTTTCCCTAGGAGGGAGTAATACAAACGCTTTGTCACCTGGACAAAGTTGTCGTAGGCGTCTATTCTTATTCGCAAATTGCCTTGCCTTTTCTTTAGCAAATTCCGATGCAGAAGTTGCTAATTTGCATGCTTCAATTATTTTCTGCCTTAGTGCAATGACATATTCATACGAAGATTGTGTGTCATCACTAATATCATCGGCAGCTATCAAATCGTGGAGCAAAGACATAGGGCTGCGCGGACGCGCGCCAAAGTGAAGCTCAAAAGGAGAAAACCCGGTGTGTTCATTAGGAACCTCTCTGTATGCGAAGAGAGCCGCGGGTAAGACTCTGTCCCAATCCTCGGGATGATCATCAGTTATCTTCTCAAGTAAATTTTTGAGGGTTCTATTGAGATGTTCGACTAACCCATTGGACATCGGATGATAGATGCTACTCAAAGACCTCTCAATTCTAAGAGTAGACATCACTTGTGACATAGTGTCAGATATCAGTTGGGTGCCATGGTCTGATAAGATTTCCCCAGGAAATCCCAGACGTGAAAATACCATCCAAAGAGCGTCTGCAATGTCGGCAGTCGAAATGCTCTTAAGAGGTATTGCCTCTGGCCAACGAGTACACATGTCTACGCATGTAATAATATATTGGTGTCCTCTTGCTGATTTGATTTTAAAAGGACCAATGATATCTATCGCCATTTTTTGAAACGGACGGATAGAAATGTCCGCAGCCTGAATAGGTGCTGCATGGCGAGGACCCTTCGATTTGACTTCTTGACATACTTTGCACGAGCGGCAATAAAGACGCATGTCTCTATTTACGAATGGCCAAAAGAAAGCCGCAAGAACTCTCGACTTAGTACGTGAAAATCTCATATGACCAGCGCATTGGGAGTCGTGAGCATGTTGCAATATACGAACTATCATATTTTTGGGTACAAGAATTTGGGAATGCATAGATGTGTCTGAGTGCTGTACCATACGCACTAGAACACCATTCCTCATAGTGATCCATGATTTGCGATTTGTGTACTGATTTGGGTCACCATCTTTAACAAGGAGGAAGAATTTTTTTAAAGACATGTCTTCTTGTTGACTTTTTATAAAAGAGTCACGCGAAATTACCGCCTGATTATCTTGCTCCTGTACTTCATCACCTTCGGTGGGTGAAGACGGAGACATGTCCTGAGCCTGTGCTCTAGTGACAACTGCATTAGCAGTTTCCATATTTCGCTCCTCCCAGGCAACAATTTGCTGCGGGGTACACTGCTTAACCCCGTGTATACGCCCGATGATAAGATCCGCAACAGGGTTCTGTAGAAGACACGCGTGGACATCTCCCGTAAAGAAAGGAGTAGCTATGTGAATGACGGCAGTAGAATATTTTTCTACTGTGCAACCAAATGTCACACATTTGATCTCTTTCCCAGTAGTACAGGAATGATGTACTAGAGATTGCCTAATCCCAATAGTAGTACATCCAGAATCAAAAAGAACTGAGACTGGATTGTCGTCCACTAGACCTCTATGTAGGAGAAGAGATCCTCTCCCGTCATGCGCCGCTGCGGCATGAAGAGCGGGCAGAGGATGGCCACAACTCAATGTAGATATAGTAGTAGGTTCAAACAAAGTAGTGCACTGAGGGCATAGAGATGCTCTTTCATAATCGAAGGCAGAACAACCGACAGCACTAAGGTTATATTTCTTATCATTTGATTCACTACTAACTCCTTGTGACTCCTGTTGAGCACAGTTAGCATGATGACATGATTTATTATTGTTGTGTTGTCCTCTACCCCGATTCTTATGTCCCCTGAAATTATTGTTATTTGACTTTTTGCAACTATTGCTTTGATTTGCCCCACAGTTTTCACAATTGCAACTGTGGTTTCCTCTTTGATTATCATATCTACCTGTCTGTTTTTGCTGTTTCCCTGCAAAATTCTAATAGCTAGGATAGTTTTTATTGTGGCTACCCCTACGAAAGTTCCCAAAATTGGCGGAACCAAAGTTACGAGGGCTGTCAGATCGCCTCCAATTATTTGAAGACGAACCCCTGTAGGATGGATCACTCTGATCCTGTCCGTAATTACAATTACCTTTCTTATCAAAGTTACGTTTATTACCTTGAAACTTAGCCTGACAATTAGGCCCATATGGTGTCTCAGAAGCCACTGGCAAACCCTCTTCAATCTTAGAATTACCAATTGTTTGTTGTGGGTGTGCAGTGACATACTGGCAACAGTATTGTACCATCTCTTTTATGTCTTTAGGTTTACGTTCATGAATAAAGGCGAGAAAGGACTCATTAAATGATGACATTACTTTGTCCCTAAGTAACAAGTCCGTAAGTGCTTCATATGTGTGTTCAGTCTTAGACAACTCAATCCATCGATTGAAAGTAAGACGTATCTTTGTGATAAAGTCTGAGAACTCCACCCCAGTTTCTGGTAACATAGTCTCAAAACGAAGACGATAATCATCTTCTTTGAGCTGATACCTCTTTAATAAGGTTTCTCTAACCACTTCATAGTTAGTTTTGTTAGGCTCCTCTATTGCCATAATAGTATTCAATGGTTCACCTGTAAGTATATCCAATAGTTGACCGACATACCTCTCCTTATCTACCTTATGCGCTTCGCATGACAGTTGGAACCTATCAAGATAAAACGTTATGTCGTCCTTTGCAGCATTGAAAGGGGTTAGTTTGACTTTATAAGTATTATGATCTGTCTTACTAGAAGTCGCTTGAGAACTACTCATATTCATCACTTTTGTTTTCTCTATCTCCAAAGCTAAGAGTTTTTCTTCATGTTCTCTTTGTAGCTTTCTGTCCTCAAATTCTCTATCCTGCTGAATTTTCCTCTCTTCAGCCTCTCTTTGATACTTTTTCTCTTCAAGTTCTCTTTCATGCTGAATTTTCCTCTCTTCAGCCATTCTTTGAAGCTTTTTCTCTTCAAGTTCTCTTTCATGCTGAATTTTCCTCTCTTCAGCCTCTCTTTGAAGCTTTTCTCTTCAAGTTCTCTTTGATGCTTTTTCTCTTCAAGTTCTCTTTCATGCTGAATTTTCCTCTCTTCAGCCTCTCTTTGAAGCTTTTTCTCTTCAAGTTCACTTTGATGCTTTTTGTCTTCAAGTTCTGTTTGTAGCTTCTGTTGTTGCTGAATTCTTCTATCTTCAGCTTCTCTATCCAGTTGCATTTGCATCTTCTTCTCTTCAGCCTTCTGTGCTTTTGCATGTTGAGCCATTGCAAACTCTTCCAATTTCTCACCAGTTTTGCCAAGGGCCAACTCTTGCTGGATGAAGAAATCCAATGTAGACATTCTGTCTTATATTTACCTATTAGTACCTGAAATAATAATACACTTATCCCAATCTCAGTGGGAGACAAGTCTTTTGTCAAAGACTTTATACAGTTACCCTGTTTATAATGTCACCAAATCACTCCAGTATTTTATGTGCATCATATTAATAACCGTTCATGATTAAATGTATATGTTGACTGTATGTGACAACACTATCTCACACCAATTAAACACAGACAAACATCTTGACAAATGAAAACATTCGCAGAGGTCAAATAAACTGAAAAGCAAAACTAAAGAAAATGTTACAAAAAATTGTAGTGATAACTGCGAAATTATACACTAATACAATGACAACACAGTGTATAAACATAAGGGTGTATATAAATAAACAATAGAAAAGGGAAGGCAGACAAATACCAACAAATTAGAATACAACTAAAGAATGTGAAAAAAATAACGAAAACAACACTAACACATCTCGTCACAACTAACAAAAAATATCGTGTAAGAAACCAAAAGTCGCACAAATTTCCACAAATGGGGAAATTAACGATAAGTTCCTTATAGAACACTCCAATAGACCCTCGTTTCCGTGGGATATTCCATTGAAGCCACCAACCCAACCATGCCCGCTGAAATAAACAAAAATAACACACTAATAACACAGATGACAATAACAAACAGCATATAATAGCATATAATGTGTTACAAAGAAAGCTCAGTTACACAATATAACGGCACAGTTACCAAAATAACTCGCCACTTATCTTAAAGTTATTTCCTTGCCCTTTGTCAACACAGCAGTACAATGTTAGAACTGCAAAAATAGAAGATCCACCGTCGACGGGTACCGAACGACGACAAATGTAGTGGTCTTCACTCGAACAGCTACAAAAACATTCTCGAAAACCAGTTGAGACTGGATGCTCCAACTTTGACGAGTTTGTAGACTGTAAACTGTAAACAAACAGCTGAGTTGTTTACAAACAGAGCTTGACAGCAAACGACGTGACTTGTTTACACCAAGTAAGCAGACATCGTCCGAAGAACTCTAGTAGCAGCTTATTCGTAGTGTAGTGGTCCATGTAGCAACGTTTCTGTAACTGCCGTGGTCCATGTATTGATATTACTGTAGCAGCTGTGGTCCATATAGCAATCTTTCTGTTACAGAATCGTAATGATTCCAACGTCAGTGTTTATCTGGGTCAACAGTCGATGACCTATTTAGCACTGTCTTGTATGCTTCGATTTAACGCCAGATGTGGGCATGAAAATAAGTTTCGCTGAAAACCCCACGAATCTGGTCCACCAGATGTAAAGTACTGTTTCGGTGTGATGTGAATGTTAGTAGAATGAGCGTGTCGTGTTATCCTGGACCGAGTTGTAGTGAAGATTTGTTTACCAACGTGAGGCGCTGCCAGGGTGTACTATAGTCACTCACAAAAAACAGCATACATGTATTCTGACGTGTAGTACGAGAATATTGCTGTGGGATGATGTGGTGGGTGTGTGTGTAGGCGAATGCGTTGTTGGGTTCTGTACAGCTTTACACTGAACCTACTCTCATCCACATGCAGAGGTCAGTGAAGGAAGTAACTGCTGTTGACGTTTCATTACATTTATTGCACGACATACGATAGTATTATGGACGACACAGTCAATAGCACAATAATCATGGAACATGTTATGATGGTAAGCACTTGCATAATCACAGATGCATGGAGCCAATAATGATGGCCTCAATCCACTTTCTGCTGCTACATACTATAAAAGTTCTGGTACCCTGACAGAACCCCTGTCAGGTACCCCTTGTACAAAATACCGCACGGGACAAGGCGGTTTAATAGCCTACCCAAAAGGCTGACTCCTGCTGGCGTCTCATGCCAGACACTTCTTCTCCTGAAGAACAAAGGCCGTGACCACGGACCTTTATGACATCATCATCAGGCCGCAGGTAGCGGGCCTCACATATCAAGTACCTTATAGTGTTATATATATATATATATATATATATATATATATATATATATATATGATGAGTACCAATTCCTGCCACTCCCACCGTCTGAATAGCAAATAAATAAACAAACAACTCACAAAGGTAGTTATCAAGCACTCAGTGAGAAATAAAGAAGTAGAAGACCAGACAACAGAAAAACAACAGAAGTGATAGGCTTACCAGGATCGAACCAGGACCTTCCCAACGGCATTCAACCGCCTAGCCACGGTAGCGAATCGCCACTTATCCACTCTGCCAGCTCCGCATTACTAAAAATAAAGCTTCACTGACAGAGGTCTAGCACGAACACTCCGTGACGCGGATATGTACCATAGGACGACCTAGACTAATTATAGACGCAATCACTTCTGCAGTTCCACTATACAACAGTGTAGACCAGATTACACATGACAAAGGCCTTAACACTGTGTCCAGCAAATGATAGAAGAATGAGAATAAGTAAAGTATAGACTGTAGGTTTCTTTGTATTTTATAAACACATAAACATATAAGGAGGGGTAACCCGAGGCCTGTAAACAGTAAATAAATAAACAAACAACACACAAAGGTGGTGATCAGGCACTCAGTGAGAAATGAAGAAGTAGAAGACCAGACAACAGAAAAACAACAGAAGTGATAGGCTTACTAGGATCGAACCAGGACCTTCCGAACGGCACCCAACCGCCTAGCCACGGTAGCGAATCGCCACTTATCCACTCTGCCAGCTCCGCATTACTAAAAATAATGCTTCACTGACATAGCTTCACTGAATAGCGGGTATTCCAGTAAATACTCTCCTCTGGGCTTCCAAGGTACAAAAGACCACTTGGTCTTGGTTACCGTTCTCAAGAACCCAAGATGGGGCTCTATATCATAAGTCAGCCGTGAGCTCTGCTCACCATGGCTTCTCAAGGTAATCGAAATGTACTAAAATGTCTTCATTACCTTATTCAGAATCCTTTATCACACAAAAAACACTACACTGCCATTCCTGGCACATAGAATTCACTTGGGGAAGGAAAGATGACATCCCAGTCATACAAACAACTTCCAGCTCCCCGAAAAGATGGCTAGGAAAAAACGTATCGGACCTCCCTCCGATCACAACGCCCAGGGCACACTCTCCAAGACGGAAGTTTCCCGGTCTCGCGCCCAAAACCTGCGCATGCCCAGAATGACACAGACCTGAGCGAAACTTAAGACAAGACGAACAGTCAGCATAAGACAAGGGAAGATAACCAGGAATCAAACCTATCACTAACGTAAATCCCCAGTTCCCTTTTCTTAGCCTGTCAAAATAATTAACAGGTTGATGTCTTTAAGTATATATACAAAATAGACAGCAACAGCCACCTTTGATAGAGACGGTTATTGTTTACACAAGGTGGTCTTGCACGATCGATGGAGGGAAAGCCAGATTGTCAGCTTGGATACCGTCTGGAGATGTTCGCAAACACTTATGGTAATATGTAATCGCTTTCGATAGTCCAGCTCTGTATCAATAATACAGATAACCCGTCTGACGAGATTATGTTGGGAAAGGCATTAGCCAGGAAATAAGTTCACCGAAGTGGTTGTGGGTTTGCACAAATGCAATCGGAAGTATTATTGCCATATTTGAAAGAGGTCACGAGTTTAAATTTTAAATTGATGTTTTAAAACACACAGTGGATAGTAATGATTTAACACCCCGACCCACATTGGTCTAAGAAATTAGGATTGGTCTAAATCGAGAGCCTGAAATAAACTTTAGTTCTCATTGGAAAGCTGGTCGGAAATACTATCTGGGACTTGGAGTGAGAAATATAAATGTAATCTAGCGAAATGGGAGACAAAAATCAGACTGCATTTTCAACAACGTTAAGTAACAACTCCCAGTAGCCAGAGAGAAGGATTGGACAAAGAATTCCAAAATTAAGAGTGACAGATAGAAGTATTTGGGCGTTTCTATACACGAACCCGCAATTTTAAATACAAAGACTGGAAACTGAAGGAATCAAAAACACAAGTCAAAAGAGATATTCTGATACTACCCTAGACCGAGTGTTCAGAGCATCAAATCGACGTTGCTGGGTCCATTCTACTGTGCCAGGAAATAGTATATCCCATTTGGGGTGAGTGTAAACATATTTTTTTTAAGTGAATTTGTAATGTTGTAGTGGTTTTGATGGTATTGTATGATGGTGATATTACTAAGTGTGATGTATGAGGTCAGCTGTGAAGGCTCCTGAGATAAAATGTAGCTGTGAATTTTCAGAAGGCCTTTCTTGCTACCACTACGACCTCACACCTATCTTTTTTTACTAATGAATGTGGCTACGTTAAAATCTAGGGTACTGAATGTAAGGTGTTGTATTAATATATACAAACACACACACACACAGATATCTAATAAGTCTAAAATATTAATAAACTTAAAACACACTGAACTAACTCAAGCTGGGTAAAAAAATTTTTTAACAAATCTTCTTTAAATTTATTTGTTCTGAACCAAGGTTTTATTTTGGTCAGAACATATGAAAGGTTTTGAAAGTATTAATGATATGCATGAATATATGGCATAATACATGAAAATTGTGTTCATAGGTATGTTACAAGACTAGTTAATATTATTACTGTTTATAGTTGTACTTTATGGGAAGACCTATTTATGGATGTGCTGTTGGGGTGGACTCATCACTCCCGATCTATAGCGACTACACATTGCCCCTTTATTGAGGGTATTATAATTGGTGTGTTAGAAATCAAGTTGGTGAGTTTTCAGCAGGCCAGACTCTCACGTAACTTGCAGGAGTAAGTCTGGTGCTGGAATCAGGTGGCCCCACCTCTCCGTGCTTGGGGGCAATATCAGAAGGCTGGTGGCCCCACCTCTCGTTCGTTGGGGCAATATCAGCAAGGGGGTCTGAACAACAATGGTTTTGTTCTCAAGCACATATACACATTTGACTCCACGTGATTAAATAAACTGGTGCCAACCGGACCCCACAGCTCTGCAATCCATCACCGAATATGGTCTGACACAATGTTACTGCACGGGTCCCTCTTGTAATATTCAACACATTTGACACCACATTGGTGCCAAATAAAAACTCACAGCTCTGCAATCAAAGTATTAGTTATGTGTCAGAATTCCATCCTCTAAATTAATTCTGGACACAACACCACACAACAACAACACCATATAGACGGGTCAGATCTCTCTGACCATACAGCACATCTTACCAAGTTGGTTTCACATAGGATAAGTTCTCCCAGACACATATTCCGAAATATGTTTATTAGCTTCCTGCCATAGGATAGGATAGGTGATATGTTCCACTGATCTCAACACTTGATCTGTCCTTCCTAATCCTTGCTGGAGTTTATGTATTTTGTTTGTCTCTAGACCCTGAACTAGGGCGGGGGGTCTAGAGCAAATCCTTACTTGTTGTAAGGCTAGATTTCGATATGGCAGTATCAAATCACTCGAAACATTAAACAATATTTAAAATATACAAAGAAATAATTTCAATCTTACCAGATTATGAATAAAGAACACAGAAATGCTAGCAAAACTCAGCTGAGCTGCTGGCTATAGTATGGCGTCCCTGAACTTATTTCAATTTACTTCATTGGAAATCACCACACTTAAAATTTACTGTGTCTATCACTGGACAACTATTGAGGAATGGCAAAAAAGCGCGTCTGAGCGCTGATAATATGATTGTCTGTGGCCAATCAATGCCTTGTGTTTTTTTCAAATTCAAATTTCCTACACTAAAGTCATTTCAGTCATGCTTCAGTCAAGTATGGATTTTTATCTGTTAGTCCGTCCGTCTCTACTTGCGTTTTCACAAAAAACGTACTTGGTTTTTGAACCAACCTATCCGTCCCCTCTACAAATTTTGTCTTTAAAGTTATTTTTAGCCACAGCTCCCACCAATGTCCCTCTCTTTCATTCTAACTAGATTTGGACACTTGAGTCTCAAGGTCACGATTTTTGTGCAAATTAGTGACATTATTGTTTCAATGCAGTCGTTCGTCGATATGAACAACACAGTCTTTTGTCAATATCTTTCTTATTATCTATCCGACTGTATAAATGAAAGCATATTATTTCACTGCTCAAGATAGGCCATCCGGCCAGCTAGGTTTTATATTCCTAACATCATTATTAAGAAAAAGTTACTTTTCAAGGTTAGTTGTTTTTTTTTCGAAATATTTTCTAGAATCTTCTGTGAAACGTTTGCCGCTGCATTCAAATAAAGGACAAAATATCGCAAAACGTCCAAAAAATGACTGTTGCGTATAATAACTATGGTCCCTTTTGTCGATTTCGTTACCTTGTGTCAACTTGGGGACGTGACTTTTCCTCCGTCCCCCCCCCGCCCCCCCCCCCCCCCCCCCCAATTGCATCCTTTTAGCCTTGCTAGTTTCAAACACATGTTCAGTCAGATTTTTCCTTTTGATCTTCGTTCTCATTTCGTTCCAAGGGTAGACGTTCTAGCAATTTAATTTCCATGGCGGGTGATGACCCGCGGCGTGGGCGATCATGCCTTCTAGTAACTTACGCATTCTTTTTATCCCTACATTTTATCCTTTGGAGATATTTTTACGTTGTATCACTGTTAATTTTATGACAAATGTATGCACTTGCTAAGTGGTTATACCAGTCATAGGAGGCTGGCAACCTCAAAATATGAAAATAGTATGTTCATAAACCACTACAGCAATCACTGGTGTTTGCTTTATGTCAGTTCGCTCAGGAAAGCGGCAGCGGAAGGGACCCCAGACTCCGAACGGAGGAGTGAGAAAATTACCTCACATGTGCCTAGGGTGTGTATTATCATTTTGTGAGATATGTGTACTTTTATAATGTTAGTTCCGGCAAATCATTGCACTCGCGTTGTCCAGACACACTTTCCCCATTTAAGTAACCAGAAGAATAACGGTGATTTCTAATCATATTCCTTAGTTATCCTATGTATACTCATAGAGAATAATTATTCAGAGAGGCTAACATTGGTGAGTGGACAGCGAGACAATGCGCCTGTTAATATGCAGCCCACAAATGTACTTAGCAGAGGCATTTGTACTTTTATTTTACCTGAAGGTTCGTGGTACGAGACTACATTACTGTTCGTGGTACGAAATTACACTTACAAGAGACCAGTCTGAAATAAGACTCTCCACAATGGACACGTTGTGAAGACACCCACCTTGAAGTTCATCTAAACGCCTCTAGAGAAGAGTCCTCATCACAAAATACCTGACGACGACCCATTGCAGTACTCAGCTAGTTAAGTTTTTTTGTAACAGGCGCAAGCTACGGACAATAGTCATCAGTCCCCAATTAAGTCTCAGTGAAGACAATTTTTAGAAAACCTCTAAAGTCACTTTCATCCATATTGTTTAAATTTGTTAAAGATTAATTGATTATTAAATTTGTTACATGTTATTTTTACAAATTCTTAATTGATTCAATTCTTATGGATAAGAGAGCTCATATATGATCTAAAATCTTTAATACCGTAAAATCTCGCGTATAAAACGCACTCGTGTATAATAGGCATGCTTGATTTAGCCAAAAATTTTCTGGTAAAATGGAAATTCGTGTATAATACGCACCATAATTTTTCAAGATTTTATTTTATGAAACATTTGTTAAAAAACTGAAAGTATAATAACAAACAGAAATAGGTACGCAACACCTACATTTTAGGTACTTTGGACTGAAAGACCATGTCGCTTCATAAAACCAACTGCCCATCCATATGACGCTTTAAATGTTGTTGTGCCTGTACGAGCTTTAAGTCGTATTTCAATGCATGAAACACCGATGCCTTGTTGCCTTCTATCCACTACCCACTCCAATAATGTTTTTTCTAGGTGTGGAAGATCTGGTGGTGACCCACGATTCGCCTTTTTCTTACTAGGCAACACTTGCAGCACCTCTTTGTTTTTTCGACATAATCGAATGTTACACTCGTTAATGGAAAAATGTCGACTTGCTGCCCGATTGCCGTTAGATTCTGCATATTTTACCACTAAGAGCTTTTTTGCTGCAGTATAACATTTTCTCGAATTCATTTTTAGGGCTCAAAATTATTAAATTGACAAACTTCACAACCAAGCTTAATATCAAAACGGATTGAAGACCAAGAGTGTGAAATGTGTTTTGCAACAATGTCTGACACATAAGAAAACACAGGGCACATTCAATTTCGCGCCATTTTCACTGTCAAATTGTGACAAAACCTTGACAGACTTTCCAATGTAGGTTACTTTCGAAATCGAAAATGACGTATTTTTTAGTACTCGCATATAATACGCACCCGAGTTTTAGCGGGCAAAAATGAGTAAAAATTGTGCGTATTATACGCGAGATTTTACGGTACATATACAAATAGTTACAGCCATAGAGCCAAAAAGACTTTTAATATAAATTTTGCTAGATTAAACCAGTTGGGGGCTCGAAACAGTCATACCACTGCTTAAAACTTTACAAAACGTGCCGGATTCGATATAAGTTAATAGTGCTCTGTACTATGCAGCATTGTTCTTGACTTCTGAATTAGCTTTATCTATATTTTATATTATATTTGTGAGTTCAAGGGTGGACGGGTGGAGAGTTTAATTCTTTCTTTTCTTACTTGTGGGAAAAGATTAGATTAGACTGATCCCTTCTAGGGTGTGGCTGCGTGTGTTTAGTGGTAGAGTCAGGTCAGACAGAAGAGTATTCCTGCGACTGTCCTACTTAACATACCAAGCACAATATTCGTTAGGTGTACTGGTGTAGTTTGTATTTACGTTGGCCTGTACATACAGTAATTATATTGTCGTGTTTAAATGGTGTTATCTCTCATTCCTTCTTGCTATCTTGTAAATACGTTAACGGGTATCCATTGTTTTCGTTCGTTGTCAGTCATGTATTGTATAAAAAAGTATATATCAGTCTATCTCTGTTTAAACTTTGTCTGTCATCTTATTCGCCCTGACTGTGAGTTATCGTGGTGTCTAGTGTGTGTCTTCTCATCTGTGGGGTGTTCATTTTTTGCCATTTGTGAAAATATTAGGTAAAACTGAAATATGGTCAAAGTACAGCACCAGTGTGTGTGCTATTAAGTTACTATTGTGTTTTAATTCTGATTTGTTGTTCAATTTTCGTGTCGGTGCCCCTGACAGTAATAAGGTGGTATAGTACCAAGGGGCATTATCAGCCAATGAGATACAACTATTGACTATAATAAGGGTCTTTTCAGTTGTATCACATAGACTAAAAGGTCTGGAGGACCTAACCTAGAGAGTAAGTAGACAAAAGCCAAGTGGGAGAGATCGGTCATACTGAGTTAAGTGGTAAGGTGGGTTCTGTATACATTCATATGGTTGTACTTTGAGCAGTGATATTGCTATGCATATGTCATTACTTCATACTTTGTAAGCAGAGAGGTATGTGTTGATATAGGTGAGATGGTTTAGAGTACATGTTATTGAGTAGTTGCATAGAAGCACTGAATTAGATTTGCAGACAGCGAGAATCTATAGCAAAAGGAGCAGAGTTATAGTCAATATTGAATATTGTGAGTGTACATCATGGACTTACAGGGTTTCATTCTAATAGGCAAAGAATGTGGGTACACTGGAAAAGAACTGGTAGATTTTGCCAAAGTAGAATACCAGTCAGAGGAAAATCAAGAAGCTTCGCAGCAGAAGAAGAAGATTGAGAAGCACAAGCAGGAAAGAGATGCTCGCGCTGAAGAGTTAGAGCTCAGAAGAAAAGAGTTCGAATTACAAGAAAAGAAGATGAAAGAAGATAAAGAATTAAAAAGAGAAGAAGATGAAAGAAGAAAAAGAATTACAAGAAATGAAGATGATAGAAGATAGAGAATTACAAAAAAGAAGATGTAAGAAGATAGAGAATTACAAGAAAAGAAGATGAAAGAGAATAGAGAGTTAGAATTAGAAAAGGAGAGAATGAGAGTAGCTCTGGAGGAAAAACGACTACAGGTAGAAGCTGATAAGCAAATACATTTTAAGAGAATAGAAGCGGGTGCGAGTGGTCAGAACTTGACTCCTAGGGAGTCTCATCGTTCCTTTGGTCAGCCGAATTTTAATGACAAAATAGATAGTTTGGACTTCTTACTTGAGAGGCTTGAATCAATATGCGTGGCCTGGAAGGCTAACAAAGACGAATTGTCATCTCTGTTATCCACATTGTTAATTGGGCCTGGGATGGAGACTTTTTTATAGCCTCCCTCTCGAAGAAAGATCGGATTACGACAAGGAAAAGGAACGGTTGCTCCGGAAGCTCCGTTTGACGGCTGACGGGTACCGGATGCTGTTTAGAAACACAATTCCAAGTGCAGACCAGGACTTTGAAGTTTTATTTCGAAGATCAAACTTTTATCAATAGATGGATTGAGATGGATGAGATTAACAAAGACTATGATGGCTTGATAGATCTGGTGCTACTGGACAAGATGTTGTCGTCATGCTCGTCAGAGCTGGTAGGATTTTTTAAGGAACGACCACCTAAAGATATTGTCTTTATGGCTCAATTTGGGCATTACAACGTCCTGGCTCATCCAGGCAGACCCATCCATCGGTCTGGTCTGTCTGACGCCTTAGTTGCTGGTGTCGGCAAAGTCCAAAGACAACCGTTGCAAAATCAGTCAGGCGGTGCAGATAGGTTCCAACAGCAGAAGGACGATAGGCCCTCCCGTCCCTATCAGCCATGCAGAGTGAATTATGGTGACTTCCGATCTCATCGGATTGGCCGGTTGAAATGGCACAACCAGCAGTGGAGAAGTAATAGCGACGGAGGAGAGCGCCAAACGCAAAAGCAGGTACGCTTTCAGGAGTCAGTCTCGAGACGAAGATCGATTTTACTATAAAACAAAACCTTCCAAACGGAGTAATGGATCCGCAGATGACCGATCATCCGACTCCGATGCGCGGTCTTCACCAGCTAGCAGCCTTAGCAGTAGTATGATCAGTAAAAAAAGGGAACGCAGATGTTCCAATTCTAATGGCAGGGGTCATTATGCTGACGTGTGTACTAAACCAATTGAACACGCGAATTCCACGTTTGTGTTGGACACAGTCAACAGTGAGGGCTGTGTGGGGTGTCGACCTCTATTTCATTCGGACGAAAATATAGTGTTACACTGCAAACATGCGGTACCATATCTGTCGGTGGTCCATGAAACTGGCAAGGAGGCACTCCACAAAAGCGTGGTGAGAAGAAACCAGTCACGGTGTTGAGAGACAGTGGGTGTGCCACAGTCAGGGTGCGTCGTTCGTGCATCGACGACTCTACCTTACAGGGAAAACCTTAAAGTGTACCACGTTTGGGGCAAAGTCGAGTCTTACCTCCAGGCGTGTATTAATGTGGACACCCCGTTCCTTTCAGGTAGAGTGGACGCGTTTGTCCACGAGAACCTTTCGCCGATTTGATCGTCGGCAACGTACGATGAGTGCAAAACGCTAAAGGAGGGACTAGAGCAGGGGTTCAGCAACACCGAAATCCCGAGGCGGACGATCATGTGGTCGAGGTATCACCACTCGAAAAGAAAATACATCTTAGACAGGGTTCGCGGCAGGCTCCCACTAATACTCACAGTCCGATGCCGAGGGACAAGAATAGGAACTGTAGAGGCATATCTGAGGACCTGATCGCTAGTGACCGCAAGTTTTGGGTCCGCAATATCACCCCGAGTGCTAGTTGGCGCACACTCAGACGTGCGTTTAATGAGGTCGCGCCGGTTAGGTTCATTGAGGTATTGCCGTTGCGAGACAATACCAAGGTTGCACGAGTTACTTTCGCGAATAGGTGGGGTGCGCGTGATGCAGTCAAGTGGAAGCACACGTCGTTACTTCATAACCACCTGCTGATAGTCCAGCAATAGCAAGGGATAGGTATCGAGTTTCACGTTCAATTACGGTGTTTCGGTTAATACGAACCGAACTGTAGTGCCTGACCTATTCCACCAGTACTGTTCTGATAAAATATAAGTTAGTAGTGTTCTATGCTACTTTATAATTTAGTGAGGGTAGAGGGTGACTGAGGAGGTGGATTTTAAATGTTAAGATCATGCTTGCTGCTAAATGTTATGCTTATTAATTTCATGTGTTAAGGCGCCTTTGATGAATCGCTTCACTAAAGCATGCAAGGACTTTGGCCTCACAATAAGTCTAAAGAAAACGAATGTGCTGAGTCAGGATGTAGGTGCTGCACCAGTTATCACTATCGATAACTATGAATTGGCAGTGGTGCACCACTTCACATACCTAGGGTCTACTATCAATGACAAACTTTCACTGGATACAGAAATCGACAGCCGCATTGGCAAAGCTGCAGCTACCTTTGCCCGCCTCACATCGCGTGTTTGGGGAAACTCTAAACTCACAATGAAGACCAAAGCTGCGGTATATAATGCCTGCGTCACCAGCACACTCCTATATGGCAGCGAGACCTGGACGACCTATGCTAAGCAAGAAAGAAGGCTCAATACCTTCCATTTACGTTGTCTACGCCGCATCCTCGGCATCTCGTGGAAAGATAAAGTGACAAATGTCGAGGTGTTGTCACGTGCTGGCCTTCAAAGTATGTATACGCTGCGTAGACAGCGCAGACTTCGCTGGCTTGGCCATGTTCGCCGCATGGAAGATGGTCGCATCCCAAAAGATATCTTCTACGGACAATTAGCAGATGGCAAGAGAACAGTTGGGCGACCACAGCTGAGGTTCAAAGATGTGTGCAATAGAGATATGAGGGCACTGGACATGGATCCAGCAACATGGGAGGATGAAGCTGCCGATCGCACTAAGTGGCGATGCTATTTACGGCCCCACCTCAGATTGGGCGAAGAGAGGCTCACACAAGAAGCAGAGGTGAGGAGAAAACGTCGAAAGGAGCACCAGGAAAATAAGCAGCTGAAGGCTGCCACCTCAGGGGCGCATTCCCATAGTCAGTTATGACTGAAGGGGCTATTATTATTATTATTATTGTTAAGGCGCCATAAAGGCAATTTAGTATATGAGTGAGTCTTGTTACGAAAGATTGTTTGTGCTATTTCGATATCAACAGTAATGTTTGTTTATGTAGGAGGTGCTATTAGTATACATGACACTGAGTTATGGTTGACCAGGTGGGGACAGTCGTTGTCATTTTTCACGGCTGCCAGAACCTTGGGTAACCTACTTCGTACTTATGTTGTGTTTTTTGATTGGTTGGAGAATGCAGTAACGACTATAGTAGACGAGAACTATGGCACTCTCTGTTCATAAGAGGGTATGCTGTTAGTGGAATATGGTCGTCCAGAATCCTACAGGGGTCGGGCGAACCTTCCTCCTAATGGAAGAAAACTTCTTTTTTTTCCTTAAGAGGGGAGGGAGTGAATGTCACAGCGTTATTTTGCAGTGCATTTAATGTCTTGTGTTCGTCTAAAAGCCAGCCAGGAGAGGCCAAGGTTAGCCGAACTGGTGGGTCATGTGACTACCAGAAGGCGGGGAAAAAGGCGAAAAATTGGTCAGTAAGAAGCTAGCCTTTGTCCGGAAAGGACGTTTTTCCCTTATGCCAGCGAGATCGCTGTGTGTCTATATTGTAAGACTGCAAACTGAGTGCCTGCCATATTTTCGGAACTTGGTGATAATTACGTTGTTAAGTCTAGAGCTGTGAAGGGTATATATCGTATGGTCTACCAGCCGTAGTTTGATAAGATGTCGATGATTTTGAGTGTGCCATTGTTATAGTTTTGCCGCTCAGGTGAGCGATATTTAAAGCAGCCATTTGGTGTATAGTTTGTACCTTCGTGTATGGAGGTGATAGTTTAAGCTGCTAAGGCAGGTTTACAGTGGTTTTCTCATTAGTGTATTTGATGCGTTTGATGGCAGTGTGAGTCCTTATTGTGAGAGTATATTATTAAAGGGAAGTACTTGTTGAAGCTGTTTATTACTTTTGTCAGCCATTGTTGTGTGGTCATACTCTTAGGAGGGCGAGCCTGTAGTTGTTATTATAAATCCATACAGCAGTTGTGTAACCCGTGAAGATTCTCCGTGATAAGTGGTTCCTGTCACTTGTGAACACTCTCTTGAGATAGACGCATCATTATCCTTCTATCTACATCTCTACCAAGAGCAATTTTGTGCGAAGGTAGACACCTTTGAAGACCCATTTTAGATACTATTGAGTTTTCGCCACTAGTGGACCACTACTGTAGAGAAAATGGGAGGCAAATGCCGTGACAAGTATGTACATTTCGTCACCTGTAAAAAGCATCAGATTAATATTTACACACTTTATACAAATGACAGCACTCACTCTTGTTGAGTTCAGAATTTTTAGAATAAACTCTTCTGGTCGGCTTTATCAGAGTTACCTTATAATTAAAGCTGTATCTTGCTAAGAGGCTGAAGGTTTTACTGCTCGCCAAACTCTTAAGCTGTGTGTGTTAGATAAACACTTTGTTTTTTGGCAATTTGAATGTCTTGGAGGCCATGCGCTGAGAGAGCGAGAAGGTATTGTTGGAACTGAATTTTATGTACCAGAGAAACTCCGCCTTTCTTTCAACCAGATTCCACAAATGACAGGATCTAGCCCCCCGCATACTATAAGGAATCTGCTACGCTGAGAATGTACAAAATTTATACGACCGTAGTACTGGCGTCATAATTTCTGCTGTTAAACTGAAATACGTCTGGAGTCACACAAGCAACAAGTTTTGACAACGTATATAAGGTGTAAAATAATGTCTAGCTGAGCCGAAGGAAGTGTGCTATTCGAGTGAGATTAGACATGACACAAGGTAACGCTAACAGTCGTGACTTACTAGACGTCATTTATGATTCTACATTGTCAGACCCAAAATTATCCTATGGATTTAACATATTAACAATTCTATACTTGGCTCATTATCTAAGGATACGACCATAGCATAAGAAGGTTGACAATGAATAAATTTAACACCTTTTACGGGTATGTTCCCTTTTATTAATTAACCACTGCACACAGTAAAGCCACACACGGCTAGCAATACAAATGCATTACAACTGAACACATATGCCAACAACAGTTTACACTACTAACAACTTGTTCTATCAGTATCATCCCCACTGGTATGTACCTACTGAATGAATCACAATGACTTTCGCTCACCGGCGAAAGAAACGTACTAAGATAAGGCAAAGCTCAATCACAACTAAATCATCATCAACGGTCTAAGGAACTGCCATTAGATAATACACCAACACTCTAGAATTATGCAAACCAATTCCCACCGCATGAAGAAATGGCAAATACTATAACCACACAACCATGGCAAATACTTCCCTGCACAGATGCTGACAGGGAACAAAAGACGACCTATCCTGATCGATGGCCAGTCACTCAACTACTTTTATTCCCCCAGAATTAGTGTTCACTTCCCTTTCGGTCAGCTGACCAAACGGGTTTTTTTCATTATCTCAATGTTGCCACTCATAGCGTGACCAACTTAATATTTTGTCAAACATATATACAGTAACATACATCCCCCCCCCCCCCTTAAAAAAACAAACAAAATTTTCTTCCACCGGAAGTGTCACGCCCGACCCCCTTCGGAGTCTGGACGAACAACATGCCGAGCTGGCACTTTCTCATCTACCTAGAGAGTGCCAAAGTTGTCCACCACCATTGTCGTTCGTGCCTTCTCACCCTATGTACTAAACACAATATGAGCAAAACTAATCCACCCCAGGTACTGGTATTCGTGAAAAATAACAACGACTGTCCAACCCTGGTCCATCGCCCACAATATGTGTTACACATTAGTTAATCATAACTAAGCACCAATAATAGTTAATGATCTTATAGTATCAACAATTCTTTCTACATGCTATAAATATACCTTATATTCTAACATGGTTTAAACAAACATTCAATATAACTTCATAACAAATTGCCTTTATGGCACATGACCCATAACTTACATACCGTAATACATTATCACAAACATCAACTGTAATGAGTATAAAACATTGCTTTCGTAAACCAATGTAAATAATCTCCGCGGATGCTCCTGTCCCCCCACTCACCTCATAGTCTGGACAGGACATCCGCTACAATGTTATGTACCCCCTGAATTGGTAAAATAGTGAAGTTGAACTGCTGCAGCAATAATGCCCAGCGTGTCAACTTAGCACTGGTTGATTTAGCCGATTGCAAAAATAGCAGTGGTTTGTGATCTGTTTGGAGGGAAAATGCGCCCCCAACAGGTATCCTGCCAGCTTAGACACCGCCCAGACAATCGCAAGGCACTCCCTCTCAATTGTAGAGAACCTAGTTTCTGCAGGCAACAACTTCCGACTGACATACAACACTGGATGGAGTAACCCTCCATGGTTCTGCATGAGACAGGCTCCAATGCCTACCGAAGACGCATCAGTGGTCTGCCAAGATCTGGTAATCTCAGGATAGGTTTTTTGGAAAACAGTTTTTTAATCTTAACCAGTGCTTCTTCACAATCATGGGCCCATAGTACCTTGTTGGGCTGACCCTTTTTGGTGAATGCGGTAAGCGGCCCAGCCTTCGTCGAAAAGTCAGGAATGAACTTATTATAAAAATTAATCAATCCCAACAAACTCTTCACCTGCCTCTTTGTCCTCGGAGTCTGCAACTGTAAGATTTTCATCACTGTCCCATCTTCAGGTTTAATGATGTTATGGCCGAAAACATGGCCCAGGAAGTTCAGCTTTTCGTAGCCGATGGACACTTTGCTCGGGCGAGCAGTGAGTCCATGTGTCTTCAGACACTTCAACACGGCGAACAACCCGTCCACATGCTGCTCCCATGTATTGTGAAATATGCAGATGTCATCGATGTATGTAATAACATCGCCTCTGTGCCTTAGTAACTTCCTCTTCTTTCTCACAAAAGTGGCGGGTGCATTGACTAACCCGAAACACATATAGTTAAATTGAAATAGATCGCCGTAAGAGGTTTGGCAGCCTCAGATAATGGCATCTGCCAATATCCCCTTGCCAAATCTAACTTACTAAAAAATTTAGCATGGGAGAGCTTGGTCAGAAGCTCCTCCATTTAGGCATAGGCTCTGCGTCCACTACCGTTACACTATTGAGCTTCCGAAAATCAATACAAACTTGGAGGGACCCGTTCTTCTTCTTAACCACCATCATGGGGAAAGAATACGCGGATTCGGAGGGAGCGATGATGTCTAGCCGAACCATATCGTTGATCTCCTTCTCGATCGCAGCTTTATAATGTAGCGGCAATGGGTATGGTTTAACTCTGATCCGCTGGTTATCGGTCAGACTTATATCATGAACTATTAAATCCGTCTTTCCGGGCAAATCTGGAAGCACCTCACTGAATTCCCTCAGTATTACTTCTATCTGAGCCCTCTGCCCATCGGTTAAGTCTGCACACACCGACACATCTTCCCATGTTTCGGAGGGAGCTAGTGGCACGAGAGACAGCTGTAAGTTGCCATCATCGCAGCTGTCTTCGCTACTGTCTACCACCACTGCCGCCGCTACCTCCGAACGTCGCGAACCCACAGCGTTGACCACCGAAGATAGCTCGGGTGGGCGCTCCACGTAAGGCTTGAGCATATTAATGTTTAACACCTTCTCTTTATTTCTAACTGCTACGATGTAATCGACATCAATTATTTTCTTTTGAACCCGAAATGGACCTTGCCAGGAGATGCTTAATCTGTCTTCCTTTGTGGGTAGAAGGAACCACACTTCATCCCCTGGCCGAAACGAGATCAGCCGAGTACCCTGGTTTACGTACCGGCGGTACTGAATACCCGCCTGGGTCATGTTCTCCCGCGCTAACGCGCACGACCTAACTATCCTCTCGCGTGGATGAACAACATAATCTTACGCGGACACCGCCGATCCGTCTAAGTGCTTTCCTACGAGCCAGTCCTTTAGGACTGCATCGGTCCCCTGGGGTTTGCGCCGTACAGCAGCTCAAACGGCAAGAAGCCCGTACTCTGGTGCGGAGCTTCTCTGTACGCAAACAGTACTGCCGGAAGGTATCTATCCCAATCTTGATGGAATTTGGCAGTCACCTTAGCCAACATGTGTTTTAATGCGCCGTTTAGGCGTTCGCAAACCCCGTTCACCTGCGGGTGGTAGGGAGAGGTGAAGGACTGCGAAATTCCCAGCAACTTAGTAACCTCCGACATCTCCTTTGAAATAAATTGAGTTCCCTTGTCAGAGAGTACTCACTCTGGGAAACCGAATCGGCTGTATAATAACTGAAGTGCTTCAGCCACTGCCTGTGAGGTAATCGATCTCATGGGCACCGCCTCCGGCCACCTCGTGCACAAGTCCACCATCGTGAGGATAAAACGAAATCCCCTATCGGACATTACAGACAACGGGCCTATAATATTGACCGCGACCTTCTGGAGTGGGCGTAGAGACAAGTCAACTGTTTGAGCTGGGGCCTTTGGCGACCGACCCTTGAGAGCCATCTGTTGACACACGGCACAAGACCTGCAGTATGCTTTGATGTTCGTATTACATGCTGGCCAATAAAATTGAGAGAGGACTCTGTATCGAGTCCCAGCGACTCCAATATGACCAGCAAAGAGGGAGTCATGCGCTAACTTCAACACCTTTGCTCTCCACAGGCTTGGTACCATAACCTGCCGCAGGAGCTGCTTTGTCCCTCAAAGCACCGGGTCAAGATCTGGTTCTTAAACTCAAACCAGTAGCGGGACGTTTTGGTCTGTTTAGCTTCTCTCGCCTTCGCAAGCTCAAACAGTCTCAGTAACGTCCTGTCTGCTTTCTGCTCCTCTGCGAAATCCCAAACCGACACATCTCGCCTGCCAAGAACGTCATCTACTGTCGATGGAACACTTGTCGTATCCTGAGTATCCCGTTCTTTCTCTGTCCTTACTTGTGCCCTAGTCAGCACCACATTAGCCACTAAATTCTTATTACTTTCCCATTCGTGGATCTCCACCGGTGTGCAATTCCGAACCCCGCGTACGTTACCGACAATCACATCTGCCACTGGTTCATTGAGAACACACGCATGCACCATTCCTGCCAAGAAGGGGGTGTCTATTTCCACGATGGCTATGGGGTAATATTCCACATTACCCCCAAATGTGATGCACCTCACTGTCTTTCCTGTCAAGCATGACCCTTCAATGCAGGAGCGGCGTACCCCTATGATGGTACATCCCGTGTCCCTAAGCACGAACATCTGCTTCGACTGCACCGACCCCGAATACAGCTCGAGTTTTCCGCCTTCATCTAGGGAAGACAGACAAGGCAAAGTATGCCCGCAAATCAGCAAAGGTTTTTCCATCCAGAACAAATAATTGTCTGCACCCCTCGCAGTCTTCATTATTGATGGTATCTAAAATACATGCCACATTAGCTTTCTCTGGCACAGTAGGACACCACCTGGCTATATGGCCTCTGATCCCACATGCGTTACAAATAATATCCTTCTCCTTTTTGGGGCTATGGTTCGGTGAGGAGCGCGTATCGGAGTTTTAACCACGACCGTCTGATAACCCGCTTCTATGTTTGGACCCCTTCCCTTTATAAAATGCTTTGCCCTTATCGTGAGAGCCCCGGAAGCGTACTTGTTTCCGTCCATGGAAACTCTCCCCATCACTATCGCTTCCTGACTGTCGGTTGTTCCATCTTGGATGGAAATGCCGCTGTGATCTAAAGTTCTTATAACTATCTCTACCTGACTGATATGGACGGGGAGTCCTATCAAATCTCGATCTCGTTGACCTGTCGGCACTTCCTACTCGACGCTGCCATGGCTGGCGCTGTACTTTGCCGACACCGGCAACTAACGCGTCTGACAGACCTGACTTCTGAATAGGTTTGCCCGGATGGGCAAGGACATAATGGTGCTCCAATTGGGCCATGGACTCAATGTTCTTTGGTTGACGTTCATGAAAAAAAGCAACCAACTCACTAGAACACGAGGACAACAATTTGTCAATCAAATCTAGCAAGCCATTAAAGTCATTAGAAATTCCCTCCATTTCGATCCATCTATTCAGCAGAAGTTTGATCTTCGAGATAAAAATCCTCGAAGTCCTGGTCTGCGCATGGCATCGCGTTTTTAAAACAGACGGAACCTCCGGAGCAACCTTTCCTTTACTTTGTCGTAATCGGCCCTTTCCTCTAACGGGAGGCTATAGAAAGTCTCCATGGCAGGCCCCACTAGCAGTGTCGATAACAGAGATGGCCACTGATCTCTGTCAGCCTTATAGGCCACGAATTCGGCCTCGTATCTTTCTAGGAAGAAATCTAAGCTGTCAATTTTATCATTACAATTCGGCAGACGCAGCCTAAAGGGAGGATGAGCCCCTCCAGGAGTCAAGTTCTGACCACTCGTACCCACTTCCAGTTTCTTCAGTTGTATTTCCTCATCCATCATCTCCTCCAGAGCTATTCTCATTCTCTCCTTCTCTAACTCTCTATCTTCTCTCATCTTCCTTTCTTTCAGTTCGAAATCTCTCTGCTTCCATTCATACTCTTCTTTCATCTTCTTTTCTTATAACTGTAATTCTTTCCTTCTTAGCTCTAGCTGTTCAGCTCGAACCTCTCTCTCCCTGTTCTGCTTCTCAATCTTTTACTTCTCTTCCTTCTCCTCCTTTTCTTTCTTTTCCTTCTCTTCCTTCTCCTTCATTTCTTTCTTTTCCTTCTCTTCCTTCTCCTTCATTTCTTTCTTTTCCTTCTCTTCCTTCTCTTTCTTTTCCTTCTCCAAAGCTTTTTGGTTTTCAACTGAAAAAAATTCAGCTTTGGCATAATCATTTAGTTCTTTGTCAGTGTATCCACATTCTTTCCCAATCTGAATGAAAGCGTGTATATCCATGGTATACACTCAGAATAATCAGTATTATCTCTTGTTATAGATTTTTACTATGCAATTACTCAATTGTATGTACTATTAACACTTTAATTCTATAAATAGATAAGTCTCTACTTACTAAGTATGCAGTAATGATAGTAAATATTGATATCACTTATCCAATATACACATATATCACCTCTCACTGTATACACATCATTAACTTTTACCTCTTATAGTATAAATATAGTCTTACTTTGCAACTTGACTACTGCCTTCTTTCTTTGACATTTTGGTTTTTCTGACCACTTAGTCTCTGTGATACACTCAAAGACCCTTACAATAGTCGATAGTCGTACCACAACAGCTGATGATACTTTTCGGTGCAATGACACCACTATATCACCTTGACCATAAATCAGTTCCTACAAAGTCTGTTACTGGCACCCACTCTGGTGCTATACTCAGATAATACTTCACTTATAACTAATCTGAATAATCTATGTGTCGTAAAGTGAAATCTGTATGGACAACAGTTCAAATTTACCCCACTTTTATAGAGTCAAAAAGTAGAAGAAAGATTAAATAAAGCCCGTGTTTATTGCCCGACATCATCACCGATGCCTCGAGGCGAACCGTATGTTAAAAAGTGTTCGCGCTAGAGAAAATGAAAGCCTATCCCACACCCGCCCGCGTTTTCGTCACTCCGTCTTGGGAAAAATAAATAAACATGAAACAGTTTGTGCGATGCAAATACTTCTTTCATTCATAGGAGCGACAGACGAAATAGACACTAAGGGGGAGGGTAATCGAGTGAGAGAACAATTAACTACGGTAGTGTATTGTATCTAGATGCATAATAACCTTGAGTTTGAAAATTGGCACTATTGCGTGAGAAAGTCACTCCGTGTTACCCCGCCACTTCGTTAGGCTAGACATGCAGTGAGCGACGATTCAAATTAGTATTGAGAGAAAGAGAGGGGGGGGGGGGTAAGGAAAACGATACCAAAAGTGAAACTGACTTTCTTTATAAACTAAAAAGGATAGTCAGTTTGATAGAATTAATATAATTAAAATAATTACATGACTTAGATGAATTGTAGAAGATAGATTTTATTAATATTGTGATAAAATATAAGAAAACCCAAAATGTAAGGAAAAAGACAAAATTGTTAACGACACTAAAGACTGACATAAAACTTATATAAGCTGATAGGTTATAGTCTTCTGGCCAATAATGTGTTTCAATATCAAAAATCGCTCAAGTAATAACTAAAATATTGTAGAAATACTAAATATTCTGGTACAGATTGACAAACGCACGATCGTTCTTGCTTGTTTTTTTTTTGTAACATTTGGGGACGCAAAAGTTAAAAAGAGACATTGGAGTAATTCAAATCTGATTGGTTAACGATAGGAGTAAGCGGAAGGCAGGAAAATGTTAGCCCAAAACTAAACATTTTTTGCATTGGCATAACTAAGGCAGCCTGACCAATGGACTACGAGACTCATAGTAGGTTTGGGGTTTTGTTTTTGCTTTTCAAAAAAAAATTCAAAATTTGGTAGTCACCTGATTTCATTGGCCGGCCCAAATAGATATTAGCAAAATCTTAGAAGGATCGTGGCCATTTGTATAGAAAATTTTCTGTATCCAAGTACGATGGGAACAGAAGTGTTAATTGTAAAATAAATAAATAAAATTAACAGTCTGAACAACGGCAGAGAAACTGAGGCCATATTCGCCAGTCATCGTCACTTGTGTTACATTTCATTGAATTTGTGGTAAGAATGATTTACTTATTAATATGCATTATTAAAACTGCAAAAAGCTAGATACTGCTATTGGGAAAAGTGAAGGACATGCCGGGAGCAAAAAGTATTGAGTCCTGATATTGAACTGTGTTTGAATGCTGTTATTAATTATTATTATTATACCATAATATGTTAGCAAGCCTCTGTGTTCCATGAACACTCATCAACATGCCTAGTGCGTTGATAGTTAGGAAAAGAAAAGAAAATCATACAAAAGGAGATGTGTTTACTCCACGTTATTGTATTGAAGAAAACTATGTAAAATTACAGTAGCGTATCCGCCATATGGACCTGAGGTGTGGTCAAAGTAAAGTGAAGTCATATGAGTTAGGGGCTGGTGCACTTGTATGCACACGAGGCTGACCCCATCCCATCATGTATAAATATTTAAGGGGAATCTAAATCAGATATGAAAAGGCCAGGGTGTCCTTTTTATTGCAGGGTTTTATTTCCTGTTACCAGCCGGTGACAGGAAACCTGATGAAAATCTGTGAAGACCAACAGTCTCCAGGGAAAGTTTATATTGTCGTCAATTAACCAGAAGGAGCTTCTGTGTGTTGACATATTCTCTGCAGAGCAGTGTTGGACGTTTTCATCTACATAACAAGAATAAGGTGATGTGCCATTAGCCTGGACATCTGACAGTTCATCGGAAAAAAAGTGTTTTTCCCAAACATTAACTTTAAAGATTGGGGCATGACGATAACAACAGCTCCTCCTATAATGACTTACACTATTATGTACTAACTAACAGTCTGTGAATACACCTACAGGAACAATATATTATTATTATTCTTATTGGACAAAGAGTCCCATTTTTAGTTAATCATTTGGTGTAAAATATATTTTCCTCATTTTCAAAGACCTGTCCAAAAGAGATTGCAGGACAGGCAGATTAAAATTGTACCAAAAAAATTCATATTCAAAGAAAAACTTAAACCACAGACTTATTACTTTACTATTAGTGTGTTGTAGTATCTTGTTTTGATGTATCATCATTTCATTGCATTCCCTAGACACTAGCCACATCAAACACCACACACTAGAAATAAAATACAGCTCCGTGTGAGATCTAGAGAGGTAGCGTTAGGTACCCTGACACTCATCATCATTTTCCTCAACTATTAGAATCAGGGTCTTACATAGCTTGACCTCACACGGTTGACACATACACAGCAATCTTTCTTTCTTATAACATCATAACCTTTCCAGCAAATTAAACTTGCTACATATACTATGCAAGGGTTTCCCTTGGCAAAATGAGCACTACACAGATGAAAGAAACACATACACCACACTACGAAAACAAAATCCCAGTCACGAGGAATAAGATGATAGACCACGAAGAGCAGAGATAGATTAATATATACACTGCGTGACTGCGCACGAGAAAAAACGAGGGATGTATGTAAACGTATTTACAAGACAGAAAGATGGAACAAGAGAACACACCACTTAAACACAACAAAAGAATTACTGAATGTACACGACAATGTAAATACAAACTACACGACTACGCCTAACACCAACAGGGCTTGGAATGTTAAGTTGTGCAGTCGCAGGAAAACCCTCTACCTAACTCCACCACTGAACATACAGAGCCACACCCTAAGAAAAAATCAGTCTCATTCAATCTTTTCCCACAAGTAGGCCAAGAATGAATTAGGCTCACCACCCGTCCTCCCTTGAACACACGAATATAATATTACACAATAGACTAAACAACCACTACACTTAACAATGAAGTGCTGAAAGCTATCTCTCTCACTAGGCATTAACACATCACTCCAGTCAAAATAAACTAAATAAGCTATAAGTAAAATTATTCTATAACGTATCAAAATTTATCCAGCAAATACTTCCAAATACTAAGACATACTAATCTAACTAACTGTCCAGATATATACATACAGACTAAGTTCTACCCAGAAAGAAGAGAAAATGAACAGAACAAAATGAAAAGAAAAAACAACAACAAACCAAGAACAAGCTTCAAGAAGAAAATAAATAAAAACAGAACTATCCTACTCTAAAAGATCAGACTAAACAATAAATAGAATCAGAATAAAAGACAGAAAAGAAAATTTATAATTTAGAGGAAAAATAAGAAATAACACTATAGGATATCATACAACAATTACAAACAAAACGTAACTGAAGGTCCAACGACGCTTGACTAAGAAACTTCCACAGCACTGGTGATGAATGATGAAAACAGAACAAACGTCACTCACACTTGTACATCCAATCCGAGAAAATATAAGTCCAAAAAATCAGGCTTCTCTGAAAGTCTGCGTGCCAGCATAAGCAATAATGTCCTTTGGCACGGTACTGCAACAAGTATGGACACGTATGCACTGTTCTATTCGGTGCTAACACAGCACTGTCCACAATAGACCACCGACTGTATCCTCAAATGAAAGTCTCGATAAGAAGTTAATCTCGTCTGTCTATCTGATAGATGGACATAAGCACAGTTCGTTTCGTCACACCGCTTCAGGAGACCAGTCGACTTCAAGGTAAGGTACTCCAGAACCACTCTGGTCATCATGCTTTACTGCTCATAGGTATTCACCCACTGGCAGGGCACATCAGTGTAGTAAGGTCACGTCAGAGGAATGACATCAGCAAGACTTGAACCCGACAGCACTTGACAACAAAACTCACGGGAGGTAACGTACCCAGGTGGGTAGAGCAGTACGTGGGATGACACTACTGCGGATAGGCTCCCAGAGCACGATATCAAATCCCAACCTCCTCTGGTTGCATGGATCTAGATCATCATCCAGTTACGAGGAGTTACACACACCCTGGGATGCCGCCAACACTATAGACACTACCTATACCACCAGATATAGACAATCTAATCTTCTCTGCCGACACACACATTCTGGCACCAGAGCCCGACATCTAATCTCCTCTGCCGTTACACACAGTCAGGCACCGGAGCCCATCTAATACCGAACTCAAACACTCTATCTCCGCTGCTCCACCTGGATCACCAACTTACTAGAACTACACTCCAAAGTACCACTGAAATACGACACACTGCCACGCCAGATGCAAGCTGTAACTTGAACCTATTCCTTCGATACAACAATTCTACTAGCAACTGCCACTGTAGCGCCACAGCATACTTGCAACACGATGACAAATAAACTGTCCAAACAATCTCTGAAGCTGAAAAAATACAACTGTTGCCTAACTAGGTCACTGCGTTATCGAGGGTAGTCGACCGAAAACAGTTCACGATTACAGACTGACCAACACACTGACTTGACACTGGACAACCGAAAATAACTCACTATCGTGCTATACACCAGAAGGCGTCAACACACTGCGATTAAAGCCTTCCAACACCCTGTGTGCATAATAACTTCTGGCCTGTATAATGAAAACATAGGCACTACGGCCTTTACAAAAACGGACAAGAGCTCCCAGTAGTCAAATATCACATACTACTGTAAAATACCGGCCCCACGGCCTTTAAAGAATAGACGAGCCCCCAGATGCCAGACCCAAACTTATACTATGGATTTAACATATTAACAATTCTATACTTGGCTCATTATCTAAGGATACGACCATAGCATAAGAAGGTTGACAATGAATAAATTTAACACCTTTTACAGGTATGTTCCCTTTCATTAATTAACCACTGCACACAGTAAAGCCACACACGGCTAGCAATACAAATGCAATACAACTGAACACATATGCCAAAACAGTTTACACTACTAACAGCTTGTTCTATCAGTATCATCCCAACTGGTATGTACCTACTGAATGAACCACAATGACTTTCGCTCACCGGCGAAAGAAACGTACTAAGACAAGGCAAAGCTCAATCACAAATAAATCATCATCAACGGTCTAAGGAACTGCCACTAGATAATACACCAACACTCTAGATTTACGCAAACTAATTCCCACCTCATGAAGAAATGGCAAACACTATAACCACACAACCATGGCAAATACTTCCCAGCACAGATGCTGACAGGGAACAAAAGACGACCTATCCTGGTCGATGGCCAGTCACTCATCTACTTTTATTCCTCCAGAATTAGTGTTCACTTCCATTCCGGTCAGCTGACCAAACGGGTTTTTCATTATCTCAATGTTGGCACTCATAGCTGACCAACTTAATATTTTGTCAAACATATATACTGTGACATACATGACATTAATTAACTTCTGCTTTATACTTCATTAGACACTTATGGATAAAATATAAGATAAGAGCTTAACCGCCCCACGCTTTTTTGTCAATTTTAAGTTACATTTTTTGACTGCAAGCTATAACCTCCTTGAAAGATTAATTTAGAGTTTTTAGTGCATTAAAGGCGTGTGTTTAAAATATTATTTTATATTTTTTATTTGTATTTCGTTCATTTATTGTAAACAAATATTGTGACATATTTGTATAATAATGATGGGGTTGCCTCCCCATTACGCAGCCTCGGATAGATGACATTTGACCCCAGGTACGAGACATCAGTAGTCCTTATCTTTCTGTGTCCCCCAGACATCTCGCGAGCCTACATGAGGCAGAAAATATATAAAGTTGGAGTTGGTCCTAGATATTTCCATTGAGGAGTTAAGTTTTAGAGATTTCCGCTTTTCTATGCCTCAGCTTTATACAGTGGATGACTAGTTCATTTTCTTGCTGCCTTTGCTTTCCTTGCAGGGTCAAGTACACATTTTTACTGATGGATAACCTGATTTTGGTCTCACAAAAAAGTCTTTAAAACAAAGAAAACATTCTTAGAATGTGATGCTAAATCAACCTTGAGATTTTGTGAATCCCTCTATTTACTTTCTTCAGTTTTATACTTAGATTTTCTTTTACAGTCACATGGTCACTGTTTGATCCAACCTGGCATTAATGTAGGCTGTTTTAAAGAGATATTATCATAATTACTTGCCAAGGGAAACAACCTTAGAATAACAATAATATTTGTTAAAATACTTGTTTTCAGGTTATCTTTGCTATCATTCCTTGAAAAAAATAATTAAATTTGAAAATTTATACAATGAATTAGATTAGTATTATAATTTATTATCATGTATGGCTCCTCGAATACCGCTTGTGTACGGCGGTGGCCACATCCCGGGCAACAGTCTTGGCTGACTGGCTAAACTACATGGGTGGAGTACGAGCAATCTTACTCAAGGGAATGTCCATCCCTAGTACACAAAGACTGAGACGGTGAGTGAGGTGGAGGAATCTGAGAAGATGAACGGCTCGCAAAGCGAAACAGCAAAGTGTGTGGCGCACTAGAGGCGTGTCGGACATAGAAAAAGACAATGGCTAGCCACCGTGGAAGAGATTCGGGCCTTATCACGTACTTCCTACAGAACGTAATGGGATCACAACAAGAAGATAGGAACCGATATGTAGAGAACTCTCTGTCCCCTGTGGAAGAATCTACTGTACAAATTAACAGTTAAGAGGCAACTCCTCTAATGAGTTACGAAGTACATAATGACAAGTGTTCCTTAAATTCTGTTGAAAGGGAGCATTCTGAGAAAGACCACCTAAAAACTAGTAGGAGAAGCCTAAAAATAGGAACATGGAATGTTAGAACTCTAAACGGAGAAGGAAAGCTTGACAATCTTATATTAGAGGCAACCGACATGAAACTCGATATACTGGGAGTTGCAGAAGCAAGACTTTTGGATACAGGCTACATAACAAGAGACCAGTACACGCTTATACACTCAGGAGGAGAAAAACATGAAAGAGGGGTAGGAATGTTGATAAAGAAGGAGTTAGAAAAATACGTATGTGGATACTGGACACACATTGACAGAATGATGTTACTAAAGATGAGAGCAAAGCCATTCGCCATATCAATCTTATAAACTTATGCACCAACTAAAGATCACAGCGAGGAAGAAATAGAAGAATACTATGAAGAGCTACAACATACACTTAAACCAGTCAAATCAACAGATGTGTTGATAGTAATGGGTGATATGAATGCAAAAGTAGAAAAAGGAAAATACAAGAAAATAGTAGGACAGTATGGATTAGGGACAAGAAATGATAGAGGAGACAGACTTATTCAGTTCTGTGAAGAAAACCAGCTGGTCATATGTAACACCTTTTTTGAACACCACCCAAGGAAATTATACACATGGAAAAGCCCAGGAGATGTAACACGAAATCAAATCGACTATATCATGATAAAACATAGATTTAAGAACAGTGTCACAAGTGCAAAGACACATCCTGGCGCAGACATAAATTCAGATCACAATCCAGTCATCATCAAAGTAAATATAAAGCTGAAAAGAGCAGGAAACAGAAGACAGGAGGAACCCCAGATAGAAATATCAGCGCTGAAACAACCAGATATAAGACAGAAATATTTAATCGACGTCAAAAATAAATATCAACAGTTATTGACAGAAAGCATGGAGCAGTATAGACGATAAAACCCAGAAGAAAAAGCAACCGCAAAATGGGAATGCTTAAAAACAAGAATACAATCAGCAAATGCAAATTTACCTAAAAAGGAGTCTAAGAAAAATCAAATTTGGATGACAGATGACATCTTGAATAAAATGGCAGAAAGAAAGAAAGCAAAAAACACTCCAGAATATAAAACAATTGACAATGACATACGTACTATGTGTAGAGAAGCAAAAGAACGGTGGATAGAAACAAAATGCAAAGAAATAGAAGACTTGGAAGCAAAACACATGACAAGAGATATGCATGAAGAAATAAAGAAATTATCAAATCGGTCGTGGTTTGCACAAGGAGGAAGCTGTATCAAGAACAAAAATTTGTAATATTACTTGATGAGAAAGACATATCAAACAGATGGGCAGAATACGTAAAAGAACTATTCGAGGACAACAGAGGTAAAAAACCATCACCAGATTCTAATGAAGGCCCAAACATTCTCAGATCAGAAGTAGAGAATGCCATTCATATGATACAAAAAGGAAAATCAGCAGGCATGGATAACATACAAATTGAAATGAAAGAAGCTCTGGAGAGCTTTGGTATAGATACAATCACAGAAATATGCAACGATATATACAATACAGGATACATACCACACGACATGAAGAGATCAGTTTTTATAATATTGCCCAAAAAACCAAATGCAACAGAATGTTCAGACTTCAGAACAATCAGCCTGATGAGTCATGCAATTAAGATACTGCTCAAAATCATACAGGAAAGAATAAAAAGTAAAGTAGACAGCGAAATCCAAGAAGAACAGTTTGGTTTTAGACGGAACAGTGGAACAAGAGAGGCAATATTTTGCCTAAGAATCTTAGCAGAAAAATATACAGAGGTCCAAAAAAGTATGTATATGTGCTTCATTGACTATAAGAAGGCTTTTGACAGAGTCCATCATGAGAAAATAATTGAATGCCTCGAAGACATAGGTATTGATGGAAAAGATATGAGAATACTCAATAACCTTTATTGGGAGCAAACTGCCACAGTAAGATCTGGAAGGAATTATTCACCATACATAGACATAAAAAGAGGTGTCAGACAAGGTTGTGTGCTGTCCCCATGCCTATTTAATTTATACACCGAAAAAATTTTCAAACAGATACAGGAAATACCAAGACTGAACATCAGTGGAAGGTCAATAAACAACCTTAGATATGCAGATGATACCGTGTTGTTAGCTGAAAGCGAACAGGAGCTACAAGAACTAGTGAAGCAAGTGAACAGTATAAGTCATGAATATGGACTTGACATTAATACTGAGAAAACAAAAACTATGATAATTAGCAAAACAGACTATAAACCCACATTAAAGATAAGCGTAAATGGGAAAATCCTGGAACAAGTCAAGAGCTACGTATATCTTGGTCATATAATAACAGAAGATGGCAGATGTGAAACAGAAATCAAGAAGAGAATAGGAATTGCCAAAGCTACATTCAACAACATGAAACATATACTGACATCCAAACAGTTATCTCACAAATTAAAACTGAGAATCATAAAGTGTTATATATATTCTGCATTTCTGTATTGTGCAGAAACATGGACGATGAATAAGCATTTGGAAGAAAGAATTGAGGCTCTTGAAATGTGGATATATAGAAGAATGGGGCGTATCTCATGGAAAGAGATGAAAACAAATAAGGAGGTCCTAGAAAATCTAGGTATGAAAAGATAACTAACGAGAGAGGTCAAAGTTCGGCAGCTAAAATACTTTGGCCACATAAAAAGGCATAACAACTTGCAGAAGACCATATAGAAGGGAGAGGTGAAGGCAAACGTGCAAGGGGAAGACAGCGCTATAAGTGGGAAGATAACATCAAGAGATGGACAGGAAAGAGTCTATCAGAGTGCACCACCAAGACAAGAGACAGAAGACGTTGGAGATCCATTACAGCCAAACTTCGTTGTGGAGATGGCAACTGCTGATGATGATGATGATTTTAATATTAGTTTATAACCATACTTACCGTACAACACCAGAACTCCATCCAGGCACGCACGTATATTTTTATCCGAATGTGTAGTCATTCGACACTCCGAAAATCGCACACACAGAAACACATGAAACTGTGATAGGGCCGGAAAGACACCCGGCTTACCCCTTCACGGGAAGACACCCCAGCTTCCCCCTTCATTGTGAGTGGCACATTTATCGCCCATATTTTCGATGTGCGCGAAGCATGCTGGGATGTAAAAAGTCTTCAAGATTGATGAAAAGGCCATAATAATGCCTAAAATTAAGTTGTGGTGTAGAATTGTGTTTTTGCTCTAGAAATAGTTCTGTATATTTCTGTTTTCGGGCCTTCTAAAGCAATATCGCGAGTGTTATGTATGCGGCCAAATCAATACGCCTAGCGCGCAGTAAATTGAGTGATTCGACCGTGGCTTATAAAAGAGATAGTGGCCGGCGGACAGGCCGATTTTGCACGAACCGCCCAGAGAGAAGAAACGAAGTTAGGCTAGCCCTGTGCCGGTAGAAGAGGAACGAAGACATGTTCAGAATGCAGTAATGAATATTGAGATGCACCAGTTGCGAGGTGGTGGTTTACTCTTATTATTGAGAGTATTTGATGTACATGTAGTTGAAGAATATTATTTTATGTCTATTTTATTATTATTTAATTATGGTTATGTGAAGAATGGTTTGTGAGAGCACGTGGGCTCACTTGGAGATATATATTTCTCCTCTCCGCTCCTGTGGGAGCATGGGGCCACCAGTGTGGTTTGCCTCTGCATGAAGTATTTATATGCTCGTGCAGTAGTGGTTTCAGTAGCAATCTTTGTTACATGGTGAGATTGCCAGCCTCATGCACAACACCATACTAGTCTCATTGACGACATGCATGAGTATGTGTGTGTGATAGTTGAGTGTGCCCTTGCAGTAGTGGTTTTGGTAGCAATCTGTATTACATGGTGAGATTGCCAGCCCCATGCACAACACCATACTAGTCGCATTGGACGACATGCATTAGTGTGTGTGTGTGTATGATAGCTGAGCGTGTGCTGTTGCAGTAGTTGTTTCGGTAGCAATCTGTGTTACATGGTGAGATTGCCAGCCTCATGCACAACACCATACTAGTCTCATTGGACGACATGCATGAGTGTGTGTGTGTGTGCGGGATAGCTGGGTGTGTGCTTTTGCAGTAGTGGTTTTGGTAGCAACCGATGTTACACGGTGAGATTGCCAGCCTCATCACAACACCTTACCAGTCGCATTGGACGACATGCATGAGTGTGTGCGTGTGTGATAGTTGAGGGTGTCAGGTGGCATGGAAGGACTGTTTGACAGGTGAGAGTATCGTTATTCAACAATGATTTTATCTAGTTCGTTGCTTTGTTTGCTTCTTCAGATTAGCAACTGAGCACTAGCTAGGTGTTTTGTTATGTTCGTTGGTTTATTATTTTAATGTTTGCTTAGTCACTGAATGGGTTGTAAAAATAAATACAGCCCCTGCCTCTAGAATCAAGAGTTTTATTGTTGTTCGGGTCGGTGCGAGTGTGAAAAGAGAGTGATCAAACATCACAACATCAATATCATCATCACCATATCGCCCACCCTATCACAATTGGCGTCGTCGACAGGATAGGCAGACAGTGACACCGAGCAAACAGCAAACGAGCAAATATAATATTGTAAACTCCCAGCAGTGCATTCTTGCAGCAAGATGGCTAATGCGCCTGTGAAGGTAGTGTACGTGAAGGGGCCAGAGATAAGGTTATTTAGTGGAGAGGGGAGTCCCACTTGGCAAGAGTTTGTGGAAAATGTAGAAGCCGCGTGGAAGGTGGCGCCTTTTTGGGCAGAAGACAAGTTAGACATGATCTGGAACAACGTTACACCATGGGTATCTAAAGAATTACGGATACGTGGTGGAGCCAAGGCCAGCCCTGAGAAGTTACTGGAAATAGTGGAGGAAGCCTACGGTGACCGACCACTAGTCAGTGAGATGACCAGGAATTTCCAGGCCGTGAGTCAGGGGCCTAGGGAATGGGCTGTTTTCTGTGAAGTCAAGAAGCCAGAGACACTGGTGCAGATAGCGAGTGCAGAAGCCCACAGTGAAGAGGAGGCTCTCAAGGCAGAATTATCTCTCCTAAAGGCCCAGCTAGCACAGATGTCACAGGCCAGTTCGCCAGCACAAGAGGAGGTGCAGAGAAAGAGAGCACCATGCCAACCGCGGGAACAGCCAACGCAAGACGAGGAAGTGTGTCCGCAGGAACCGCAACTAGCACTTCTTGTATGTGAGAGTCAGGCTGTTGTCAAGGAAAGCTGTGAGCTGACAGCACCAACAAACGCAGTTGCACCGACAAGGCGAAAAGGGATGTGCAAGTGGTATAGTGTCCACAGGGGATGGGGATTTATCACGCCAGATGATGGAGGTATTGATGTATTCGTACATCAGACCAAGATCTTCAGGAAGGGATTCAGGAGTCTGGCGAGAAATGAGTGAGTCGAATTTGACAGCAAACCATCTGTCCAGGGCATGGAAGCAGTCTATGTGTGCGGCATTGGCGGTCAAGAATGCAAAGGAAGTAGGAGGCGACCCATGGCACAGAGAAAGCCTACCAGGTTGAGGTGCTATAATTGTGGTGAGTTCTCAGGCCACATGGCAGCCAAATGCCCTCAAGGCCCTCTTCCAAAACGATGCTTTGGATGCAAATCCCCAGAACATCTGATATCCGCCTGTCCCTCAAGGAGCTCTTAACCCAGACGTACTGCCACAACCAGGTTGCCTACAGTATGTAAACCAAGAGATGGCCGTGACAACTGTCACCCTAAGGGCACCGAGAAAATTGGTCGTCGGGTAGGGGAGGAAACCCGTCCTAAGCAGATAGGTGGGAGTGCACATCGGTGTCCAGACGAGGAGACTCATCAAAAGCAGACTGTGGGGAATGTAAGCCACCGTCCACACAAAATGAGTGGAAAGCACGTAAAGAGCGATCTCCCTACAAAGTCGAAAGCTGCATGCACTGACAGGCAGATATTAAGGGCAGGCAGCAACGCGGAACAGGTGAGTGAGTCTTCAAGACCACAGCGGCTGACATCCCAACAACGAACAACCGGGGACATGACGACCAAGAGAGTCCCCAACCGGGTTGTACCGATTACAGAATCTGAGCACAAAGCATCGCCGCTCAGAAAGAGTCCTGCGTAGCACCAACGATCTGAGAGATTTCGACTGAAGCGCCAGAGGTAGTGATGTTGTCGGGACGACAACAAAATCAGGAGGGAGATATGTGATAGGGCCGGAAAGACACCCGGCTTACCCCTTCACGGGAAGACACCCCAGCTTCCCCCTTCATTGTGAGTGGCACATTTATCGCCCATATTTTCGATGTGCGCGAAGCATGCTGGGATGTAAAAAGTCTTCAAGATTGATGAAAAGGCCATAATAATGCCTAAAAATTAAGTTGTGGTGTAGAATTGTGTTTTTGCTCTAGACATAGTTGTGTATATTTCTGTTTTCGGGCCTTCTAAAGCAATATCGCGAGTGTTATGTATGCGGCCAAATCAATACGCCTAGCGCGCAGTAAATTGAGTGATTCGACCTGGGCTTATAAAAGAAATAGTGGCCGGCGGACAGGCCGATTTTGCAAGAACCGCCCAGAGAGAAGAAACGAAGTTAGGCTAGAACTGTGTCGGTAGAAGAGAAACGAAGACATGTTCAGAATGCAGTAATGAATATTGAGATGGACCAGTTGCGAGGTGGTGGTTTACTCTTATTATTGAGAGTATTTGATGTACATGTAGTGGAAGAATATTATTTTATGTCCATTTTATTATTATTTAATTATGGTTATGTGAAGAATGGTTTGTGAGAGCACGTGGGCTCACTTGGAGATATATATTTCTCCTCTCCGCTCCTGTGGGAGCATGGGGCCACCAGTGTGGTTTGCCTCTGCATGAAGTATTCATATGCTCGTGCAGTAGTGGTTTCAGTAGCAATCTGTGTTACATGGTGAGATTGCCAGCCTCATGCACAACACCATACTAGTCACATTGACGACATGCATGAGTATGTGTGTGTGATAGTGGAATGTGCCCTTGCAGTAGTGGTTTCGTTAGCAATCTGTGTTACATGGTGAGATTGCCAGCCCCATGCACAACACCATACTAGTCGCATTGGACGACATGCATGAGTGTGTGTGTGTGTGTATGATAGCTGAGCGTGTGCTGTTGCAGTAGTGGTTTCGGTAGCAATCTGTGTTACATGGTGAGATTGCCAGCCTCATGCACAACACCATACTAGTCTCATTGGACGACATGCATGAGTGTGTGTGTGTGCGGGATAGCTGGGTGTGTGCTTTTGCAGTAGTGGTTTTGGTAGCAACCGATGTTACACGGTGAGATTGCCAGCCTCATGCACAACACCTTACCAGTCGCATTGGACGACACGCATGAGTGTGTGCGTGTGTGATAGTTGAGGGTGTCAGGTGGCATGGAAGGACTGTTTGACAGGTGAGAGTATCGTTATTCAACAATGATTTTATCTAGTTCGTTGCTTTGTTTGCTTCTTCAGATTAGCAACTGAGCACTAGCTGGGTGTTTTGTTATGTTCGTTGGTTTATTATTTTAATGTTTGCTTTGTCACTGAATGGGTTGTAAAAATAAATACAGCCCCTGCCTCTAGAATCAAGAGTTTTATTGTTGTTCGGGTCGGTGCGAGTGTGAAAAGAGAGTGATCAAACATCACAACATCAATATCATCATCACCATCTCGCCCACCCTATCACAGAACAGTAACGTCAATTTATGGTCCTATTCATAGAACCATATTTTTTTCTTCTCGACCTTTTGGCTAAGATCAAAGTGTCTTAGCCAGGGCCGAGATCACACATATTTTGCACATTTAACACAATAAAGTCAATTGACCTCACTTTGAGCCCCATAAGGGGTATTTTAAAAAAAAAAAAAGAAAAATGTAACATCCAAAGTAAGAGACCATAACGATTTTTGGACGAAGCTTAATTGTAAATACATACATTTTTCCTAAGCTACTTTACATTGCCACAATTTTCTTCCTACCAAACAGACTATCACAGATTTAAAAGGCCAGAGCATTCGTTTTTTTCTCGCAAAATTTACAGCATTAAAAACAAGAAAATTATACAAGAAAAGAAACACGGAGGGATTGCCCTTCAAGACATAGAAACAACGATCCAGGCACTCAGATTTAAACACATAGGCAGCATCATCAAACACCCAGAACGATACACTAGTTCATTATTTCATGGGACTCAGACTTTCCAAACTGAGACCATTGAACAATGCAATTCTCCATCACTTCGGCCCTATGCCCTCATTTTATAAGACATGCATACAAGCCATCCAACGACGTGAAAAATTAATTCACCAGAAAAAAAATGCAATATGTAAACATTTAATTAAACGCCAAGCACCACCATTACGCCTAAGAATTAAAAGAGGACAGAAATATGCTATAAAAAATTACTCCGAAACCTTCACTAACTTGCACAACCCAAAAATCACTGTTAAAGCAAGAGAGGTCACTTCTAGACTAATATACAACATGACACCCACAACAAAACGAGAAGCTCACAGATCCAACCAAATAAAAAAATGTCAGCTATGTAGGAAATGCATCCAAGAAACAGAAGATCATTTGTTTATTTGAGTGCAGTACATTCACTCCTGCAATGAAACTACTGCAGAATATCATAGATTTACAAACAAGACAAAAATCAGATATCTACAAAGCAATCATGTTAAACATAATTCCGAAATCAGAAAATAGCACACACACATTGATTTTGTTTATTTTATCAGAGTTTAGAAATCAGATTTTGTGTTTTCAGAAACTTGCCATGTTTAGTCATCGTATTTTCAACGCTGGTTTATTTCTGCACATTTTTCGTCAGAAAGTGTTATCAATCGCCCCTGAAATGGTACCTCTTTCTTAACGAGGCAGTCTTGATTCGTAAAACGGCTCTTTCTTTCCCCGACGGCCCTCCCTCCGTCTCACTAAAAAAAAAAAAACCTAGGCTACTCATTTTTTTATTATGATTGTATACTGTAAATGAATGCTGTTATGTTAACTTTATAATGTTGCATGCCTTTAAATTAATGCTTAAAGTAATATGTGGGAATAAAAGGATATAGTATGCAAGATAAATGAGAGTGAAAGGGCAGAATGTTAGACGGGCCTGCGCGCCCAATTCTCAACCCTTCGAAAATAAAGTTCGTTCGTTCGTTCGTTCGTTCGTTCACTACTATCTCTTTATCTGTCCATGCTAACATTTTGTAAGTCCACTTTCGGCCTTCTATGCCCCTCCCATCCCCATTCCCTCTATCCTCTCAAGTGTTTCAGCTCGACCTTTTAAACTACTCCTTCATTCACGGGAGGTCATGTTGACCACAGTTCTAGATGTCGTTAAAGTGTCAAGGTCTGACCTTGTCCAATGATCGCTAAGTGAGTTCGTGGAAAGTCCTTGACGCTGATATTGCACTGCTAATACCTTTAAATTCAGGGGAAACATTTGACAGTACGGCAAAGAAAAAAATTACACAGCATTGCCTAACATTTTAATTATGAATGTATTTATCACACGTTGGCTGTTTTATTATTATGTTAATTAAAGTAGTCCTTTGGTAGGAATTTGTGTGTACATGTGTAAATGACTTTTATCTGTATTTCAGTTTGGCAGCAATTATTTATATACAAGTATTTATCATCATGTAGCATGTCTTTTTTAGAACGTCGCTCTCATCACAGCCCGCCTGAAAGACTCTCGATCTCTAGCCAGCACTCCTGCCTCCTCCATTGTCATGTTCAAGGTGTCTTCAATATATATATATATATATATATATATATATATATATATATATATATATATATATATATATATATATATATATATATATATATATAAAGAGTCAAAGATTACTTTATACTAAGTCTAAACTTTTATGAAACGGGGTGACCATTTCCCTTCCTCGCCGCTTAGCTTTCTCTGATTAACAAGGTACCAGTGTACACCTTCGTAGACTGCAATGTGGCGCTGTCTGGTTCGAATCTGGTAACATTACTTCGATAAGCAAACGCTCTCACCACTGTGCCAGAGGTTCAGTCGGTAAAATTATTGATGTTTAGATATGTTTTTTTTTTTCTTACGCCCGCTAATACTCGAGGCGAAATCTCAGGTTATTGTTTTTAATGTCTAACCTGACATTGATTTTACGTGAGTATCCCTTTTCTTGTACAGAGACAGGTGTCCCTCGCCATTCAGGCAGATACTCGCCGATTTCGGAGGTACCCATTAGAGCTGGGACGGCTCAGGAGCCGCCAATCCCTGGTCGACGACACTCCTTCAAATGTCCTCGCCAGGTCTCGAGTTAATCCAGTCCAATTCCCGGTCGACGAAAAATCCTCAAATGCCGTCGCCCGGGTTTGATCCTGAATCACCCGGTCGCCAGAGCGGTGTTGTAACCACTACGCTAGCGCGGCTCCCATTTTAGATATGTATTTGTCTAAACAGTTCTGTGAATTTGCTATAAACTTGTGTAGCTTTTGTATGTCAAAAATGATCTTAAAACACATTTCAAATATATGTCGAAGATTTGATCTCTTCTGAATCATCAGTATGATGTTGAACTTTAACCTTTATGTTTAAAGAATTTGACACTTCAGTTATGCAGTGTTCATGGACTCATAACTTTTTACCTGAATACTCACATGGCTTGTTTCTTCTCTTTCTCTCACTTTCTCTCTCTCTCTCTCTCTCTCTCTCTCTCTCTCTCTCTCTCTCTCTCTCTTTCTCTCTCTCTCTCTCTCTATCTCTCTCTCTCTCTCTCTCACTCTCCATATATCTCTGTCTGTTTCTTTATTTCTCTTTCTCTCTCTCAGCATGTTTCACCAAATTTTTGTATCAGTGACGATGTGGCTGGTTTTCCCCTGCTGTGCAGTAATTGTCAAGCTCCACTAGAAGGAATGAGATTTTTTTACAAAGGCAGCTATCTTTGCTCAAGATTTATCTTGGCAGAGATGTAAATATAGAAAGTTGTTGCTTCTATTTCTGGGAATCTCACAGGAATTTTTAGAATTGCATGTATAACAAATTAGTAATCTAAATTTGTGATAAATTTTGTATTCTCCTCCCACTTATGGCAGAAATATAATTTTTGACTCGAAATGTATGTGCCCCCAGCTGAAGGTGATTCAGCACAATATTAATTTAATAGCTATGTGTGAATGTATGTATGTATATATATATATATATATATATATATGTGTGTGTGTGTGTGTTTATATGTGTGTGTGCGTGTGCGTATGTGGCGGTGTGTGTGAACACTCCATTGAAAACCAAACATGTCACATTTTTATAAAAATTGAGTTACTGACCCCAGCACATTAAGCATACTCTAAAGATGGTGCAGAAACTAAAACTATATTTGAAAACACATTCCTCTCTAAGAAAATGAAGCATAAAAACAGGTCATCTTTCTTTGTGTCATAATTCTCTAAAGACCAGACACTAAATTACTTTACTGTTTACTGATTTAATAATTTTCATTATTTACCCTGTTTAACATTTATGCCGAGAATATCATGAGAAACGTAAGAGATGACCAAGAACACACAGAGTTTTACTCATTTAACATCGGCGGGTACCAGATCCCGGAAATCAGATATGCTGACGACACAGTCCTCCTATCGACCAACCCAGAAGGACTTGAACAATTACTTCTGTCCACCAAAAAACACAGCGAGGCCCAGAATCTATACCTAAATACCAAGAAGACCAAAGTATTGACAACAGACAAAGTAAAGACCAAACCAGAATTTGAAATTGATAACGAAGAACTGGAAAGTGTTAATGAATTCGAATACTTAGGATCAATCATCAACAGCTCTGGCGACTGTGCAGTAGAAATTAAAAGAAGACTTGCAATTGCTTCACATAAACTAATACAGATGAAAAACCTATGGCAAGGCACAAGCAAAGAAACAAAGTTACAACTGATCAGAGCATGTATATTCCCAGTAGCAACATACGGCTGCGAGAATTGGACACTCAATAAAACAGTTGCAAAAAAGATTACATCATTCGAAATGAAATGCTATAGAAGGATGTTGAGAATACCCTGGACAGAAAAAAAGACCAACAGAGAAGTACTGCACTCACTAAATGTACAGGAACATTGGCTACTAAATACCATCGCAATAAGGAAGCTGAAATTTTTCGGTCATATAAAAAGACATAATAGTCTGGAAAAAACAGTGATGGAAGGCATGGTCCCTGGAAAAAGGGGAAGGGGTCGACCTAGACGACGGTGGACCCAGGACATCACAGAGAGTCTGAACTTGTCTTTGGCTGATGCAGGTCGACTTGCCCAGAATCGTGATGCGTTCAGAGCAGCTGTAATGGAGACAACGTTCTGGAAAGAATACGTCACATGATGATGATGACCCTGGTTTGGCAAGGTTTCTCAAATAAATCTCTTGTTATTTATGTAAATATAAATATAGAGTTGAGTCTATCACTTAAAAGTGAATTTCTTGTCTGCGCCATATGACTCATTTTTTAAAAAAAAAAATGCTTATAAAGACTCAGCTGGAAAAACCAGACGTAAGAAAAAAATTAAGTTCGAGAAAATTGCATTTTAAAATTTGAAATTTCGACTGGACAGCGGCAAGTGTCTTGTGCCTGATTGGACATATTTAAATGTACATACACTTTTTACAAATGATAGTAAATATTTACATATGACGTCATCACTCCCTTCTCCACTTGGAGTCTCGGGTTACCTCTGCTTTTGATTCCCTGTGAGAACCCGCGTGAAGCAGTCACCACCGCTTTGCTGTGGCGGTTCATGAATATATCATTTTCACGTCATAAGGTTACCAGTCTCTTAATGACCTGTATAACAATCACCAAGTTCAAACATGTCACATTTAAAGTATAAAACTATGTAACAACTTAGCCAAAATTAGTAGTGAACTCTAGACTTTTTGCTTTACAAACATGCTTCGAACAAGAACAAGCGTCTGTGGTATTTTTTCTGTTATAGAATCGCTCTGTAACTTTGTGAGTAGGTCCTGTAGGAGCAGTGGCGTATTCTCTATGTGTGCTGTGCGTGCTGCGCACACCTATGCCCGAAGGAAAGTAAAAATTTAATTTATTATTCTATAAAATATTTCTCTTCTAAAGTTCTGCTTTCGGACCGCACGCATCAGGATAACGGATTTTCCCGCATAGAATCTATGAGTATATCTTGTTTCAGTTTCCCAGACGCGTTTTATAGTGCAGTTTTTATTGGTTGGTTACAATCGCCCGAAGTCTCTCGGATAATTCTGTCACAATGCGTGCTGCGTCTTTCGGATTCACTTCTGAAGATTGGTTTGTGTGGATCGGGGTCAATGCCAGATACGTCAATACAATACGAACATGCGTGCGGTGGACTTGCAGCTCTCGAGTTGTAAAAATCGGCTGTGTCCGACCAGTGTTTTTTGTGATTAATTTTTGTTAGTTGCCGGGAATGCAGACTATTACAGTGACAGTGAGTTTCAAGTTGTAAGTTAATTAGTATTTCGGAGATAGTTGACATATACCCCTAATAACTATCGTTGCGTAATTGAATATAGTTGGTTTTTAAATTAAGAGAGGAAGAAGTTAAATAGTAGGCGTACATATTCATTTTAAGTAGCAGCACGCATAGCTCGCATTACCAGGATACGCCACTGTGTAGGAGTCTGGTTTCCGTATTAAAAGGTTGAGTTCCTCATTGCATTATTCAAAAGATCCAATATTTGTTTTCAATTCCTATAAGTTCAGAATCCTAACTTCTACTCTTTGCTGGCGTTTCCGACAAAACTTCCAATCACCGTGAATGTATATTAGCCTCTAAACTGCTAAGCCAATAGCATCCGAAAGTGCATGGTATGATAATTTTCTTCATGGACTTTTCTGCATGACTCATGCCTTTGTAAAATTCAAACGGTAACTCTCCGTAAATGGAATTGGTATTTTCGCCAATTATCGATAACGATTACCATTACACCTTCTTCATTTATCTTGCTCATAACACGCTTGTCCGGATGTTTATTCAGGTCGTCTGTAATATGCCACCATATCGATAATTGACCGGCACTCCCTATGTACTCGTAAACAACTCTACTAGGCGTCGTTACTCGTGTATGTCTTGTCGCCTGTCTGCGTTTACCTGTAACTCATCTCCGCGAGGATAGCCAGGCAAACATGATACGTATGAATGGAAGAAGTATAAACATTGACACCAAAACACCAAATACTGTCGGAGGTAGGAAAATAGAACATGCCAACAATCGAGTGGCGCACATAATTAGTATGCACAATAAAGGTAGATCACTAAATAACACTTCAGACCTTTTGTCTTTTGTATTTGGACATGCGCCCTAATATAACCGACTAGGTTGAACAGGACGCGCCTCGCAAATACGAAGTTCAAAAAAAAGGTAGATCACTACGGCCGGAGAGGAAAAGACAGCGAACAAAATTATGTGACAGACCCCTTATCCTAAGATATTTAGTGAATATCCAGCTTTGGGCGGTCACTTGTCCGTGCATTTTGCTGTCCATCGGGTTCTCTCTTGGTCGTAGAGTGTTCCTCTCTTCCCGTTACTGGTTTTTTTCGGTCGGCGGTGGGTACAATTCTTAGATCCCGTTACACGCCCATTGAGGCATATTGGGAATATGGTGTTAGGCCCATATTTTATTGACCGTCGGCACACGAGGGGTGATGTGGTCAGCATCACGCCGGTCGCCTTAACTTCCCAGAGTTGCTCCGGTACCCATTTGGGGCTGGGTCGACCCAGGAGCCATTTGCGGTCTAAAAAATCCCACCTTATCAGGGGATCGAACCATAGACCACTGAGCTAGAAAGCCAGTACACTAACCACTACGCTACAGCGTCAATTCTTGGCGTATTGTCTTATGTCTGCTCCTTGACCTGGTCAAAAGTAATGTGCGTTTATACTGCGCATCGTTGCTCATACTGAGATGTGTATCCCTGAAGGCGATACATGTCCAGCTCTCATCATATGAGATCTTAATGGGAGCGGCACGATGATTTGTCGGGTCCCAGATCTTGTTCGTCGGAAAAGAACTCCATCTTCGTTGTAAAAGAATCCGACCAAAGTATGGGAATGTATTCTATTTCGCTGGTCAGAATATAATATAATATAATAGCCCCTTCAGTCATAACTGACTATGGGAATGCGCCCCTGAGCTGACAGCCCTCAGCTGCTTATTTTATTGGTGCTCCTTTCGACGTTTTCTCCCCTCCTCTGCTTGTTGTGTGAGCCTCTCTTCGCCCAATCTGAGTTGGCGCCGTAGATAGCATCGCCACTCAGTGCGATCGGCAGCTTCATCCTACCATGGTGCTGGATCCATGCCCAGTGCCCTCATATCTCTCTTGCACACATCTTTGAACCTCAGCTGTGGTCGCCAAACTGTTCTCCTGCCATCTGCTAGTTGTCCGTAGAAGATATCTTTTGGGATGCGACCATCTTCCATGCGGCGAACATGACCAAGCCAGCGAAGTCTACGCTGTCTAAGCAGTGTATACATACTTTGAAGGCCAGCACGTGACAACACCTCGACATTAGTCACTTTATCTTTCCACGAGATGCCGAGGATGCGGCGTAGACAACGTAAATGGAAGGTATTGAGCCTTCTTTCCTGCTTAGCATAGGTCGTCCGGGTCTCGCTGCCATATAGGAGTGTGCTGGTGACGCAGGCATTATATACCGCAGCTTTGGTCTTCATTGTGAGTTTGGAGCTTCCCCAAACACGCGATGTGAGGCAGGCAAAGGTAGCTGCAGCTTTGCCAATGTGGCTGTGGATTTCTGTATCCAGTGAGAGTTTGTCATTGATGGTAAACCGTAGGTATGTGAAGTGATGCACCACTGCCAATTCATAGTTATCAATAGTGATGTTGTTCGTCCATCACGGGTGATGAAAACCACTCTGTTCATCCAATTATTTAGGAAAATGTTAGGTTGGTCTATGGGTACGAAGGTGACTGATGAGCCCGATGCGCGCCTGGAAAGATCTCGGACAGTGTAAGCAGGGAATGTTTGCTTCATGTGAAAGTTTTATTACACGGTCATTTCTAGCTTGTCTCCGCTGTTCTGCTGCTGCTCTTCTGGATGATTCGCATGCTGCTGCACCTTTACGAAGAGATGTGCACCAAGCAGTTCGGTCTTGCGCAGCAGCTTCCCATGTGTCTGGGTTTATGTCAAAGGTTTTCAATGACGTCTTTAACGTGTCTTTGAAACGCTTCTTTTGGCCACCATGGGAGCGTTTACCCTTCTGCATCTCACCATAAAAGAGTATCTTTGGCAGTCGATGGTCTGGCATGCGGACTACATGATTGCCCAGCGAATCTGTGACTGCATCAGAATAGTATCAATACTAGGGATACCAGCTCTTTCAAGAACGGCGGTATCCGGGATCTTGTCTTGCCATTTGATGTTCATAATCTTCCTGAGAAAGACTGTATGGAAGTGGTTTTGCTTCTTTACGTGGCGCCTGTATACAGTCCATGTTTCACATGTATATAGCAGCACTGGAAGCACCGCAGCTCTGTACACCTTCAGCTTTGTCTGTAGACTAATGCCACTTCGATGCCAAACGTTGGTGTATAGTCTGCCAAATGTGCTGCTGGCTTTGGAGATCCTGGTGTTCACCTCATCATCAATGACAATGTTCTGGGATAGTGTGCTACCAAGGTATGTGAATCTGTTCACAACATTCAGTTTCTCACCATTAACCTTGATGATTGGCTCAGTATAAACTGTGCCAGGAGCTGGTTGGTACATGATTTCTGTTTTCTTCGTGTTGATGGTAAGCCCAAAGTTGGCGCAGGCTTCGGAGAATCTATCCACACTATGCTGCAGATCAGCCTTTGTGCCAGCATTGAGGGCACAATCATCAGCAAACAGAAGATCTCTGATGGTGTGTGATTTGTCCTTGGTTTTTGCTTGAAGCCTCCTAAGGTTAAACAATTTTCCATCAATACGATATCTAATGTCGATTCCTGTGTCCCCGTCTCTAAAAGCATCAGTCAGCATAGCAGAAAACATGATACTGAACAGAGTCGGTGCAAGTACGCACCCTTGTTTAACTCCATTTGAGACGGGGAAAGGCTCTGATAGCTCACCGCTTTCCTGAACTCTAGTCTGCATTCCATCATGCAGTTGCAGCACTATTGTGATAAATTTCTTTGGGCAGCCGTATTTTGCCATGATCTTCCATAAACCCTCTCTACTGACCGTGTCGAACGCCTTTGTCAAGTCAATGAAAGCTGTGTACAGGTCACAATGCTGTTCTTGGCATTTTTCTTGTAGCCGTCTTGCAGCGAACACCATATCTGTGGTTCCACGTTCTTTCCGGAATCCACACTGACTTTCAGGTAAAAGAAATTTGTCAAGATGAGCCGTAAGGCGATTCAAAAGAATTCTGGCGAATATCTTCCCAGTGATTGATAAAAGAGAGATGTCTCGATGATTGTTACAGTCTTGGCGATTACCTTTACGTTTATATAGATGTATAATTGACGCATCTTTGAGATCGTGTGGGATGGTTTCACTCTGCCACATTTGCTGGAAGATCATGTGAAGTTTCTCTATCAGAACTGCACCGCCATCTTTATAAACCTGAACAGGAATTGAATCGGAGCCGTGGGCCTTTCCACTAGACAGTTGACGAATCGCTTTTTTAGTTTCCTCCAGAGTTGGTACATCATCTAATGCTTCATTTATAGGAATTTGGGTCAGTCGGTTGATGGCTTCGTCGTTAATAGATGATGGCTGGTTCAGAATATTATTAAAATGTTTGACCCAGCGTTGGAGAATTTTTTCCTTGTCTGTAATTAGTGTTTTTCCATCTGCATTAAGGAGGGGAAATGATCCTGATGATGTTGGACCATAGACCGCTTTGCGGCGTAGACAACGTAAATGGAAGGTATTGAGCCTTCTTTCCTGCTTAGCATAGGCCGTCCAGGTCTCGCTGCCATATAGGAGTGTGCTGGTGACGCAGGCATTATATACCGCAGCTTTGGTCTTCATTGTGAGTTTGGAGCTTCCCCAAACACGCGATGTGAGGCAGGCAAAGGTAGCTGCAGCTTTGCCAATGTGGCTGTCGATTTCTGTATCCAGTGAGAGTTTGTCATTGATGGTAGACCCTAGGTATGTGAAGTGATGCACCACTGCCAATTCATAGTTATCGATAGTGATAACTGGTGCAGCACCCGCATCCTGACTCAGCACATTCGTTTTCTTTAGACTTATTGTGAGGCCAAAGTCCTTGCATGCTTCAGTGAAGCGATTCATCAAGTTCTGAAGCTTCTGTTGGCTTTGAGTGACGACTGCAGCATCATCAGCGAACAACAAGTCTCTTATAGTGACCCTTCTGAATTTTGTTTTTGCCTTCAGCCTTGAAAGATTAAACAGACGGCCATCTGACCTAGTGTGAAGGCATATTCCTTCAGTTGCATCTCTGAAAGCATGTTTCAAGAGTAGAGCATGGAAGATCCCGAAGAGGGTCGGAGCCAGAACACAGCCTTGTTTAACGCCACTTCGTATGTCAAAGGGCTGTGACGTGCTTCCAGCATATTGGACTGTTCCCTTCATGTCGTCATGGAATGACTTTATCATTTCCAGCATTTTAGAAGGGCAGCCTATTTTCAGGAGGATTTTGAAGAGTCCATCCCTACTAACCAGGTCAAATGCTTTTGTTAGGTCTATAAAGGCGATATATAAAGGCCTTTTCTGCACTCTTGATTTTTCCTGAAGCTGGCGGACAGAGAAGATCATGTCTGTTGTTGATCTACCAGCTCGGAATCTGCACTGTGACTCTGGATATATGCGCTCAGCTAACTTGTGTAGTCGCATTAAGATGACTTTGGCAAAAACCTTACCAACAATACTAAGAAGAGAGATGCCTCTGTAGTTATTGCAATCACTTCTTTCTCCTTTATTTTTATATAGTGTTACAATCCTGGCATCTCGCATGTCTTGAGGAATAGTTGTCTCTTCCCAGCACTGGCACAGCATCCTATGCAGGGGGTGTAATAGCGTGCTCTTGCAGCATTTGATTAAATCAGGAGGAATCCCATCACTGCCTGGTGCTTTGCCAGAGGCCAAGCTATCAATGGCCTTGCTGAGTTCCTCTAATGTTGGTTCGGCATCCAGCTCCTCCATAGTTGGCAGACATTTGACAGCATCAGGGGCTGCAGGCGTAACGGTATTTTCTCTAGCATAAAGCTCAGAGTAGTGCTCGACCCACCTCTCCATCTGCTTACCCTTATCGGTTAGCTTCTCTCCGCTGATTGTTTTTAGCGGTGCCGTCTTACTTTTTTGGGGGCCAAGTGCTTTCTTTATACCGTCATACATGTGTTTAATGTTGCCTGTTTGCGCTGCGATCTGGATGCTCTCACTGAGCTGGAGCCAATAGTCATTTGCACAGCGTCGAGCAGTTTGTTGAACTTTGCTTCTCGTAACCTTCAATATCTGTAGGGTTCTAGCACTCGGTGAACGTTTGTACTCATTCATAGCACTGCGCTTAGCTTCAATGACATTTGCCATCACATCCGATGAAGCATCAAACCAGTCATTTGACTTTGCCGTTTTCTTACCAAAGGTGGCAAGTGCAGTACTTTGAATGGTGTTCCGTAGATGCTCCCAGTTCTCTGTAATAGTATTACCATGCTGAGGGCTACTGAGCACTTTCTTGAAGGTCGCAGTAAATTGAGTGATCATGACAGGGTCTGACATCTTGCTGGTATCACTGCGTGGTTTCCCTTCATGTCTGACACAATAGAGTTTTCTTGGTTGTGCTCTGATTTTGCAGCAAACCAAGGAGTGATCTGTATCACAGTCTGCACTATGGTACGAGCGCGTGGAGAGCACAGACCTGAGAAGTGGCCTTCTCACGAGAATCAGGTCCAGTTGGTGCCAGTGCTTGGATCGTGGGTGTCTCCATGACACCTTATGCTAGGGTTTTGTCTGAAAGTAGGTGTTGGTCACGCAGAGGTCATAATGGACACACAACTCTAAGAGCCGTTGTCAATTTTCATTCATCTTGCCAATACCAAACCTGCCCAGACATGAAGGCCATGAAACATTATCGGCACCCACTCTAGCGTTAAAGTCGCCAAGGAGAACAAGCTGTTCTTGCCTAGGTATGCTTTTGATGACTGCTGCTAGATTCTCATAGAACTCATCTTTAGCTTCTGAGGCAGAGTACAGAGTAGGAGCATACACACTGACAAGGGTGATGGGACCTGTGCTAGTTTGCAGGCGGAGCGTTAACAGGCGTTCTGATCCATTCTCGCCTGGTTCAACCATTTTAGTTAGCGATTTTTTTTACCGCAAAACCTACTCCGTGTTTTCTAGCTTTATTAAGATCTTTCCATTGCCAATAAAATGTGTAGTCCTTCTCGCTCACCGTTCCAGAGCCCGCGAGGCGCGTTTCCTGAAGTGCAACTATATCCACCTGAAGTCGTTTAAGCTCATAATTAATTATGGCTGTCTTCCTTACATCGTTTACGTCCTGTAGGTTTCCAGATAGTCCAGTCAACAAAGTTCGGACGTTCCAGCATCACAATCTGAGAGTTAGCTTATTTTTATTATTCTGATAATTGCGTGGTGCAAAATTTTCTGTCCACCGTTCGGGTTTGACCCTAATCCCCATGCACCCAATGGGGAAAGCAGACAGTGGCGGGACAACACCTTATTGACTGGGGGCTGCCCAGCTTGAAGCGGGCGGTAGCTTTCCAGTGAGATCCTAGAACATCTCCCACTGTCGGAAGTAGCCCCTGGCGCCATGCCCTACGCCAATTGGGCAAAATGCTTATAACCGGTAACTGCTACTTCCCGTGTTTTGCCGACTCCTATAGGGTGAAGCTGGAGTGTCCTCTCCAGGGCGCGAGCTTGGGCACAGTTATATGGAGATCAAGCTGTTGCCCATGCAGCATGTTCCCCCTCTCCACACAGCTGGTAGATCCAAAGGAACGGCAGTAGCCGATACAGTTTGGTAACAGCCACGTCGCAGGAGTTGCCAGAATAATGTCGAATCGACATTAGACTGCCTTAGGGACTCCGACTCCGGATTTATCCTCAGGGTTTACTCCCGAAGCCAATTCCATAAATGGATATTCCCGCAAGGCAGCGGAGGTTTGAATTCAGAGTTCCTTCGCTTAGATAAGCTACCAACCAAGGATCACGAGCCCTATCTGCCCGAAGCTGCTGGTTTTAAGGCGCCAGTCGCTCGCCTTTGCCCCTTCTCCCGTCAGTGAAAACAGTTCCGCCGGGCTCAAACTGAGCCACACGTGAAGGCCGGGAGCTGGACTTGGTTGTCAGAGGCTGCTTGAGGCGCATGCCATTGAATTATTTTATCTGCAGTGAGAGCTTACCCTCACTACAACTGTCGGCTGTAACAACCTTTGGAACCGCTGGTCAGAGTAGGGCGCTAAGATTATATCATCTTCTTGCACTCTTTTCAGCTCTGCCAGGCTGTGAAGAAGTGATGAGTGACGATCAGAGCTCTCCAATGTTGGGAGGTGTGTGCTTTGTTCCATCTACTTTCTCGTATACAAATTATGGTTTTCACCATTCTGGTTGTCCAGGCTACGGCAGTCCAAGCAATCGTGCACATACTGTCGAATATCCCGTTGCATGTCTGGCCAGAAGTATTTTAGGGAAGCATGTCTTAACTCTTTAAGTCCCAAGCAAAAAGCAGGGTTTGGCCCAAACAAAAACGGCCACCACAGTGCTTTTTTATTGTTGTTGTTGTTTGGAAAAAAAATATGTTTTAATGTTCATATGCATAAATACGAGTTATTTAAAATGAAAGTACTTCAGTCCTTCCTGTTGGAAATGACATTTTGGGTTGTTAACATTGGATCAGAGCTCTAGACAGGAGCAAAAAATCCGAAGCCACTTAAATGGCTCCTGGGCCAAATAGGTCTAAACCCTGAGCCATTAAAGTGGCTCTTGGGGCTTAAAGAGTTAATAACGCACGTGCACTTCGATGAAGTTGTAAATGAGGTTTATGTATTTGCTGCATCAGGCGGGTTCTATAAGGGAGTGGGTCAACTAACTGTCTCTTATTCTCGACCCTCCTGTAAACAAAACCTTTCTCCCTATTAAATGCTACCTGGGGAGTATGCGAGTAATTGCCATACAACCTTATGAAAAAAAGACATTTAGGTTTTATCATCTCTTTGTGCCTTCTTCAGCTCCGACATATTGGGGCTAATAAGAGATGAGAGCTCATGGGCCGCTTGAGCGTATCCTGTGTTCTCTCTCTCTCTCTCTCTCTCTCTCTCTCTCTCTTGTGTGTCGACCTGGGTTTCTTTGAAGGATCCCCAAGAAAGGCATATTTCCTCCCTAAAATTAGAGGGTAGACTAAATCATCTAAAGCTACGGCATTGATTTTTCCCCACACAAATCGGGTTGAAACATCAATTTCCGCAACCGGAAGAATCACAGGCTATATACTCTTCCGGTGCCTCGGTATTTCTACAGTTTCGCCTGTGTACTGGTGGGCCTTCACCAAAGATGGTGAAACTAGAGCTGAATATTCTAAGCCGACTCATATAAACAAAGAACAGTTTGATTACCAACAGTTACTTACTCACTATTGGGGTGGGGGGGGGGGGGGGGGGGGGGAGAATGACTGGGGTTTTGTTCATATGCCAGAATGTATTTTGTTCACTGTCTACCTCGTGAGCAAGAACGCAACATTATACTGAACTGTTTTCGACCTCTTACAGTCCGTTGTGAAATGCGTGTTAGTCTTGCACGATTTGCACCATCACCTTCCAGTTTCCTAGGCTGAATTATTCTGTTTCTGCCTATGGTGGTCCTGTGGTGGCTTTTGAGCCGTTTTATATGTTGTGTGGTGTACTCTTGGAATCAGTGTCCGGGTGATCCTTTTTTAGAATGATTCTCGTGGATGTGCCTCTTTGTTGGGGTCACCACCAACTGGGCGCTCTGCTAACGATGAGGAAATAACAACACCTGCTCAAGAATTTCGTCCCCCGTGATCTGCCAGGAACGGTCTCGTGTCAGGGGTGAGCGAGTCTTTGAACCGTTCCACGGCTATCATATCCTGCAGCTATTTATACGATTCTAGAAGGTGCTGAGGAATCCCCACTTCTCCAAATACGTAGCCAAGCTTGTAGCAAACTGCTTAAAAGACGTGTTCTTCTGCCTCTTAGCTTCATGGAACTTGCTCTGTAACGTCTGTGCGTTCATATAAAATCATTGAAGTAAGACTTTCTTCAACATGCCGTAATTGTTGTTGTCTTCCGAGGCCATTATTAGGAACCCATCGCAAGCAGATCCCCTCAGATTTTGAGATAGCTTTATGTGGTATCTCTCCCTATCTAAGCCATATGTAGCAGCTAAGGACTCAAACCTAGAGAGATAGATGTATATTTCCTATGAAGCCTCAGAGTAGATATCTAACTGAAAAGAGGTCGTACTAGTCATCGCCACGTAAGCGATATTTTCCCCATTACTACCTTGGGAACTGCCCGACTCACTAGATTCGACTTTCTTCCTTTTATTTCTAGTTCCTTCAGTCTTATCTCATGGGCTCTCTCCTTTTCTCTCTCCTCGGCTTCGTGTTTCCTTTGCGCTTCTTTTTCTTCTCATTCTTTTTCTTTCTCTTCTCTGTCTAACTTTCTCTCTTCGCAGATGTTGGCTTTCTCTGCCCTGTCCCAGTCTTTCTCTAAAGACGTCTCAAGAAGGTCAACTAAATCTAGACCCGATAAACTCATCTCTTTAGCAGCATCTAAGTAAAAAGTGTAGATATTTTGTAGTTCGACCATTCTCAGCAGGAAGTATATCTACAGGCTACACACAAATGCAATATAAAATAAGCAGCTTTCACTTACAAGTAACTAGCTGAATAAAATTATAACCTAACCACAACAAAATTAGGCCTCACAACTGAACTCTATTTTCCACCTTTACAAATTATTTTAGAGAAAATGTACTTTTTATCACTTATTAAATTATTCTCTTTAGTTATTTTATCTTATTATTTGTTTATTTACTATTTTATGGCAAATGTGTGATCAGATCTATCTAAAATATAGCAGATAATACTCTTTCAGTAAATCTAAAATTTCTAAAAGGCCAAGTCTAGGGGATCAACCAGACATGTTCTACAATCCAGGTCTAGGTCAGCAAATGTGATTTATTACAAATGTGTGTCCAAGTTCACTAATCCCAAGACAAGACCACAATTTGTTACGGGTTGCCTCCCGTTTGCTCTGCAGTGATGGTCCAACAATGGCCAAAACGTAGAGTATCTAATGTGGGTCTTCAAATGTGTCTACCTTCCCACAAGATTACTCTTGTGCGAGATAAAGATAGAAGGATAATGATGCTTCTACCATCATTTAGTTTCACAAGATATTTCAGAAATCAATAACAATGCTGAATATGTCTTGGTACAGTTAAAGTATTATTTCCCCGACAACTTTTGTGAAGAAATATATTGTATGATTTAGCTCGTTCAAATCCCCAACTGATTTAATTCAGTTAAATCTTAATTGAGTAGCTCTGGTTTTAAGTGTATTTAAGGTGACTGAGACATACCCGTGCAGTACACTCGAAATTATTAAATCAATTATAAATTTGTATAAATACAAATAACAAAGTTAATAATTAATTATTTTTAACTAAAAATGAACACTTTCCTTTTTATTAAAGTTACTCATCACAAGGTGATGTTATGGATATTAACGAAATGTCTGAAATTTCACTTGGCACTTTCAAGTTTGTTTTTAGCTGCCAGCAAGTTTATTGGTTTCTGCTCCAGCGGATATTTGGTTCTTTGCAGGTTATGGGCTGATGCATTCTCGTCACTGGTCAAGTCTGGGGGTTGTGTCAAGTTCCAAGAAATATCAGGGAGTAATCACAAAGCTGGTCCAGCGTCTTCAAGACTGGTCTGAACATAGTGTCCAGCGTTGGCAGCAGGCTACTTATACCACACACTTTGTTCCAGAGATAGCACCTGGTACCACCGACTAGTGTTATGAAAGAAGAGAAACAAATACCCTCCTGAGTATTGGGTTTCCTGACTCACAATCATGTGCCCCTCCCCGCCCCCTTTCATTTCACCATCCCATCTACCTCAAAACTTTACCCTCTCTGAGCATTAATAGTAATCCTTTACTTAGTCGTTCCCCTTCTACCGTGAGGTGTAAAGGTTTGGAAGAGAGAGCGCCAGACTATCCTATCGGCTGTAAAATCGTAATCCCACTGTGCGGAAAACATTCATTACATATATATTGAATATCTTTACATTTACACTGGTTGAAAATGTGAATAATTTAATACGTTTGTACATCAGTTCTATCATCATCCACTTCCTGCTCCATTTGGATCTTGGGACTAACTCTGCTTTTGGCTCTCTGTGAAAAACCCGCATAAAGCAGTCACCAGCTCTTGTAGTGGTGGTTCATGAAATCATCATTCTATATGCTGAGGTTGTCAGCCTTATATGACTTGGACATCATCTAGCAATTAGAAAGTTATCATAACCATAATAGCGCTAACCAAGCTCGCGGGGCGATCTTCGTGTTAATCCGGCGCGACAATGTTGGTACATGAGAATTTTACCAACATGACTGTCGGTCAATATTACATCACTGTCTACTCTCTCAGCAGGAATGATCAGGTAAAGAGACATGACGAAATATTACAGGAGGAAGTGTAAACAAGTGACTTGAAGATTCCAAATATTGTCTCAGGAAGGAAAATAGAACGTGAAGAGCACAAAATGATTTACGGGATGGCACAAGAAATGAAAAGTTCCGAGCTAATTCTGAGACAATAATCTCCCATCACGTCTGTTGTTGATGTTATCTCTCATCAAGTCTGTTTTTGATGTTATCTCACATCAAGTATGTGAGTGCTTTTATCTCCCATCACGCTGACGTTGATGTTCATCTGACATCAAGTATGTTATTGTTATCTTCCATAGTGTCTGTTCTTGTTATTTCACATCAAGTTTGTTGTTTTTATCTTTCATCAAGTTTTTTGTTGTTTGGTTTTTAAAGACCATCTTAATTAGTGCTCCGATCTCCTCCTTTAGATCCTTCTTTGTTGTTATCGTCAATCAAGTCTGTTGTTGATGATATCTCCCATCAAGTCTGCAGTTGTTGTTATCTCCCATCAATTCCGTTGTTGATTTTATCTCTAATTAAGTCTATTTTTTATCCTTCCGTTCCTTCTCAGACTTCCTGTACTGTTGGTGCTTTGTTTTCTCGTTGTTATGATGCCTTCTTTGCTTCTAGCTCCTAAAATATTTTTGTGAGAAACCATAATTTTGCCGCCTCCAGTGATTTTTTTTAATTGTTTGCTTAATGTTCATGACTCACTTCCATACGTTACAGCTGGTTCAGTTAACACTTCAGCACTCGTTTCTTTACTGTCATCGATAACAATTTATTGCTATCAATATTTCACACTTTGTATAACGATGGATATTGTTTCGCTTATTCCGTTTTTCATTTGAGTGATATATTTTCCATATGATTATAAATGCAGTAATGGAACTTGTTTTTTTTTTTTAATTTGAGTATATGAATATTTTGTTAAGTGCGAGTCAGTTTAATTGATGACAAATGCCGTATAGGTTTCTTGTGATCAAAGATGACATCGTTCTGGTATAACTTGACTTTACAACATGAAAACAGTAAATAAATAAATATTACACGCATAAATGTATGTTTCAGGCACTCGTGAGAAATAAAAACGTAGAAATCTAGACAACAGAAAAACAACAGAAGTGAGAGGCTAATCGGAGAATCGAATCCATGGCCTTCTGAACGGCACCGCCGCCTAGCTAAGAAAGTAAAATCACACTATCCTATCTGCCAACTAGGCACCACAGGACATGTAGACTATGTCTTCCTTTGAGCATATGTCAAAAACTACAGCTGAGTTACTATTCGGTAATCTAGTGTTCACTTATGGTGACGAATTTAGTTTTGGAGAGTGGGGGAACGTGTTCATTGATCTGTCTGCAGACCTACCCTACTACAGTACATGTACTTAAATATTTTCACCTACTCGAGACCCCATTGCAAGATGTAGAATCATACACGAGCAAATGAAGAGGTCGACAGAATATTTTGGGGACCTTCTCAATAGACCAGCTCCACAAAACCCCCGGACATCCAGCCAGCAGAAGAAGAGCTACAAATTAACGGTGAAAGACCAACGAAGGAAGAAATAAAGAAAGCCATAAAGCTTCTAAGAGATGGAAAAGCGCCTGGACCTGATGACACTCCAGCAGAGGCCATCAAAGCAGATATCGACACGGCTACAGAGATGTTATATAAATTACTTGGTAAAGTCTGGGAAAAGGAAGAGATACCAGCAGAATGGAAGGAAGGATATCTGGTTAAGTTGCCTAAGAAGATAAATTTACAAGAGTGCACACATTATAGAGGAATAATGTTACTATCAGTGCCAGGAAAAGCATTAAACAGGATTATTCTTGAGAGATTAAAAGAGTCCATAGACAAGAAACTGAGAGATGAACAAGCAGGTTTTCGACAAAACAGATCATGTACAGACCAGATAGCTACTTTGAGAATAATAGTTGAACAAATTCTAGAATGGAATTCACCACTATACATCGGATTTGTGGACTACGAAAAGGCATTTGACAGTGTAGACAGAGAATCACTTTGGAAATTGATGAGGCGTTATGGAGTTCCCCTGAAGATCATTAATTTAATAAAGAAAACATATGAAGACATGACATGCAGAGTTCTTACAGAACCGTTTGGGATAAGAACAGGAGTGCGACAGGGATGCCTCTTGTCTCCATTTCTTTTCTTACTAGTAATAGACTGGGTTATAGTTATATTACTTGATAGTAATATAGACAAAGGTGGAGGGACAGACAGCGATATCAAAATAAGAATACAACAGGCAAGATGAGCTTTTATTGCATTGGGAAATATATGGAGATCACGAAAAATCGGATCCAACACGAAAATAAGAATCTTCAACTCAAATGTGAAATCAGTCCTATTGTTTGGCATTGAGACATGGAGAACAACAAAGACAACAACCAAAAAGCTGCAGACTTTCATAAATGGGTGCTTGCGTAGAATAGAGTGATTAAAATGGTATGACAAGGTTACCAACGTGGAACTGATGACAAGTACTAGACAAGTGCCAGTGGAACAAGAGATGAGAAGAAGACAATGGCGATGGATAGGACACACACTGAGGAAACATGTTGATAGCATTACAAGGCTGTCCTTGTTCTGGAACCCCCAGGGCAAGAGAGGTAGAGGTAGACCAGGAAGCACATGGAGAAGAGAGTTGGAAACAGGTGTGAAAATGATGAAGAGAACGTAGAAAGAACTTGAGATGATGGCACGTGACAGAAGGACTTGGTATGTGTTTGTTGAAGGCCTATGCTCCTTTGGGAGTGGAGGGTTATGAATGAATCATACATGACAGTACGACTTACACTGAAACACTGCAATGACTATCGCTCACCATGAGCTGCAAAAACTGTGACAATGACACACTCCAATCTTTGGCAACTTATAAACCTACGGCCTGTAAGAAAAAACCCACTAGACACTTCACAGCACTAGAATTACAAGTCCTTATCCACCAGGACCGAAATATGGCAAGCACCCAGAACTAATAGTCCATAACATGAACTTCACAGCTAACATGCAGGTGTGGTAAAGTGGGATGTTATAACTATTATGGGGGACTTAGTGTACTGACTGAGATCAGCTGTGAAGATATCTGTATCTAATAAGTGTGGTGTATTACAGATGACCTTACTTGCTACCACATTTATACCTCAGTCAGAACTATTCTGGAATATTGTGATGACTACGTTAAATGTCTAGGGTTATGAAAATGATGAAGTGTAAGTCACAACAACAACAGACAGATAAACAATTTATTTTATTCCACAACACTTTACAACACTGTGACACTCACACACATATAACACTCTATAAGACTATCTTAACTGAGTCAAGGGTAAAGTTTCAAATATATATATGTATTAATTACTGTCAAGAATAGATATACTGATTCAACTACACAGTGAACCAGGAATCACAATCAAGGGTAATTACAAGTAATATGTACACATTTTATAAATATAATCTTTGTATTGACATATTTTATTATTCTTATCCTATGTGTGTAAGTTGTGAAGTAGTAATATGAGGTAATACTGGTTTTGTTTTTCAAGCTAGATTGTTGTTTGTCATCATGACTTCAAGTGTTTGATTATCGTGGAAATAGTATTGGGAAAAGTTCAAAGTTCCTGTCATTTGAAAGAAATTATTGTCCCTCGGTGTTTAATATAATGTCTATTTTAGAAAGGGGACACATAATGTTGAGCTCCTCTGGCCACAGAAGCTTATCTTTCGTGATGGCGGCAGGAAAAGACTCCTCTGCTCGATTGCTTCCTGTGTTCTGGAGACACCTCACTGGTCGCTATCTGGACCAAGGAGTATGCTGTCAGCCTCTGGATTCAGCAAAACTCAGACCAGGTGCTGCTTCAATAACTTAGGACCACGGTCCCTGAAACAAGAAGGTTGTACCTCCTATTTCAGAACTAATTTATAATCTATTTCCACACTGAACACAATACATAACAAACACTGAGTTCAGAGCGGTAGGCCAACTGCTAACTTCATCTGAAACAATTTACACCAGTATACTCCTCCCTACTGGTTACTACGCCTCTGCAATTCCAGCATTATTTCTTTCTAGTCAATAAGATAGGTGTCAGTGTACTGTTTGGCATTTCCATGTAATTTTACTTTTCTCCGACACCTCCTGTTCAGGTTGGAGCAATATCTAGGCTTTGCCTCATGTTTGCTACTGAACCACACACATATACATACATAAATTATCAATTTACATTCAATTTTCATTAAAAAGATATCAATATGTCAAGCGTACCACAATTCTTTGGAAATAATAAACAAATACGTTGACTGGCGATGAATATGGCACAAAATCCGATCTGCCGCTGTCCCAGGCTTTTATTTAGAAAAATATGCACTGGAACTCAACGCACTGTTTCTTAGTAAGTTTATTTTAAATGTGGCACTGAACTGACGCTCCTAATTGACTATATTGGCGGGTCTAACAAATCGGGCCATGTTTACACAGCTTTTCAAAAAGTTTTACCCTTCTCACGTTTCCCCTAACAACCAAAATTAGTATTTGTAGTCCGACTAATCGTGTTTAGCCTTACATATCATTCCCGCCAATCAAATTGGATTTAACATGGCGACCTATTCCCCGTACAATGGTGGTTTCAAAACATGCCACTGTGCGATTATTATTTGGTGTTGTCCGACACCCTCTCTATTTTCTTTTGGCTATAATTTGTTAATTCCTAGACTATTTGCGTAACACTTAACATATTCTTTGTCAGCAAGTCCTAAGGAACCCAAATATATAAATTTAATGTGGCTAAGGGGCTGCGTTCAAAATATGCATTTTCTTCTACCTCCCGTTCACTTCGATACGATGTGGTGTCTGGGTACTGTCAGGCTTTCAGACATAAAACAGTATAATGTCATGTTTCCTTATAAGCATTTTACAGGTTTTTAAACCTAACTCTTGTATGGGTAGTGTTTTTTATCACTGTCGATTTGAAAAAAAGTTAGTGCTTCTGGCTTTACGCTTGGGGTGGCATTAATTATCGCGAGACGCGTGTTAGCGTTGCATGCGTTCCTGCTTTCAGCCCTCCCTCTCTCTATCCTAATTCCATCTGTCTTTTCATCACGCAGTGTATAAAATGAAATTAATGGAAGTATTAATTTAGGTCATTACGCAGCTTGCGTATCTCAAGGTTTTCTTAGAAATACAGTACACGTTTTATTGTAGAAAGCGTGTATTGATGCAGTAGGCTTTACTATCAACGTGAAAGCGTGAGAATATGCAGACGAAGCATAAAAAGGGGTTTTTATTGTTCAACTAGCATGACGTTCTATTAACACAGGCGTACGCTATTGGAAAGCACGGATCTTTAACCATTTCTCTTTCCTTTTATTGAATTTATGTGTTAGGCTTTACATGTACCTTTTAATTTATATAAGTGTATGTAGAATGTTTCACGACAAATTCTCCCCTCTTAAAACAGACGTTATATGTCAGTCTATAATTCTATATACACATAGAGAAATTTATTATTATTTCTGGGGCTTACGGTGATTCTCATCACACGGATGGCGGCTTAAAAAATCAGCTCCCAGATTTGTTTTTCCAGATATATACTCTATGCTAAACTCAAATGGCTGCATAAGTAAGGACCATTTGAGTAACCGAGAATTTTCATGCCTAGCCTGCGCTAGAAACGACAAGGTTTTGTGATCCGTTTGCAACTTAAATGCCTTTCCATACAGATAAATATTGAATTTCTTTATCGCCCATATTACTGCAAGACATTCTTTTTCGCTAGTTGAGTAATTGGTTTCAGCTTTATTCAACTTTCTGCTAGCATATGCCACTGGGCTTAATTCCCCATCCAATGCATCTGATTTCTGTAACAGGGTCGCACCTAACCCGATATTACTGGCATCCGTCCTTACAATGAATTCTTGACTTAAGTCAGGTAATTTCAAAATAGGTTTGCTTGTGAGCTTTTCCTTCAATTCCTGGTAAGCCAATTCACATTGTGGTGTCCATGTAATTCGATCTGGATGTCCTTTACGTGTCAAATCAGTTAACGGTGCACATATGGAATTAAAGTTTTTGATATACTTTTGGTAGAAACCACATAATGAGACAAAGGATCTCACGTCTTTCTTGGTTTGTGGTCTCGGGGCTTTCTTTAGTTTCTCTAAATTCTTGGGGTCAGGGGTCATGTTTCCCTGATGGACTGTGTGTCCCAAAAATTCTAATTCTTTACATCCAACGCAACATTTGGTTGGTCGGGCTGTTAAATTCGCTTCTCTAAGTCGATTAAACAGCATATTCAGAGAGTCAATGTGTTCCTCAAATGTTTCTGTTGCTATAAGGATATCATCCATGAAATTTGTGATGCATGGATTATTCAGAGGGTCCAATAATTTTCTCATCATTCTAGAGAAGACACTAGGTGCATTCTTCAATCCAAATGGCAATCTGTTAAACTCATAGTGTCCCTCTGAGGTACTAAAAGCTAGGTATGGTCTAACCTCAGGCTTTACTGGAATCTGATAGTATCCTTTACTCAGATCCACTTTTGAGAAATATTTAGCTTTATTTAGCCTGGCAAACAACTGATTTGTATCCGGCAATGGATCCACCTGTCCTTCTGTAATAGCATTCAGTCTCCTGTAATCTATACAGAGTCTATGTTCTCCAGAGGGTTTCCTTAAGAGTACCACACTGGAACTATACGAAGATTCACTGTGTGAAATAATTCCTTCCTTCAACAAATAGTCTATCTCTTCCTTCAAAGCTTTCTCCTTAGCAAAAGAAATCGAATAGGGTTTCATACAGACAGGTGTGGGGTCTATCAGTTTCATATCATATTCCAATAAGTTTGTATGCCCCGGTCGGTCTGTTAACACCTCTGTATGATTATCTAGAACCTGTTGCACTCTCTCTTTCTGATTTTTCGTTAAATGTGTACTGATTTTCACCTGTGCCGCTGTCTCACAGGGGTGTAATGGATATTCAAATGATGAAAGTGGTTCCTTTTTCATCTCCATGGCAATGGACAAGGTCAACAAGTGTGTCTCTTCCTGATTTTCTCTTTCCAAATATTTCTTCAGGAGATTCACATGATAGATTTTTTCTTTCCCCTTCTTATCTATCTTATAATTGGTTCTAGACACCTTCTCTAGAACTGTATATGGACCTTGCCATCCAATTTGTAACTTATTCTGACTACCAGGGAGAAGAAGCAGTACCTTCTCTCCCACAGCCAAATCTCTGTCTTTAGCTTTCCTGTTATAATAGGCAGCATGTTTCTTCCTGGCTTGTCTCAAATTTTCATTGGCAAGTTTCCAGCCAGTTTTTAAACGAGTGGTCAGCTCATTCACATATTGGTATGAGGATGTAATATTTTCCTCTGCCTTTTCATCAGTCCACGTTCTTAACAGCGTTACATATGGACCTTTAATTTTGTGGACCTATTTGTCCATGCACCGGTATGGTCTCTTCCACTCGAAGCGCTATAGTGATGATTTTTCTTCCCAGAATTATCATGCACAAAACGACCGCTACCAATTTTTCTCTTGGGGCTTTCTCCCCTCTTAGAATTCTTGATGAGAGATTTCCTCTCTACATCCTCTTCCTCCAGTTTGTTTAAGTCCGATTGAGGAATTTTCGGCTTACATCTTTTTGCACTCGCCGCATAGTGGCCATTGTAAAACAGTTAATTGAAGCTTGTCCGTGAAAAGGGGCTTCCCATTCCATTTGGTCCACTTTATCAAATTTATTTTTCTTCTTATTTTCAGGCCTACGTTTGCCCCGTGGCGTGTCCAGGTCCTGATCAATGTTCCCACTTGTGGGTGTTCCCTCATGTGCTATGCTACACCTTTCTACAAAATTCTCAATGTCCCACCTTGCCTTGGGCCAATAATAATTGTGAGCCACCTTTTGGATGATGGTACCTATCTTCTCATGGTCCCCATCTTGTTTCACATGTAGGCTCCTTATTAAGTCTGCCCTATATCTCTTTGGAAGAACCAACTGTCCGTGACCATTGGATCTAGTTCCGGCCTTCCTGTAAATCAACTTGTTTTTCATGTAAAAATCTCCCTTGCCTGGAGTTGTATGACAAGTTGACAATTTCCTGAAACAAGGCTTGAGGGTCTTATCCCCAGCCTGTGCCTTCCTCATCTCTTCTGGAGTGGTATCTATCAGAATATCCTCCTCCTGTCTTGAGGTCGACCTGACCTGAAGGGTGGCCATAGCTATAGGGTTCCTTATGCAACGGTCAGTGTCATGATTGTTCATCTTACAATTTTTACACCATCTCGTTCCTTGGTTGAAAGATTTTCTTTCATCATATTTCCTTTCATCGAATTGTGGGGTTTTATTTTTATTGTCATACCGTGGCCTATCAAACTGGTGCTTACCTTTGTTTTGATCTCTAGGATCAAATTTATTAAAGTTCTGTGGTGCCTTAAAATTTTCTACCTGTTTCTTTTTATTACCTGATACCTCTGCCTGAGCTGCTTGATACCTTTCTGCAACATTTAGCAACTCACCCAGCCTCTCTGCACCTTGTTCCATGAGAAACTTTCTCAGGTCTGGAGCCATGGACTCTCTTAATTGTTCTATAAGGACCATTTCCTTAAGATCTTGGGTTTTCCCCAGAGAAGTCCATTTCTCCAAGTATGTCTCTAACCGTGCAGAGAACTGGTGATAGGTTTCACCTGACAGTAATTTAGCATTCCTAAATTTTTTTCTATAAAATTCTGCGTTCTTTTCATATCTTAACAAAAGAGCCTGCTTTAGCATGTCATAATTTTCTTGATCACCTCTGCTCATTTTGGCAAAAACGTCATAAGCTGCCCCACGAAGCCCTTGAGATAACTTTAAGCTCCACCTTTCTCTCTCTAACCCATACGTGGTAGCTAATAGTTCATATCTATTTAGATAGCTCTCAATATCATCGTCTTTCTCAACAAAATGATCTAAATGAAAATTCATAGCTGAGGTTGAGGCTCCCTGACTATCAGTGGCATCAGAGGTAAAGGGACTGGCACCATTTTCAGGAGCATGGCCTTGAAACTCAAACTCCCTTAGTCGTAACTCAAGTTCTCTTTGTAATCTCTTCTCCTCCTTTTCTGCTTCCCTCTCTGCAGCTAATCTCTTGTCTTCCCTTTCTGCAGCTAATTTCTTCTCTTCTCTTTCTGCAGCTAATTTCTTCTCTTCCCTTTCTGCAGCCTGTCTTCTTTCTTCGGCTTCCCTTTCTGCAGCTAATCGCTTCTCTTCTCTTTCTGTCTCCAATTTCTTAGCCTCAGCCTCAATCTGCAGCCTCTTAATTTCTTTTTCAGCCTCTAACTTTCTTTCGGCCTTTTTTTCTAATCTTCTTTCTTCCCGTTCAATATATTTGTCACATTCAGCAGTGACATAAGCATACATAATTTGCCCGTCCATTCCTAACTCTTTTGCAGTCTGCACAGCAGCAGATCGAAATTTTTCCAGGTCTGCCATTTTCTAACAGGTAAATGTATAAAATATTTAACTAAACAATTTTATCTATGACTAATTAACTAAGGACAACCACAGGCACTGAGAGCTCAACCTTATTTATTTTCACCCAAGGATACCTTTTAAATTTTTATTATTCCCAATATATATATATATAATAGGAGAAAGTTCAATATCCCGGGAGCGAGACCCCAATATATGTGGTAAAGTGGGATGTTATAACTATTATGGGGGACTTAGTGTACTGACTGAGATCAGCTGTGAAGGTATCTGTATCTAATAAGTGTTATGTATTACAGATGACCTTACTTGCTACCACATTTATACCTCAGTCAGAACTATTCTGGAATATTGTGATGACTACGTTAAATGTCTAGGGTTATGAAAATAATGAAGTGTAAGTCACAACAACAACAGACAGATAAACAATTTATTTTATTCCACAACACTTTACAACACTGTGACACTCACACACATATAACACTCTATAAGACTATCTTAACTGAGTCAAGGGTAAAGTTTCAGATATATATATGTATTAATTACTGTCAATAATAGATATCCTGATTCAACTACACAGTGAACCAGGAATCACAATCAAGGGTAATTACAAGTAATATGTACACATTTTATAAATATAATCTTTGTATTGACATATTTTATTATTCTTATCCTATGTGTGTAAGTTGTGAAGTAGTAATATGAGGTAATACTGGTTTTGTTTTTCAAGCTAGATTGTTGTTTGTCATCATGACTTCAAGTGTTTGATTATCGTGGAAATAGTATTGGGAAAAGTTCAAAGTTCCTGTCATTTGAAACAAATTATTGTCCCTCGGTGTTTAATATAATGTCTATTTTAGAGGGGGGACACATAATGTTGAGCTCCTCTGGCCACAGAAGCTTATCTTTCGTGATGGCGGCAGGAAAAGACTCCTCTGCTCGATTGCTTCCTGTGTTCTGGAGACACCTCACTGGTCGCTATCTGGACCAAGGAGTATGCTGTCAGCCTTTGGATTCAGCAAAACTCAGACCAGGTGCTGCTTCAATAACTTAGGACCACGGTCCCTGAAACAAGAAGGTTGTACCTCCTATTTCAGAACTAATTTATAATCTATTTCCACACTGAACACAATACATAACAAACACTGAGTTCAGAGCGGTAGGCCAACTGCTAACTTCATCTGAAACAATTTACACCAGTATACTCCTCCCTACTGGTTACTACGCCTCTGCAATTCCAGCATTATTTCTTTCTAGTCAATAAGATAGGTGTCAGTGTACTGTTTGGCATTTCCATGTAATTTTACTTTTCTCCGACACCTCCTGTTCAGGTTGGAGCAATATCTAGGCTTTGCCTCATGTTTGCTACTGAACCACACACATAAAAAAGTAAAAGTAAAGGAACCCGTTACACGCCCATTGAGGCATATTGGGAATATGGTGTTAGGCCCATATTATCTTGACCGTCGGCACACTAGGGGTGATGTGGTCGGCATCACGCCGGCCGCCTTAACCTTCCCAGAGTAGCTCTGGTACCCATTTGGGGCTGGGTCGACCCAGGAGCCGTTTGTGGCCTAAAAATTTTCCGCCTCATCTGGGGATCGAACCATAGACCACTGCGCTAGGAAGCCAGTGCACTAACCACTATGCTACCGCGGCTCCACATATACATACATAAATTATCAATTTACATTCAATTTTCATTAAAAAGATATCAATATGTCAAGCGTACCACAATTCTTTGGAAATAATAAACAAATACGTTGACTGGCGATGAATATGGCACAAAATCCGATCTGCCGCTGTCCCAGGCTTTTATTTAGAAAAATATGCACTGGAACTCAACGCACTGTTTCTTAGTAAGTTTATTTTAAATGTGGCACTGAACTGACGCTCCTAATTGACTATATTGGCGGGTCTAACCAATCGGGCCATGTTTACACAGCTTTTCAAAAATTTTTACCCTTCTCACGTTTCCCCTAACAACCAAAATTAGTATTTGTAGTCCGACTAATCGTGTTTAGCCTTACATATCATTCCCGCCAATCAAATTGGATTTAACATGGTGACCTATTCCCCGTACAATGGTGGTTTCAAAACATGCCACTGTGCGATTATTATTTGGTGTTGTCCGACACCCTCTCTATTTTCTTTTGGCTATAATTTGTTAATTCCTAGACTATTTGCGTAACACTTAACATATTCTTTGTCAGCAAGTCCTAAGGAACCCAAATATATAAATTTAATGTGGCTAAGGGGCTGCGTTCAAAATATGCATTTTCTTCTACCTCCCGTTCACTTCGATACGATGTGGTGTCTGGGTACTGTCAGGCTTTCAGACATAAAACAGTATAATGTCATGTTTCCTTATAAGCATTTTACAGGTTTTTAAACCTAACTCTCGTATGGGTAGTGTTTTTTATCACTGTCGATTTGAAAAAAGTTAGTGCTTCTGGCCTTACGCTTGGGGTGGCATTAATTATCGCGAGACACGTGTTAGCGTTGCATGCGTTCCTGCTTTCAGCCCTCCCTCTCTCTATCCTAATTCCATCTGTCTTCATCACGCAGTGTATAAAATGAAATTAATGGAAGTATTAATTTAGGTCATTACGCAGCTTGCGTATCTCAAGGTTTTCTTAGAAATACAGTACACGTTTTATTGTAGAAAGCGTGTATTGATGCAGTAGGCTTTACTATCAACGTGAAAGCGTGAGAATATGCAGACGAAGCATAAAAAGGGGTTTTTATTGTTCAACTAGCATGACGTTCTATTAACACAGGCGTACGCTATTGGAAAGCACGGGTCTTTAACCATTTCTCTTTTCTTTTATTGAATTTATGTGTTAGGCTTTACATGTACCTTTTAATTTATATATGTGTATGTAGAATGTTTCACGACAGCAGATAAAGGGAAATATCTGCGTCCAACCAGGACGACGGCTAGTTTCTGACTGACTAGCTCTGCGCCTGATTTCCCGTCTTCCGGTAGTCACATGACTCACCGGTTCAGCAAGTCCCGGCCTTGCCCGGCTGACGTAACATGCACTGAGAAATAGCGCTGTGACAGTGACTAATTCCTTCCAGATCTTACTGTGGCAGTTTGCTCCCAATAAAAGTTACTGAGTATTCTTATATCTTTTCCATCAATACCTATGTCTTCGAGGCATTCAATTATTTTCTCATAATGGACTCTGTCAAAAGCCTTCTTATAGTCAATGAAGCACATGTACATACTTTGTTGGACCTCTGTATATTTTTCTGCTAATATTCTTAGGCAAAATATTGCCTCACTTGTTCCACTGTTCCGTCTAAAACCAAACTGTTCTTCTTAGATTTCGCTGTCTACCTTACTTTTTATTCTTTCCTGTATGATTTTGAGCAGTATCTTAATTGCATGATTCATCAGGCTGATTGTTCTGAAGTCTGAACAGATTAATTCTAAAGATTACCAAATTACCGGAAATCTCCAAAGTGGTTCCTGTCCATTTTGCTACAAGGAGAAAACCCCAATGGCTCATCAGTTTCAAAAGTGATTCTCTGTCTACACTGTCAATTGCCCTTTTCATAGACCACAAACCTAAAGTGAAGTGGTTACTTCCATTCTAGATTTTGTTCCACTATTATTCTCAAATTTGACTATTTGATCTGAAGATGATCTGTTTTGTCGAAAAATTGCTTGTTCATCTCTCAGTTGCTTGTCTATGGACTCTTTTAATCTCTAAAGGATGATTTTGTTTAATATTGTTCCTGGCACTGATAGTAACATTATTCCTCTGTAATTTGTGTCCGCTTGTAAATCTCACTTCTTAGGCAGCTTAACTAGATATCCTTCCTTCCAATATACTGGCATTTCTTCTCTCCCTCACTTTACAAGTAATGTGTATAATATCTATATAGCCATGTCAATATCTGCTTTAATCGTCTCTTCTGGGATGCCATCTGGACCAGCCGCTTTTCCATCTCTTAGAAAGTTTATGGTTTTCTTTATTTCTTCCTTCGTTGGTCTTTCACAGGTAATGTGTAGCCCTTCTTCTGCTGCCTGGATATCTGTGAGAATTGGTGGAGCTGGTCTATTGAGAAGATCTTCAAAATACTCCTTGCACCTCTTCATTAGCTCTTGTATATTACTAAGCAGTTTTCCATTCTTGTCTTTAATAAGGCTAAATGCGTTCTTGTATTTCCGTGTTAGCTTCTTTGTACTGTTATACATGTCTCTAATATTTTCTTTGGGTGTAGCATCCTCTGTCTTTTTTGTCAACTCTTCAGTAAATTTTCTCTCAAGTCTTTTGATGCTTCTTCTTACTTCTTTGTTTGCTTCTTCGTTCACTTCTTGAGCCTTGGCTTTAGAACTTCTGGTTTTGCTTCTTTTTAATTCTGCTTTGTTGTTTTTCCTGTCTTTTATCTTATTGATGGTTTTGTGCTGGCGTTCTCTGTTTTCGAGAATTCCTTTACATAACTCGTTTCATTTAGTTAACCAAGAAATAAAGTATGTTTAAAAAACAAAACTACAACAATATTTAAGAGAGGGTGTGAGAGAATGAGAGCATATATAGATCCAATCGTAGTGTACATAAATGTTTTATGGACAAATGGTCAACTAGCAGATATTACTATGGAAGCCACAGACACATTTTTGTCCCCAAAGAAATGTTTAATATACCACAGACAGATTAAAAAAAAAACAGTAATGGCGAGGTTCTGAAAGTATTCGGTGCGCTAAGAAAGCTTTAACTCGCATTAGAAGAAAGGAATTCATTCTCTTTAGGTATATCATCTAAGATATCGTGTCACGAGGAAAGATTGAAGGAAAAAATAGACAAGACTAAGACAAAGAGAGAAGATACAGGGCAGTTTGACATTATGACATGGAAAGACATCAACAACACAACCGATAAATAGTACAGAAGACGGCTATTGTGAAGAACCATGATCGTCTGCGCCATGAGGATCTATTGTCCTTATCATGCAAAGGTACGCAGTAATGAGAAATCGGACATCTTAGCTTGGAGAGTATCTATAGCGGGGGACATGGCTTATAGAAATGAGAGATACTAAAGAACAATTCATGATCACTGATGAGAGAACAAAACTGCAGTCAACACGGCTAAGCTTGCTGGGATTTAGAATCAAACCTAAAACTAGCAGAGACGACATAAAGAGAGCATTTATCCCGAGTTTTTGGCAGTCATTGCGCTACAGGAATAATTAGCATTCACACACTATGAAATTTGCCGACGGTGAATGAGTACTTGTGGGTTTGCCTGGACTACAATGGTGTCGATACTAATTAATAACAAAAATTAAAAAATTGAAGTCAGACCGACTCCTGTCATCATAAAAGCACAATCTTAGCGCAGTGACCCGGATGTCTAGGGTACCCTAACAAACTGGGTCACTGAAAGCAATGGGCGACAGATTAATGTTTTTATTGTTCTCCGTGTGTCAGGGCCATACAATAGGACTGACTTGACATCTGAATTGAAGATTCTTTTTTTCGTGTTGGACTCGATTTCTCTTGTTCTTCATATGTTTCCCAATGCAATGAAAGCTCCTCTTGCTTTTTGTATTCTTATTTTGATATCACTATCTGTCCCTCCATCTGTGCTACATTGCTGCCATGATACGTATATGATTCTACATCTTGCAATGGAGCCTCGAGTAGGTGAAAATATTTAAGTACATGTACTGTAGTAGGGTAGGTCTGCAGACAGATCAATGAACACGTTCCCCCACCTCTCCAAAACTAAATTCGTCACCATAAGTGAACACTAGATTACCGAATAGTAACTCAGCTGCAGTTTTTGACATACGCCCAAAGGAAGACATAGTGTACATGTCCTGTGGTGCCTAGTTGGCAGATAGGATAGTGTGATTCGCTTCCGTAGCTAGGCGGCGGTGCCGTTCAGAAGGCCATGGATTCGATTCTCCGATTAGCCTCTCACTTCTGTTGTTTTTCTGTTGTCTAGATTTCTACGTTTTTATTTCTCACGAGTGCCTGAAACATACATTTATGCGTGTAATATTTATTTATTTACTGTTTTCATTATGTAAAGTCAAGTTATACCAGAACGATGTCATCTTTGATCACAAGAAACCTATACGGCATTTGTCATCAATTAAACTGACTCGCACTTAACAAAATATTCATATACTCAAATTTTAAAAAAAAACAAATTCCATTACTGCATTTATAATCATATGGAAAATATATCACTGAAATGAAAAACGGAATAAGCGAAACAAAATCCATCGTTATACAAAGTGTGAAATATTGATAGCAATAAATTGTTATCGACGACAGTAAAGAAACGAGTCCTGAAGTGTTAACTGAACCAGCTTTAACGTATGGAAGTGAGTCATGAACATTAAGCAAACAATTAAAAAAAATCACTGGAGGCGACAAAATTATGGTTTCTCACAAGAATATTTTAGGAGCTAGAAGCAAAGAAGGCATCATAACAACGAGAAAACAAAGCACCAGCAGTACAGGAAGTCTGAGAAGGAACGGAAGGATTAAAAATAGACTTAATTAGAGATAAAATCAACAACGGAATTGATGGGAGATAACAACAACTGCAGACTTGATAGGAGATAACATCAACAACAGACTTGATTGAAGATAACAACAAAGAAGGATCTAAAGGAGGAGATCGGAGCACTAATGAAGATGGTCTTTAAAAACCAAACAACAAAAAACTTGATGAAAGATAAAAACAACAGACTTGATGGGAAATAACAAGAACAGACACTATGGAAGATAACAATAACATACTTGATGTCAGATGAACATCAACGTCAGCGTGATGGGAGATAAAAGCACTCACATACTTGATGTGAGATAACATCAAAAACAGACTTGATGAGAGATAACATCAACAACAGACTTGATGGGAGATTATTGTCTCAGAATTAGCTCGGAACTTTTCATTTCTTGTGCCATCCCGTAAATCATTTTGTGCTCTTCACGTTCTATTTTCCTTCCTCGGGCAATATCTGGAATCTTCAAGTCACTTGTTTACACTTCCTCCTGTAATATTTCGTCATGTCTCTTCACCTGATCATTCCTGCTGGGAGAGTAGACAGTGATGTAATATTGACCGACAGTCATGTTGGTAAAATTCTCATGTACCAACATTGTCGCGCCGGATTAACACGAAGATCGCCCCGCGAGCTTGGTTAGCGCTATTATGGTTATGATAACTTTCTAATTGCTAGATGATGTCCAAGTCATATAAGGCTGACAACCTCAGCATATAGAATGATGATTTCATGAACCACCACTACAAGAGCTGGTGACTGCTTTATGCGGGTTTTTCACAGAGAGCCAAAAGCAGAGCTAGTCCCAAGATCCAAATGGAGCAGGAAGTGGATGATGATAGAACTGATGTACAAACGTATTAAATTATTCACATTTTCAACCAGTGTAAATGTAAAGATATTCAATATATATGTAATGAATGTTTTCCGCACAGTGGGATTACGATTTTACAGTCGATAGGATAGTCTGGCGCTCTCTCTTCTAAACCTCTACACCTCACGGTAGAAGGGGAACGACTAAGTAAAGGATTACTATTAATGCTCAGAGAGGGTAAAGTTTTGAGGTAGATGGGATGGTGAAATGAAAGGGGGCGGGGAGGGGCACATGATTGTGAGTCAGGAAACCCAATACTCAGGAGGGTATTTGTTTCTCTTCTTTTATAACACTAGTCGGTCGTACCAGGTGCTATCTCTGGAACAAAGTGTGTGGTATAAGTAGCCTGCTGCCAACGCTGGACACTATGTTCAGACCAGTCTTGAAGACGCTGGACCAGCTTCGTGATTACTCCCTGATATTTCTTGGAACTTGACACAACCTCCAGACTTGACCAGTGACGAGAATGCATCAGCTCATAACCTGCAAAGAACCAAATATCCGCTGGAGCAGAAACCAATAAACTTACTGGCAGCTAAAAACAAACTTAAAAGTGCCAAGTGAAATTTCAGACATTTCGTTAATATCCATAACATCACCTTGTGATGAGTAACTTTTAAAAAAAGGAAAGTGTTCATTTTTAGTTAAAAATAATTAATTATTAAGTTTGTTATTTGTATTTATACAAATTTATAATTGATTTAATAATTTCGAGTGTACTGCACGGGTATGTCTCAGTCACCTTAAATACACTTAAAACCAGAGCTACTCAATTAAGATTTAACTGAATTAAATCAGTTGGGGATTTGAACGAGCTAAATCATACAATATATTTCTTCACAAAAGTTGTCGGGGAAATAATACTTAACTGTACCAAGACATATTCAGCATTGTTATTGATTTCTGAAATATCTTGTGAAACTAAATGATGGTAGAAGCATCATTATCCTTCTATCTTTATCTCGCACAAGAGTAATCTTGTGGGAAGGTAGACACATTTGAAGACCCACATTAGATACTCTACGTTTTGGCCATTGTTGGACCATCACTGCAGAGCAAACGGGAGGCAACCCGTAACAAATTGTGGTCTTGTCTTGGGATTAGTGAACTTGGACACACATTTGTAATAAATCACATTTGCTGACCTAGACCTGGATTGTAGAACATGTCTGGTTGATCCCCTAGACTTGGCCTTTTAGAAATTTTAGATTTACTGAAAGAGTATTATCTGCTATATTTTAGATAGATCTGATCACACATGTGCCATAAAATAGTAAATAAATAAATAATAAGATAAAATAACTAAAGAGAATAATTTAATAAGTGATAAAAAGTACATTTTCTCTAAAATAATTTGTAAAGGTGGAAAATAGAGTTCAGTTGTGAGGCCTAATTTTGTTGTGGTTAGTTTATAATTTTATTCAGCTAGTTACTTGTAAGTGAAAGCTGCTTATTTTATATTGCATTTGTGTGCAGCCTGTAGATATACTTCCTGCTGAGAATGGTCAAACTACAAAATATCTACACTTTTTACTTAGATGCTGCTAAAGAGATGAGTTTATCGGGTCTAGATTTAGTTGACCTTCTTGAGACGTCTTTAGAGAAAGACTGGGACAGGGCAGAGAAAGCCAACATCTGCGAAGAGAGAAAGTTAGACAGAGAAGAGAAAGAAAAAGAATGAGAAGAAAAAGAAGCGCAAAGGAAACACGAAGCCGAGGAGAGAGAAAAGGAGAGAGCCCATGAGATAAGACTGAAGGAACTAGAAATAAAAGGAAGAAAGTCGAATCTAGTGAGTCGGGCAGTTCCCAAGGTAGTAATGGGGAAAATATCGCTTACGTGGCGATGACTAGTACGACCTCTTTTCAGTTAGATATCTACTCTGAGGCTTCATAGGAAATAGACATCTATCTCTCTAGGTTTGAGTCCTTAGCTGCTACATATGGCTTAGATAGGGAGAGATACCACATAAAGCTATCTCAAAATCTGAGGGGATCTGCTTGCGATGGGTTCCTCATAATGGCCCCGGAAGAAAACAACAATTACGGCATGTTGAAGAAAGTCTTACTTCAATGATTTCAGATGAACGCACAGACGTTACAGAGCACGTTCCATGAAGCTAAGAGGCAGAAGGACACGTCTTTTAAGCAGTTTGCTACAAGCTTGGCTACGTATTTGGAGAAGTGGGAATTCCTCAGCACCTTCTAGAATCGTATAAAGAGCTGCAGGATATGATAGCCGTGGAACACTTCAAAGACTCGCTCACCCCTGACACGAGACCGTTCCTGGCAGATCACGGGGGACGAAATTGCTGTATGGATTTATAATAACAACTACAGACTCGCCCTCCTAAGAGTATGACCACACTACAATGGCTGACAAAAGTAATAAACAGCTTCAACAAGTACTTCCCTTTAATAATATACACTCACAATAAGGCCTCACACTGCCATCAAACGCATCAAATACACTAATGAGAAAACCACTGTAAACCTGCCTTAGCAGCGTAAACTATCACCTCCATATACGAAGGTACAAACTATACACCAAATGGCTGCTTTAAATATCGCTCACCTGAGCGGCAAAACTATAGCAATGGCACACTCAGAATCATCGACATCTTATCAAACTACTGCTCGTAGACAATACGATCTAGACCCTACACAGCTCTAGACTTAACAACGTAATTATCACCAAGTTCCGAAAATATGGCAGGCCCTCAGTTTGCAGTCTTACAATATAGACACACAGCGATCTTGCTGGCATAAGGGAAAAACGTCCTTCCCGGACAAAGGCTAGCTTCTCACTGACCAATTTTTCACCTTTTTCCCTGACTTCTGGTAGTCACATGACCCACTAGTTCGGCTAACCTCGGCCTCTCCTAGATGACTTTTAGACGAACACAAGACATTAAACGCACTGCGAAATAACGCAGTGACATTTACTCCCTCCCCTCTTTAGGAAAATAACGAAGTTTTCTTCCATTAGGAGGAAGGTTCGCCCGACCCCTGTAGAATTCTGGACGACCATATTCCACTAACAGCATACCCTCTTATGAACAGAGAGTGCCATAGTTCTCCTCTACTATAGTCGTTACTGCATTCTCCAACCAATAAAAAAAACACAACATAAGTACGAAGTAGGTTACCCAAGGCTCTTGCAGCCGTGAAAAATAACAACGACTGTCCCCACCTGGTCAACCATAACCCAGTGTCATGTATACTAATAGCACCTCCTACATAAACAAACATTACTGTTGATATCGAAATAGCACAAACAATCTTTCCTAACAAGACTCACTCATATACTAAATTGCCTTTATGGCGCCTTAACACATGAAATTCATAAGCATAACATTTAGCAGCAAGCATTATCTTAACCTTTAAAATCCACCTCCTCAGTAACCCTCTACGCTCACTAAATTATAAAGCAGCATAGAACACTACTAACTTATATTTTATCAGAACAGTACTGGTGGAATAGGTCAGGCACTACAGTTCGGTTCGTATTAACCGAAACACCGTAATTGAACGTGAAACTCGATACCTATCCCTTGCTATTGCTGGACTATCAGCAGGTGGTTATAAAGTAACGACGTGTGCTTCCACTTGACTGCATCACGCGCACCCCACCTATTCGCGAAAGTAACTCGTGCAACCTTGGTATTGTCTCGCAACGGCAATACCTCAATGAACCTAACCGGCGCGACCTCATTAAACGCACGTCTGAGTGTGCGCCAACTAGCACTCGGGGTGATATTGCGGACCCAAAACTTGCGGTCACTAGCAATCAGGTCCTCAGATATGCCTCTACAGTTCCTATTCTTGTCTCTCGGCATCGGACTGTGAGTATTAGTGGGCGCCTGCCGCGAACCCTGTCTAAGATGTATTTTCTTTTCGAGTGGTGATACCTCGACCACATGATCGTCCGCCTCGGGATTTCGGTGTTGCTGAACCCCTGCTCTAGTCCCTCCTTTGGCGTTTTGCACTCATCGTACGTTGCCGACGATCAAATCGGCGACCGGGTTCTCGAGGACAAACGCGTTCACTCTACCTGAAAGGAACGGGGTGTCCACATTAATACACGCTGGGGGTAAGACTCGACTTTGCCCCAGACGTGGTACACTTTAAGGTTTTCCCTGTAAGGTAGAGTCGTCGATGCACAAACGACGCACCCTGACTGTGGCACATCCAGTGTCTTTCAACACCGAGACTGGTTTCTTCTCACCACGCCTTTGTGGAGTGCCTCCTTGCCAGTTTCATGGACCGCCGACAGATATGGTACCGCATGTTTGCAGTGTAGCACTACATTCTCGTCCGAATGAAATAGAGGTCGAAACCCCACACAGCCTTCACTGTTGACTGTGTCCAACACAAACGCGGAATTCGCGTGTTCAATTGGTTTAGTACACACGTCAGCATAATGACCCCTGCCATTAGAATTGGAACATCTGCGTTCCCTTTTTTTACTGATCATACTACTGCTAAGGCTGCTAGCTGGTGAAGACCGCGCATTGGAGTCGGATGATCGGCTATCTGCGGATCCATTACTCCGCTTGGAAAGTTTTGTTTTATAGTTAATAGGATCTTCGTCTCGAGACTCCTCAACGCGTACCTGCTTTTGCGTTTGGCGCTCTCCTCCGTCGCTATCACTTCTCCACTTCTGGTTGTGCCATTTCAACCGGCCAATCCGATGAGATCGGAAGTCACCAAAATTCACTCAGCATGGCTGATAGGGACGGGAGGGCCTATTGTCCTTCTGCTGTTGGAACCTATCTGCACCGCCTGATTGATTTTGCCACGGTTGTCTTTGGACTTTGCCGACACCAGCAACAAAGGCGTCAGACAGACCAGACCTATGGATGGGTCTGCCTGGATGGGCCAGGACGTTGTAATGCCCAAATTGAGCCATAAAGACAATATCTTTAGGTTGTCGTTCCTGAAAAAATCCTACCAGCTCTGACGAGCACGACGACAACATCTTGTCCAGTAGCACCAGATCTATCAAGCCATCATAGTCTTTGTTAATCTCATCCATCTCAATCCATCTATTGATCAAAAGTTTGATCTTCGAAATAAAACTTCAAAGTCCTGGTCTGCACTTGGCATTGTGTTTCTAAACGGCGTCCGGTACCCGTCAGCCGTCAAACGGAGCTTCCGGAGCAACCGTTCCTTTTCCTTGTCGTAATCCGATCTTTCTTCGAGAGGGAGGCTATAAAACGTCTCCATCCCAGGCCCAATTAAGAATGTGGATAACAGAGATGACAATTCGTCTTTGTTAGCCTTCCAGGCCACGCATATTGATTCAAACCTCTCAAGAAAGAAGTCCAAACTATCTATTTTGTCATTAAAAGTCGGCTGTCAAAAGGAACGATGAGACTCCCTAGGAGTCAAGTTCTGACCACTCGCACCAGCTTCTATTCTCTTAAAATGTATTTGCTTATCAGCTTCTACCTGCAGTCGTTTTTCCTCCAGAGCTACTCTCATTCTCTCCTTTTCTAACTCTAACTCTCCATTCTCTTTCATCTTCTTTTCTTGTAATTCTTTTTCTTCTTTCATCTTCTTCTCTTTTTAATTCTTTATCTTCTTTCATCTTCTTTTCTTGTAATTCGAACTCTTTTCTTCTGAGCTCTAACTCTTCAGCGCGAGCATCTTTTTCCTGCTTCTGCTTCTCAATCTTCTTCTTCTGCTGCAAAGCTTCTTGATTTTCCTCTGACGGATATTCTACTTTGGCAAAATCTACCAGTTCTTTTCCAGTGTACCCACATTCTTTGCCTATTACAATGAAACCCTGTATGTCCATGATGTACACTCCCGATATTCAATATTGACTATAACTCTGCTCCTTTTGCTATAGATTCTCGCTGTCTGCAAATCTATATCAATGCTTCTTTGCAACTACTCAATAACACGTACTCTAAACCACCTCACCTATATCAACACATACCTCTCTGCTTACAAAGTATGAAGTAATGACATATGCATAGCAATGTCACTGCTCAAAGTACAATCATATGAATGTATACAGAACCACTCAACTCAGTATGACCGATCTCTCCCACTTTTCTTATATCTACTTACTCTCTAGGTTAGGTCCTCCAGACCTTTTAGTCTATGTGATACAACTGAAAAGACCCTTATTATAGTCAATAGTTGTATATCATTAGCTGATAATGCCCCTTGGTGCTATACCACCTCACTACTGTAAGGGGCACCGACACGAAAATTGAACAACAAATCAGAATTAAAACACAATAGTAACTTAATAGCTCACACACTGGTGCTGTACTTTGACCATATTTCAGTTTTACCTAATATGTTCACAAATGGCACAAAATGAACACTCCACAGATGAGAAGACACACTAGACACCACGATAACTCACAGTCAGGGCGAATAAGATGACAGACAAAGTTTAAGCAGAGATAGACTGATATATACAATACGTGACTGACAACGAACGAAAACAATGGATACCCGTTAACGTATTTACAAGATAGCAAGAAGGAATGAGAGATAACACCACTTAAACACGACAATAGAATTACTGTATGTACAGGCCAAGTAAATACAAACCACACCAGTACACCTAACGAATACTGTGCTTGGTATGTTAAGTAGGACAGTCGCAGGAATACTCTTCTGCCTGACCTGACTCTACCACTAAACACACGCAGCCACACCCTAGAAGGGATCAGTCTAATCTAATCTTTTCCCACAAGTAAGAAAAGAAAGAATTAAACTCTCCACCCGTCCACCCTTGAACTCCCAAATATAATATAAAATATAGATAAAGATAATTCAGAAGTCAAGAACAATGCTGCATAGTACAGAGCCCTATTAACTTATATCGAATCCGGCACGTTTTGTGAAGTTTTAAGCAGTGGTATGACTTGTTCAAGCCCCCAACTGGTTTAATTAAGCAAAATTCCTATTAAACGTCTTTTTGGCTCTATGGCTGTAACTATTTGTATATGTATTAAAGATTTTAGATCATATATGAGCTCTCTTATCCATAAGAACTGAATCAATTACGAATTTGTAAAAATAACATGTAACAAATTTAATAATCAATTAGTCTTTAACAAATTTAAAAAATATGGATGAAAGTGACTTTAGAGGTTTTCTAAAAATTGTCTTCACTGAGACTTAATTGGGGACTGATGACTATTGTCCGTAGCTTGCGCCTGTTACAAAAGAACTTAACTAGCTGAGTACTGCAATGGGTCATTGTCAGGTCTTTTGTGATGAGGACTCTTTTCTAGAGGCGTTTAGATGAACTTCACTCCTAATGTCAAGGTGGGTGTCTTCACAACGTGTCCACTGTGGATAGTTGGTGGCGACCCCAGGTATTGAATCTCAAGATTGTTGCGAAGACTCTTCTTATTTCAGACTGGTCTCTTGTAAGCGTAATTTCGTACCACGAACAATAATGTAGTCTCGTACCACGAACCTTTAGGAAAAATAAAAGTACAAATGCCTCTGCTAAGTATAATTGTGGGCTGCAGATTAACAGGCGCATTGTCTCGCTGTCCACCCACCAATGTTAGCCTCTCTGAATAATTATTCTCCATGAGTATACATAGGATAACTAAGGAATATGATTAGAAATCACCGTTATTCTTCTGGTTACTTAAATGGGGAAAGTGTGTCTGGACAGCGCGAGTGCAATGATTTGCCGGAACTAACATTATAAAAGTACACGTATCTCACAAAATGATAATACACACCCTAGGCACATGTGAGGTAATTTTCTCACTCCTCCGTTCGGAGTCTGGGGTCCCTTCCACTGCCGCTTTCCTGAGAAAACTGGCATAAAGCAAACACCGGTGATTGCTGTAGTGGTTTAAAACATACTATTTTCATATTTTGAGGTTGCCAGCCTCCTATGACTGGTATAATCACTTAGCAAGTACAGGCATTACAAATTCACTTTAAAAAAATATATGTTTACACTCACTCCAAATGGGATATACTATTTCCTGACCCAGTAGAATGGACCCAGCAACGTCGATTTGATGCTCCGAACACTCGGTCTAGGGTAGTATCAGAATATCACTTTTGACTTGTGTTTTTGATTCTTTATGTTTCCAGTCTTTGTATTTAAAATTGCGGGTTCTTGTATAGAGACGCCCAAATACTTCTATCTGTCACTCTTAATTTTGGAATTCTTTGTCCAATCCTTCTCTCTGGCTACTGGGAGTTGTTACGTAACGTTGTTGAAAATGCAGTTTGATTTTTGTCTCCCGTTTCGCTAGATTATATTTCTATTTCTCACTCCAAGTCCCAGATAGCATTTCCGACCAGCTTTCCAGTGAGAACTAAAGTTTATTTTAGGCTCTAGATTTAGACCAATCCTAATTTCTTAGACCTTTGTGGGACGGGGTGTTAAATCATTACTATCCACTGTGTGTTTTAAAACATCAATTTAAAATTTAAACTCGTGACCTCTTTCAAATATGGCAATAATACTTCCGATTGCATTTGTGCAAACCCACAACCACTTCGGTGAACTTATTTCCTGGCTAATGCCTTTCCCAACATAATCTCGCTAGACGGGTTATCTATATTATTGATACAGAGCTGGACTATCGAAAGCGATTACATATTATCATCAGTGTTTGCGAACATCTCCAGACTGATATCCAAGCTGACAATCTGGCTTTCTCTCCGTCGATCGTGCAAGACCACCTTGTGTAAACAGTAACCGTCTCTATCAAAGGTGGCTAGACGACTTAAGTGCTAGAAGTAGTGCCGCTGACCTGTCTAATTAGCCTTGTAATACTACGATTCACATGGTGAAACGTAAACAAGTCTGGGAGCGGCTAGGCAAGAATGTAGGTGCATTAAATTTGCCAAATAAAAGGTCAAGGAGTGTGAAAAATGAAGAAATAAATCGGTAGTGCAGTAGAGACGAAGAATGTAGAAGGACGTACACAAACATCGCCACAATACTTAACTGTATCTTAATTATGTGTCGTTTTGACCTGTGTAAATATGCAGGTTCTCTTACAATATGAACCATATGAGCCTTTTCCGAAGACAATTTTCAAAAGCGCTAGAAACTTTCAGACTTTAAAAAAAGTGTTCTCGCATTTGACGGGCAGTAACTGGAGTAAAGCTGATAGAAGTAATACACCCACTAAACGCTGAGACGGGGATAATCAGTGACAGGGATCAAGGCATGTATCTGTTTTACAGTAAATTGTCTCACCCGTACCCGATTATAAATTGTATTTACAGTCACTGTTGACATTAGCTGTTGGTGTTCTACGCATATATCTGTGAAAACCGGAGATTTTCAGTGACGGCCAACACATTGTCCCAATAGCACACCGTGCAAACATATTCTGGGGATTATAAGGAAAAGAGAATCATCATCAACTCTTTGGCGAAACACTAACATATTGATAGAAATACAACAACCATCAAGAAAGGACCAGCCAAATACAAATAAGTCCTATAGAGCAATTCACAGCTACTTGTACTTGAATTATAAGTTTTGGGATCTAAGACGCGTCAACAGTGAGAAATTCAGTTAGCTAGACTGCTTGCGTCAGGGTCAGCGAACCAGAGCTGACCAAGACCCTACTCCACCTCCAGATGTGGTCCTGGAAACAGGCTGCATCACTGCAGTCTGGCTGAGTGAGTAGGGATCGAATAGAGAAAGCTAACCCGATCCCAACAATGCCGTGCCGAAGTCGGATGTGTCGACCGAAAAGCGCAAATATCGCAGCTTTGCTGTAAACGGACACAACGCAGCCAACGTCCTTTTCAGGATGAACGAAGTAGAAGGAAGAAGAAGAAGAATTATAAGTTTAACTGTACAACAAATTGTTGTTACATTTCTTGACATTAACACATTATCATCCAATATTACCTGTCTATGATAATCTTATTAAATGCAAAAGTAAGAAGAAACACTAATTATAAAACATGTATCATGATTTTATTGATCAACCATAATCACTTGGTTGAATTAATGTTGTTTATGTAATTAATATTATTCACTATATTTATAGAATGTAACTGCAGAGTATTGTCACAATAATACTTTCAAGTTGTAAACGTCAAGTTGTCCCCAGTTAGTACACATTTCTACAATCACTTCACCTTTTCTCGAACGTACAGGCATACCTCGGAGATATTGCGGGTTCGGTTCCAGACTACCGCAATATCGCGACTATCGCAATAAAAGCGTGTCACATACATTTTTTGGGGGGCTTCCCAGTGCAAATAAACGCCTATAGCACGTTTCACTAGCTTTGCCCTCAAACAAATGTAATTATCTGATTAATCTTCGAACGTATTAATGCCATTTTTTGCATACGATGTTATATTGGGTTAGACCTAACACATTTATACTTTATATCTGTGCATCTTGTCCAGTTCCCATAAACGAATGCAATCCTTTGATCTTTGTCGGCATACTAATTATTGTGTATCGAGAAAAGAAATTTTACCAATTCAGTCACAGATTCTGCGAATTTATTAGGTATAGGCGTGTCTACTATTACAATAATGTGGCCACCACGTTTGCATATGAATACCTGTTGAGGATGATTTCTCAAATGATCTGCATGCGAGATACTCGTGACACTGTTTGTCATTGACATTTAGTGCGCTACCATACTGGACCTTCATTGATCTGAATATTTCAATAGGTATCACTTCTTTGCGGTTCATAAATATCATAATGGAACGTTTCCCCTCTAATGAGCTTGTAAATAACGGTAAGTTCATCTTTAAAGAAATTAAACTTCATCCGAAACATAATCAGATGTCTCTGAGAAATTGATAATTAATCTCGGCTGAATGAAGGACAAACCATCATTCCTCCGATATTCATCTTCCTCTTGTAACACATGGTTCTCACATTTCTTCCAATAATCCCTGGCTATATTGGACATGGCGGCTTTTGTAAGTATTTCAACATCTTTTAATTTGAACGTTCTATTTGCTGTTGCTACCTGTTCCTTAATTTTAGCTTAAACTAATTCTATTGGGTTTAAGTAAAAATGGTAAGGAGGTAGCCTTAAACATCTGTGACCATGTTCATGGATTGCCTTGTCTATGTGAAATATCTTTGTATGCTGTGTCTTCTTTACAATTCCAAGTAATTCTGGCTTCAGGGACATTTCGTTGAATAGAATGTTGTTTTTGGTCAGCCAAATCTTTATTACATCTTTAGTACTTGATGAATTAGGAACTTTATCTTCTGGTGCCACAACGTTGTGATGTGAAGCATTGTCCATTATTAAACATGATAATGTTCCAATGGAGGAAGTACATGACTCACAATCCAATCTTGAAATATCTTGCCATTCATCTCTGTATGATAATCACTATTATCTGTGGATTTTGAAACAAATATGAGTTCAGTATTATTTAGAAGCCCATGATGGCTGCTTCCTGCATGTGCAATTATTAGGCGCTGTCCTTTGCTTCTTGGTACTAGTCTCTTAGTTGTCCCATCAGAAGATTGCCATTCTCTTTCATTACTGTGGTACGCATTGATCCAAGTTTCATCTAAATACACAACATCATAACAACCTCTTCTCATTTCTCTGACCTCGCGTAAATATTTGCTTCTCATTGCAACTATATGAGGCTTCTCACAAATAAGGTTTCTACAACCAACATATTTTCTAAAAGTGAATCCCAAACTCCTAATAGTCCTCCATAGCGTAGATTTGGAAATATCAATGTCATTATTCTTTCTTAACCAAATTTTCAATTTCCTTAAAGTCACTGCCTCATTATTGTGAAACATATTGCAAATTTCTCTGCGGATCAATTCTCTGTCAAAATTATCCACCACTCTTGGCCTAATTTTCGTGTATAAAACAATTTAATTAGAAATTTCAGATGTCGCTATCCAGCGGTGCAATGATCGTTTGCTTATCCCCAAGGCGTGAATAGTCCTCTTTTGTGGGTTTGAAATAGAATGATATAGTTTTCCTCGAGTAGCTTCATTGCAGAAATACTTAAAAATCCTATTTGTGATTTGCTGTAATGTCATAAACTGTACTCGCAGACTCATTTTTCCTATTTAACCACACAATACTTTTTGTAGACACACCACTGATTAACAATGTGTGAATAACACCGGATATAAACTGTTTTATGTTCAAGAAGTGCAATTTCACGCAATAATTTCACGCCAAAATCATGCAAATTGTATGATGAACCAATCATGTGCAAATGAGGTCGTATAATTTACAGTAGACATTTCAAAATGTGTGTGTGTGATGTGTGTTGGCAGGTAGACTTTTGATATTATATCGCAAAGAAACGAAAATTGAAACCAATGGCTGCATTATAATGAAAAATTTACTTCATACGGTCTATACCATTTCAAATTCACACACAAAATTTCACTTATATGCGTTATATATTCGCTGAGATATAAGCATTTTGAAGTTGGGCAAAGCTAGTGAAACGTGCTATAAAATCATGTTTTCCTTATGTCTATTAAGTGCACAATAGTGATAGGTCTAAAAAAAAATGTACTGTAAAATTAAAAATACTTTATTGTTATTTAAAAAATGCTAATCTTTCTCACCTGAGCCTTCAGCGAATTGTAATATTTTTTGCTGGTGGAGAGCCAAAAACTGTCGGAAGGTTAAACTATATTCTAATCCTCGAATACACGCCAGGAAGGGTGCATCGTCGAGTCGCAGACTATCAGACATATTTGTTGGATCTGATCTATGTTTAACTCCAGTGGCCCTTGATAATCTAGGGACAGCCGTGGCAGAGATACAGATCAGGAGCACAACGAATATTTCACTGTGTCCATCTCTGTACTGTTCCATAGTTTCTGCCAGGCATTTCTTATGCACTTAACGAGCCTAAACTTCTGTCATGGAAAGTTATAGTATTATCTACTACTATGTATATATTGTGTACAGTCTATAAGAGACCTTCAATCATCTATCTCTACTTCACCACAAATAGGAATGAATCTTACTTACTTACTTAGTCGTTCCCCTTCTACCGTGAGGTGTAGAGGTTTGGAAGAGAGAGCGCCAGACCATTCTATCAGATGTCTTCTTCCTGGCCTGGTTCCATTCTAGTCCTCGGTCCTTCAAAGATTGTCTAATGTTGTCCTCCCAGCGGACTCTGGGTCGTCCTGGAGGTCTGGATCCCTGGCTCTTTGTTTCCCATGCTTGTCGTGGTAGCCGATCTTCTCCCATTCTGCAGACATGGCCAAACCATCTTAGTTGGGACTGTTCTATTTGGGTCTGCAGCGGATGGGATTTTAGGCCTTGACGGATTGTCTGGTTGCGGACCATGTCTCTTCTTGTTACTTCAACCACTTTCCTCAGATACCTCATTTCTGAGGTTTGGATCTGGCTTTTGTGGGTTGTAGTCATTGCCCACGACTCGCATCCATATGTCAAGACTGGGACATAGGTGGAGCGGTATACAGCCATCTTCGTTTTCTTACCAACCTCTTTCTTGCTGAGGAATCCACGATTTATGGCCTGAAAAAGTCTCCCAGCCGCTGCTTTTCGAGTGGCCAACTCTTCTTTTATGCCTCCCTTTCGGTCTATAATAGCTCCGAGATATTTAAAGTGGTCGACCTGCTCCAGGACCTGTTCTCCCAACTTAATCTGATGTTTTCTTTCTTCTCGTGATATCATCATGGATTTTGTTTTAGAGCTGCTTATGACCATCCCTCTCTTCTCCAGCTCTTCCTTCCAGACTTGCAGGTTGGATTGGAGATGTGCCTCTGATTTAGCAATCAGGGCAACATCATCAGCAAATGCCAGCTCCGAAATATAGACCTGTCTCATCTTCCAGTACCCCACTGAATACTTTCTTGTTCTCTCCTTACATGCCTTGATGACATCGTCCATAAGGAGTATGAAGAGGTAAGGTGATAGGATATCACCTTGTCTTACACCAGTGGTGGTCCTGAACTCTTCTGACTTATGGTTTGCTGTCCTCACATAATTTCTGCAAGACTTGTAGAAGCTCTGTATAGCATGAATCAGAGGTGCTGGAATATTCTTCCTTGCCAAACAGTCCCAAAGTTTGCTCCAGGGGACCCTGTCAAACGCCTTTTCCAGATCTATGAAACAAAGATGGATCTCACTCTTATACTCAAGGGCCTTTTCACTCAGCTGTCTGAGTGTGAAGATTAGGTCTTGAGTACTTCGGTTTGCTCGGAATCCGCACTGGACCTCATCCAATTGTGGCTCAGCTAGGCGTCGGAGTCTCTGCTCTAGGATTCTAGAGTAGATTTTACCAGGGACACTGAGAAGGGATATGCCTCTATGGTTTCCACACTGTCGATTGTCACCCTTTTTGAAAATTGGTGTTATGATGGCAATCTCCCAATCCTTTGGTATGGTCTTGTTGCACCACGCTGCCTGTAGGACCTTTAAGAGTAATAGGTCGCCTGATGCTCCCATGTACTTAACCATTTCTGGTGTTATACCATCATGCCCTGCTGCTTTGCCCATCTTGATTTTCTCTAGTGCTGCCCTCAGTTCTTCCATCTTTATGTCATCTTCACCATCATTGGTTTTCTCTTCTGTGCTAGTGGTTATCATTTCTGATGCTTCATTATGCTCACCATCCAGGAGTTCTGAGAAATATTCTTTCCATCTTTCCATTACTTCCTTCGGGGCAGTAAGCAATTTGCCTTGCTTGTCCTTTATAAATTTGAGAGGGCATTGTTTTTCTTTCCTCATGTTCTTTAGGGTCTTATAGAACAATTTCTGGTTTTCTTGTGCATCTTTTTCTAGCTTTTCTCCAAATTCTTCCCAGGACTTCTGTTTTGCTGCTAGCACTTTGTTCTTTGCTTCTGTTCTGAGTGTCACATATTCTCTATATTTTTTCCATTTGTCCTGTTGTGTTTTTAGCTCCTAAGTATTGTTTCCATGCCATTTTCTTCTCTCTTATTTTCTCTTTGACTTCCTCTGTCCACCAAGGTGTCCTCTTTCTCTGGTTCCCAAGTCGGACTTCACCGCATGCTTCTGCAGCAGCTGTCTTTATGATATCCTTGAATTTATTCCAGAGGGTTTCCAAGTCATCAGGTCGTTCTTCTGTGTTGCTCACTGCTGTAGCAATAAGCCCCTGATATCTGGTCTTAATTTCTGGCTCTCTCAGCTTGTAGGTCCTAATGCTCATTTCTCCTGCTCGTTTACTTGGTTTCTTGCGTGATGTTGGGCAGTTCCTAGGCTGAGCAACTCTTTCAGGTGTTCGTTTGATTGTTAGCAGGTAGTGATCACTTCCAATCTCTGGCCCCCTCCAGACTCTTGCATCTCGGACATATCTGAATGAGCTTCTCCGAACAATGGCATAGTCGATCACTGACTTCTCATTTTTGGTTGGTTCACATCTAGTGTATGCATGTATGCGCTTATGGGGGAACTTTGTGTTTGTAATGATCAGATTCTGCTCACTGCAGAATCTAAGGAGTCGCTTTCCATTGTCATTGAGAGTATCTTCTCCATATCTTCCGATAACTCCACCCCATCTAGCATGGTCATTTCCAACTCTGGCATTAAAATCTCCGAGCATGATAACTTCATCTAGGCAGTCATCCACTGTCCTTTGAAGCAGCTCGAAGAATTCCTCCTTGACCTCTGCTCTCTCATCCTCATTTGGCCCATACACTATGACCAGGTTGACTATGGTTTCTCCTTCTTTTAGTTTTACAACCATAATGCGCTCCGAGACAAAGTTCCATCCCTTGATAATATCTTTTTGATTTTGGGCCACAATGCAACCCACGCCCCCTTTAGCTCTTTCAGATATGGGTACACCACTGTAGAGCAACGTGTTGCCATCGAGATCCATGACTCCTTGTCCTTTTTTCTTTGTTTCCGTTATAGCCAGGATTTCTAGTTTTGCTTTCCTCATCTCTTCCACCAGCTCCTCTTCCTTCCCATTTATACTTCTTGTGTTCCAAGTTCCATAAGTCGTAGTCCGTTCCAGTTCGTCGCCTTTAGAATCAGTCCGGTTTTCTCTCTTGTATTGCTCGTAGTCATAGTTTAAGACAAACAGGTGATTGGCCTGTTGTGCCTTTGCATGGTGGAGGGGCTGCCTCCTTACGGCCTCCATGCAGGCCGCCCTCCTCCTTTTTCATCCGGGCTTGGGACCGGCATAGGCGGAGTTTAGGAATGAATCAACTACATATATTTCAGCTTGCCACAATAACGACACATTGGGCTTAGATATTTTAAGTATAAGAACTAAGCGTGATAGAGGACTAAAACATTAGCTTCGAATCAAGCAGCAAGACGAGATTCCAGAGTAGATAGAAAAGATTTCTAGAATCAGACATGATTAATACCAGAAGTAGTCTTATCCAAATTAAAGTGTTAAACCTCATAGAGTGTTTACATTGTCACTGTGACAAGAAATCTTCCCCAAGTTAAAAGAGCGAGGATTTTGCAGCTAAACGATAATCATTAGTTTTACTTTGGGAAGTCTGAATTTCAACTGCTGCAGTACTTGCTACCGACCATTCTGTGCAAAGACTATGAGAAATCCTTTTTAGGCAAGAGGTAAGTCCTAAATTTTAATTTAACATTCTTATATATATATATATATATATATATGATAACTTGTATAAATAAGTTCATGTGCGTAAAAGTCGTGCATGAGGTTGACAACTTCATCTTGCAAATTAAATGCCACTTAAACGACCACTGCAAAAGCTGGCGACTGCTTCGTGCGTGCTGGTTTTCTCACAATGAACTAACGTCTGAGGTAGCTCCATACTCTATAGGGAACAGAAGAAAGATGATAAAATGATTAAAATTCATAACAAGTGTGCCTAATATAGGTTTAGCTCAGCGGGGCTCCAAACAAAGATATTTGACCGTTTATTTTATACGGGTCACTGGAAAAGACGGGTGAGCTACGTTAAGCCGATATGCTTGGCTGGCTCACGTGAGACTAGCGGGACAGAAATGCGGGGCAGAGAGGATTGTGTGTGATGGCGAGTGGACGTACGTGTTTGAGCTCCTGCGTGTCAAAGTGTTTAAAATGGAGTTCTGTGATTACTAATAAAATATAAAATAATATTGCGAACCAGAAGACAGCCGTCTTGACATGGACTTACTGTCGATTATTTGCCATTATATTGTTGGCCAAAACTGTATTACCTGTGGAGCTTGCATGCAGTCTTCAATAAATTATATATATTGTCCTTGTCGCCAGTTGTAATTCAAATAATTCTGAGTGGTGTGGGCTTGTTGCGGTGTCGTTAGAGATTTACTACCCTAGAAGTCATCTTGGCCACAGGAACCCTTCCTGTTATGTAATATTAACATTTACATCAAAACGACACGTAAAAGCTACATAATTTTGGAGGCTTCAAGCCGGGATCTGAACAAATGTTGGTGCAGTAATTTTTCAAGCCAGTGGGGCTACATTTTCAAAGATGGCGGTGTTGATCAGCTACAAGCTGGTGTTCTAAGTCAAACCCCGAGAGCCGCACTGTATGTGAATCATCATTCCCTGAGCCAGAGGTTGAAGCCAGGAGGAATTTTTTTCGTATAACGGATAAGTATATTTATTGTTACATACAGTGTGTGGCTTGAAGAATCTGATTTGACAGGGTTCTTTTTTTATAAGTTATATGTAGATCCATAATTATATGTTTGTGAGATAGGCGGGTTGTTTGGCGAGGGAGCCATTAGTTCACAATACCAATCCCACGGTCGTGAATTATTGGCTGGTCTTTAGGTTTGGTTTATGATTTTCTCGAATAGTGGGGCCAGCATTAAAAAGCTATGAGTTTAACTGCTACTGTTGAGATTACCATCACAATTAGTGTTAGCTGTTTTGCCCAGTTTATGTGTGAATTTGTAATCGTTGTCAGGTTTAATGTATTTTATTTGGTTCATTCTCCATTATTGTTTGTAAATTTGTTCATTTAATCTTGCTATCATTTAGTTATTAGATGTATTTTATGTTGTGAAATCGTGCTTGAATTATCATAAATGTGGTAGCGCCAAAATGTTTTTCATTTTTCTTCAATTCATAAATTTCTGCCTTGGTTTATTCAGTAGTATTATCTTGAGTTGGCTCTTCTACTGTAATCTTGTATACTGTGATTTTGTTCGTAACCCCCTTATTTGCTCGTACAATAACATCTGTAATTGCAGGCAGTTCATTGATATTGAGTGGTGAAAGAATTGTTGCTAATACTGCTCACATTAAAAATATATATCATTTGAATTATTATTGGACAATTTGGCGTCACAATAATAGTGAATTATGGCCACCTTAACGGTCAAAGACCAACGAATGTAGAAATAAAGAAAGCCATAAGGCTTCTAAGAGATGGAAAAGCGTCTGGACCTGATGGCATTCTAGCAGAGGCCATCAAAGCAGATATCAACACGGCTACAGAGATGATATATAAATTACTTGGTAAAGTCTGGGAAAAGGAAGAGATACCAGCAGAATGGAAGAAATGATATCTGGTTAAGTTGCCTAAAAAGGGAAATTTACAAGAGTGCACAAATTATAGAGGAATAATGTTATTATCACTGCCAGGAAAAGTATTAAACAGGATTATCCTTGAGAGATTAAAAGAGTCCATAGACAAGAAACTGAGAGATGAACAAGCTGGTTTTCGACAAACAGATCTTGTACAGACCAGATAGCCAATTTGAGAATAATAGTTAAACAAAGTCTGGAATTGTTGGGGCACTGTATGAAGGATGGCCACCGACCAAGCAAAGTGGAATCAATTTGTTGTTGCCCTACAAGACGACACCAGACGTGATGGCCACTGACTGCTTTGACAGTCGGTGGTTAAGGATCAATAAAGAAGAAGAAGGAAAGTCTGGAATGGAATTGACCGCTATACATCGGATTTGTGGACTACGGATAGGCATTTGACAGTGTAGACAGAGAATCACTTTGGAAATTGATGAGGCATTATAGAGTTCCACTGAAGATCATTAATTTAATAAAGAAAACATATGAAGACATGACATGCAGAGCTCTTCACGAAGGACAGCTTACAGAACCGTTTGGGATAAGAACAGGAGTGCGACAGGGATGCCTATTGTCTCTGTTACGTGCAGTCTTTGATATCTTACAATATGATACATTTGTATGCCTGTTATGTTCGCAAATATTTTGTAAACAAAATAGATACTTTTTAGTGCTTAAGGAAAAGTCATTATTGAGTTACTTCCCTTGAAAGGATTTCGATCGAACTCCGCGGATGAATCCAGTTTTACTGCGATTTATTCTTTGTTTGGGTAGAAATAGGTTGTTCTTGCTTCAGTGTATCTATGGCCTGAATTTGTGTGTATTGTTTGTCTGTGTAGGACGAGTCTGTCTTATATCTGTATATCTTTACATATCTAAGTCGAACTATATGGTCTTTTGTCGTTAGAAAGGTCAAAGGGCTGTTCGGCGGATGTGTCGCTAGAGAGGTGTGATTTGGCTTCGTCGTGATGGGGACTGTGTTTTTCTATGTCGGCTTGTCGCCGGAAAAAGTGATCTCAGTATTTGTGGGGAAAGTGATAGTCGTCTAGACCTATCGTGTATGCTTTACCCCAGTGTTTATTCTTATTGCCAAGGAATGGCAGAATCATATTTCTGATACCAAGGTAATAAAAGATACTCTTTTGAACTCTCGTACGAAGCCACCGTTTTTCGATAGGTACGATTTGTACGTCTGAGAGAATATATTTGACTCGATGAAAACGACTTCGATTCCTAGCAGCACTATATCTTGTAGGATGCAGTCAATTGTTCATGATCAAATCTACAGAGCAATGAAATGTTTTATGAATGACTAACTTTAGGACAGATTCATTATCTGTATCCAAACGTGAGTGACAGCTCACGAGTGAAGCCATCTTGGAACCAAAACATGTAGTGACTTTCAAGAAGAGAAAAGGGATGTTCGTATTATCGCTTGATGAGTCCAGAGATCACTGCTACACATGAGAACCCATTGCTAGCGGTTCAATATTATTATATGGAAAAATATGTGCTGAACATTATGTTGAAGAATCGTCGCTAGACGAGATTAGGTTTAGAAGCCATCTGACATATTGTTCATAATCTGACGTGCTTTGTCAGTAAACTCAGATGATAATATATATATATGGGCAATACTGAGTGCTTGGCTACTGACAGTCCCTTATACTATTATTCTACATGAGTGCCCATGTAACATTGCAAGACCATTTATCCACTGTACCATGATGTATTATGCCAACCTGTGATTTGTCACTATCTGTGCTGTCGAGTGTGTACGTCCAATTAAACTTTAGCAAAGGTACACAGTCGTTGGTGTCGATGACTTCCAGCCATACATGAGTGTGAGAAAAGAACATTTGTCAACACCACGAACTCTTCCTATCATTCGCACATTACACTCTCCCTCTATGTCTACACACCACTGCGTAGGTCAAGTTGACATTCCATGCTCAAACCACAAGCAACACAACAACACAGCATGTAGCTCTGGTGATGTTCTAGTGAGCTTAGACTTTATCAACTGATGATGAGCAAAGAAAATAGAGTCATCCAGCAAAAGAGTATTTATCAACTGGTGGACCAGCTTTCTGGGTTTGACCTCGCAGAAGTTGAGAAGTCAACAGATTACCGATACCAGACCGTTTCCTGTGGCTGATACGACACACTTGCAGTATTGGTTTGCTATTGGTCAACACTTCGTCACGTGACCTGTCAAGTGAATGCAGTATGTAGGTCAGCGTTGTTGACATTTTTACATTAGACATTACAGAGTTTCACAGAACAGTTGGATCAATTCTTGTCAATATTAACAGGAAGACAGTATTATTGAACTAAGAAGTCCTATTTTCATCGATGGATCTTCTTGTTTTCTATATATGAACTTTAATATTTAAGGCCAGAATGTTTAATTGAATAAAGTGGCAGTTTGTTTATTTTCATAAAAATAACTTTGCCATTACTGTAAAACTGAGCCTATTTTGCAACACATACTATCATACACATAATTTATATATTTATGTTTACATGTTATTTGTTTGTATAGTATGTTAGTTTCTATGTCAGCGGGTTGTGTTTAAGGTTGGGCGGCGTCCTCACAACAGAATATCCCACGTCATAGAGGGTCCGTTGTGGGCGTTTTCTATAGGTGCAATTTTCTTGATTGAAAATTTGCTGCGACAACTGTTGCTTTTGTGTTAGCTGTGAAGTCTGTAATTATTGTTATTTTTGTAATATTTCTTTGTTCTTTAGTTTTGTTTTGATTTGTTTGTAATTTGTTGGTCTAACCTTTTCTATCTTTCAGTTCTATTCACAATTTATATTCATATACTGTGACGTCATTTGTGTTGTTATTCTTTGCAGATTCAGTGATTATTTTCATTGATTTCCCTATTTGATTTATTTTGATTTCTGCAAACGTTCTTGTATTGTCAGTCCTATTTGTACTTTATGTATTCTGTTGGTTGACATATGTTTTATATAGGTATATTTCATAAGACACAATTGCCTGTGCACTGCACTTGGATTATGGTATAAACCAGTACCTGATTATTATTACTATTATACAAGACCTTATTAAGGCTTGTGACCCACAGATATTGGGATAGTATACTGATTAATCAAGTCATTAAGAACTTGTGGTATTATTGTTAGACATCATGTCTACATTAGAATACTTCATTATACAAGGGAAAGCCCTTGATAAGACTGGTCAACAATTAGAAGAATGGGCGGTTGCTCAATATGACAAAGCATTAGCTGCAGAAGAGAGAAAAGCTGCTGCTGAAGAGAGAAAAACTACTGCTGCTGCTGAAGAGAGAAAAGCTACTGCTGCTGCTGAAGAGAGAAAAGCTCTGGCTGAAGAGAAAAGATTAGAAAGAGAAGCTGAGGCTGCTGCTGAACAAAAGAAATTGCAGATGCAGGTGGAGCAAAGGAGATTTGAAGCTGAACAAAAAAAATTAGAAAGAGAAGCTGCTGCTGAACAAAAAAGATTAGACAGTGATGCTGAACAAAAAAGATTAGACAGAGATGCTGAACAAAAAAGATTAGACAGGGAAGCTGAACAAAAAAGATTAGACAGAGAAGCTGAAGAAAAAAAAGCAATAAGAGAACATGAATTTGAGTTAGAGAAATTGAGATTGACAAGTATGAGTAATGTTAATCAGGCATCTAGTGGTAATGGTAAACCTTCTACTTACAAGGTTAAGGTTCCACCGTTCAATCAGTCCAGTGACGATATTACATTCTGGCTGGATAGATTTGAACGTTCTTGTCGTACACATAATGTGGATAAATCACAATACGCTAATCAATTATCAGAAAACTTGAAAGGTGAATCTTTGACTAGATTATGCCTTGTAGGAGAAGCAGATAAGGATAATTATGATGTCATTAGGGCGGCTTTGATAAAAAAATATCAGCTAAGTGAGGAAGGCTATCGCCTTTTATTTAAGACGATGGTGCCTGAGACGGGTGTAGAATTCTCAGAATTCACTGCAAAGGCACGTCTCACAGTTGATCGTTGGATTGAGCTTTCCAAAACAGAAAAAACGTATGAAGGACTTATGGATTTGTTGCTCAGAGATAAGATTATGTCATGTGTGAACAAACCTTTCCTTGAATTTATACATGAGCGTAAACCCAAATCTCTAAAAGAAATGGAAGAATATTGTTCCCAATATGTCACTGCACACCCCGACGTGACTTTTGGCAACACTAAGATTAAGGAGAGTATGCCAGTTGCTTCAGCAACACCATACAATCCCAATTATTCACACAGATTTCAGGGACCTCAAAACAGATTTGATAAAAAAGGTAACCATAATAGTTATCAAAACCAAGGTAACCAATCATTTCAGGGTTCTTCTTCAAAGAACTGGAGACGAGCTGATAGCTCTCGACACAGGGGTGGTCATAATTATAGGAATTTCCGTAGAGGAAGTAATTATAGAAACTATCAGGGTTATCCGTCTTGGAGTCAACAAGATCATAATTACAGAGATACTCATTATAATGAATATGATAATGGTAACCAAGGGAACTATGACTCAAACCCAAATAGGGGTTACAATAGAGGTAACAATAACTACAGAGGTGATAATAACCGAGGTAGATCTCAAAACAAAAGACATAAACCACATTTTCAGGCAAACTCTGCACAACAAGAGTCCCATGAAGCCTATAAACAGAGTAAAGATAATAATGATGCTAGTAATATGGCATGTGCCGCTTTTGATTTTGGGAGAGCATCTCAGTGCCCCCAATGCAAAACGTTATTTGAGCCAACCACAGTGTCTACTTTAAGCTGTGGCCATCCTCTTCCTGCTCTTCCGGCATCAGTCGCGCATGATGGAAGAGGTTCTCTTGTCTTACATAAGGGTTTAGTGAATAACAATCCAGTCTCTGTGCTATTTGATTCTGGATGCACCACAATTGGTGTTAGGCAGTCACTCGTAGATCCTTCCCGTGCCACTGGACAAGTAGTCAAATGTGTAACATTTGGCGGCACATTAGAGAAATACTCTACTGCTATCATTAGGATTGCTACTCCTTTCTTTACAGGAGATGTACACGCATGTCTTCTTCCGAATCCGATCGCTGACCTCATCATCGGTCGCATTCATGGAGTCAAAGAATGCACTCCGCAACAAATTTCCACGTGGGAAAGGCAAAACATGCAGATTGCTAACGCTGTAGTCACTAGAGCTCAGGCTCTTAATATGCCTCAAACTTCATCTACTGAAGATAATGAAGTGCATAACCAAGATAATCCCTTGGTAATTTCTCGTGACTCGTTTATAAAACAGCAAGAAGATGATCCCACTCTGAAGAAATTCTTCATTCTTGCAACTAAAGGTGATCCGAATAAAGACACAAGTCGTAAATCGTGGATTACAAAGAAGAATGGCGTACTTGTACGTATGGTTCAAGACTCCATTACGTCAAGTCATTCTCAAATCCTGGTTCCCAAGAATTTGAGAGTTAAAATTTTGCAGCACGCTCACGACTCTCAGTGTGCTGGACACATGGGTTTTTCCCGTACTAAGTCAAGAGTCCTTGCGGCTTTCTTTTGGCCATTGGTAAACAAGGACATACGGATTTATTGTCGATCTTGTAAAGTATGTCAGGAAGTTAAATCCAAAGGTCCACGGCATGCTGCACCCATTCAGGCGGCGGACATTCCTATTCGGCCGTTTCAAAAAATGGCCATAGACATTATTGGTCCATTTAAGATCAAGTCTGCCAGAGGACATCAGTTTATCTTGACGTGTGTTGATATGTGCACACGTTGGCCAGAGGCTATTCCTCTGAAGAGCATTACTACTGCTGATATTGCAGATGCTCTTTGGCTTATATTTTCTCGTCTGGGGTTCCCCGGAGAGATATTGTCAGACCATGGCACCCAACTAATATCAGATACCATGTCTCAAGTAATGTCTACTCTGCAGATAGATAGATCTTTAAGTAGTATCTACCATCCAATGTCTAATGGTATGGTCGAACGCCTTAATAGAACACTTAAAAACTTACTGGGGAAGATAACTGAGGATCATCCTCAAGACTGGGACAGAGTTTTACCTGCGGCCCTCTTCGCTTACAGAGAGGTACCCAATGAACATACGGGATTTTCTCCCTTTGAACTCGTCTTTGGCGCGCGTCCGCGTGGCCCTATGTCGTTGCTTCACGATCTCATAACATCTGACAATATTGACGATGACACAAAGTCATCCTACGAATATGTCATCGCGTTGAGACAAAAGATTATCGAAGCATGCAAATTAGCAACTTCTTCTTCTGAATTTGCGAAACAGAAGGCAAGGCAATTTGCCAATAAGAAGAGATGCTTACGACAACTTTGTCCTGGTGACAAAGCATTTGTATTACTACCTTGTAGGGAAAACAGATTACTTATTTCTTGGAAAGGTCCGTACGATATAATATCGAAAATTTCCGATGTCGACTATATTGTCGATATTGATGGGAAGCATAAAACCTTCCACATCAATATGCTTACTGAATTCCATGAACGTCCGGATTATTTGCAACCCATTTTCCAAGCAACGGACAATTCTCCAGTACAACATGGTCATTACTCATCACTGTCCGTGATACAGGATGAGGAAACAAGTTTTTCAGATGTAAATCTTCCTCTTCCAATGATCCCACTTCATTCTAGTGAATCATGGAAGAACGTTACTGTCTCTCCTGATTTGTCTCTAGGAGAACAGCGACAAGTTTCAACTATGTTGCAAACATTTCAGGATGTACTCACTGACATCCCTGGACAAACTCATGTCATTGAACATGACATTGTTCTAACTGACCATACTCCTATTAGGGTTAGACCTTATCCTCTCCCTATACATTTTCAAGCACAGGTCGAGAAAGAGTTGGATGAGATGATAGATTTGAAAATAATCGAACCATCCACCTCTGCATATTCTTCGCCGATGGTTATTGTTCGGAAAAAAGACCATAACATACGTCTTTGCGTTGACTATCGAAAATTGAATCAAGTAACGAAGTTCGATGCCGAACCTATGCCTTTACTGGAAGAGCTACTTACTCGACTCTCCAAATCTCATTTTTTCACTAAACTTGATTTGTCTAAAGGATATTGGCAAGTTCCTTTATCTGAACGCGCCAAACCTCTCACGGCTTTTTCAACACCTAGAGGTTTGTTCCAATGGAATTTTATGCCTTTCGGTCTTATGAACGCACCAGCTACATTCGTACGCATGATGCGCCGAATCCTATCTTATCGGTCAGATGTCATTGCATATCTAGACGACATCTGTCTTTTCAGCGATACTTGGGAAGATCACTATTCAGGGTTAGATGAATTGCTGTCTACTTTGCGTGAGCACAACCTGACAGCGAAACCCTCTAAAGCCTATATTGGTTTTAGCGAAATTTCTTTCCTAGGCCACCGAGTTGGTCATGGTTTCCTAAAGACAGAGGACCATAATACTAGTAAGATACTTAACATCTCAATCCCTAAGACTAAAAAACAGGTGAGAAGTCTGTTAGGTCTTATTCAATTTTATGGCAGATTCATTCAGAATCTATCCTCTATCATGGCACCTCTTTCAACACTTCTAAAGAAAGGTTCGCCTAATGTGGTCCACTGGTCTCAGGAATGCCAATGCTCTCTGGATAAGATTAAAACATTGTTTTCAACACCACCTATTTTAGTGCTACCTACTAAAGATAAGACATTCGTTCTTCGTAGTGACGCTTCATCCACTGGGATTGGAGCGGCACTAATGCAAGAGTACTCTGGAACTCTGCATCCTGTAATGTATATTTCCAGAAAAGTTAATGCGGCAGAAAGGAATTATTCGGTTTTAGACCGTGAGCTATTAGCTATGGTTTGGTCGATCCTCAAACTACAGAGATTCCTTCTAGGCGCACATTTCATAGTAGAAACCGACCAAAAAGCTCTTACTGCTATACAGAGTAAGAATTTGAAGAGCTCGAGGTCTACTCGATATGCAATTGCTCTTCAACCTTTTCATTTCTCTGTGCGAGCTATTCGTGGATCAGATAATGTGATGGCAGACATTCTGTCAAGATGCCCACATGATTCCACATAACTATTAGGGCTTAGACTTCTTGATATGTCTAGTTCTATAGTAGTTCCTTTTCTATATCATGATAGATACACATTTGTAATTTAATAATATAATGATTGTATCACTACATAGCGGTTCATTGATGTTTATTCACCGCTGTGCTTTGATGATTTTTCTTCATAAATCATAAATTTAAGATATCTAATACGAAATTATGGTATGAATTTTTTAGGCATTGTGTAATTGCCAGAATTGTATTATACTTTGATGACACCTTCCTGGAAAAATTTACTTGTAGAGAAATAATTTCTCTCAGTTTATGAGATACATTCTCACCAGTCGCTCCATAAGTCGACTTAGCCTCATATTAGGCGTTATATTTATTCCTGATATTTTCATCTGCGCATTATTCATGCGTTGTGAGCCTATTGTACGTTGCTCCTAGATGTATTTCAAAAAAAAAAAAAAATGTTCCATTTTTTTTCCCGGGAGGTGTGGTAAGACTGTTACGTGCAGTCTTTGATATCTTACAATATGATACATTTGTATGCCTGTTATGTTCGCAAATATTTTGTAAACAAAATAGATACTTTTTAGTGCTTAAGGAAAAGTCATTATTGAGTTACTTCCCTTGAAAGGATTTCGATCGAACTCCGCGGATGAATCCAGTTTTACTGCGATTTATTCTTTGTTTGGGTAGAAATAGGTTGTTCTTGCTTCAGTGTATCTATGGCCTGAATTTATGTGTATTGTTTGTCTGGGTAGGACGAGTCTGTCTTATATCTGTATATCTTTACATATCTAAGTCGAACTATATGGTCTTTTGTCGTTAGAAAGGTCAAAGGGCTGTTCGGCGGATGTGTCGCTAGAGAGGTGTGATTTGGCTTCGTCCTGATGGGGACTGTGTTTTTCTATGTCGGCTTGTCGCCGGAAAAAGTGATCTCAGTATTTGTGGGGAAAGTGATAGTCGTCTAGACCTATCGTGTATGCTTTACCCCAGTGTTTATTCTTATTGCCAAGGAATGGCAGAATCATATTTCTGATACCAAGGTAATAAAAGATACTCTTTTGAACTCTCGTACGAAGCCACCGTTTTTCGATAGGTACGATTTGTACGTCTGAGAGAATATATTTGACTCGATGAAAACGACTTCGATTCCTAGCAGCACTATATCTTGTAGGATGAAATCAATTGTATCATGATAGAATCTACAGAGCAATGAGAACATTTAATGAATGACTAACTTTAAGACAGATTCATTATCTGTATCCAAACGTGAGTGACAGCTCACGAGAGAAGCCATCTTGTAACCAAACATTTTGTGACTTTCACGAAGAGAAAAGGGATGTCCCGTATTATCGCTTGATGAGTCCAGAGATCACTGCTACACATGAGAACCCTTTACTAGCGGTTCAATAGGATTATATGGAAAAATATGTGCTGAATATTATTTCAAGGAATCTTCGCTAGACGAGGTTAGGTCTAGAAGCCATCTTGAATGTTGTTTATAATCTGACGTGCTTTGTCAGTAAACTCAGATGATATATATATATGGGCAATACTGAGTGCTTGTCTACTGACAGTCCATTATACTATTATTCTACATGAGTGCCCATGTATCATTGCAAGACCATTTATCCACTGTACCATGATGTATTATGTCAACCTGTGATTTGTCACTATCTGTGCTGTCGAGTGTGTACGTCCAATTAAACTGTAGCAAAGGTACACAGTCGTTGGTGTCGATGACTTCCAGCCATACATGAGTGTGAGAAAAAGACCAATTGTCAACACCACGAACTCTTCTTATCATTCGCGTATTACACTCTCACTCCATGCTTACACACCACTGCGTAGGTCGAGTTGACATTCCATACTCAAACCACAAGCAACACAACAACACAGCATGTAGCTCTGGTGATGTTCTAGTGAGCTTAGACTTTATCAACTGATGATGAGCAAAGAAAATAGAGTCATCCAGCAAAAGAGTATTTATCAGTCTCCATTTCTTTTCTTACTAGCAATAGACTGGGTTATGAGATCATCGACAACACATAATAGAAATTCAATCCAGTGGACTCTGACTCAGCAGTTGGATGATCTGGATTTTGCTGATGACTTGGCTCTTCTGTTCCATAACCGTAATCAGATGCAGGACAAATTGAAAATACTCTATGAGAGGTCACAGCAATTGTGTGTGAAAATACTCAGGGAAAAGACACAAATAATGAGAATAAATGCAGGTAATGATAACAGGGTTGAACTTGAAGAAACACCAATACAAGATGTAGAATCGTACACATATCTTAGCAGCAATATAGACAAAGTTGGAAGGACAGACAGTAATACAAAAGACAAGAGGAGATTTCATTGCATTGGGAAATATATGGAGATCAAGAGAAATCGGATACAACACGAAAATAAGACTCTTCAACTCAAATGTGAAGTCAGTCTTATTGTATGGCTCTGAGACATGGAGAACAACAAAGACAACAACCAAAAAGCTACAGATTTTCGTAAATTGGTGCTTGCGTAGAATAGAGAGATTAAAATGGTATGACAATGTTACCAACGTATAACTGAGGACAAGAACTAGACAAGTGCCAGTGAAACAAGAGATGAGAAGAAGACGATGGCGATGGATTGGACAAACGCTGAGGAAACCTGTTGATAGCATTACAAGGCAGTCCTTGTTCTGGAACCCCCAGGGCAAGAGAGACAGAAGTAGACCAAGAAGGACATGGAGAAGAGAGCTGGAAACAGAGGTGAAAATGATGAGGAGAACATGGAAAGGAGATGATGGCACGTGACATGAGGGTATATGTTTGTTAAAGGCCTATGCTCCTTTGGAAGTGTAGGGTTATGAATGAATGAATGGCCACCTTGGAGTATTTTGTAAAGATTGAAAAGGAATTAGGTTTACAGGCTGAAGCGTTAAAATCCTATGCATCCAATGAGCATGCAAAGGAAATAAAAAGGCTAGAAGACGTGGCAAGAGAACAGAGACCCTTAGATAGAGAGGAGAAGAAAAGAGAGGAAGAATTAGCTGAGAAGAGAAGACAGGAAGAATTGACACTTGAGGAGAAAAAATTAGCACATGCTCAGGAGGAAAAAAAATTGGCACATGCACATGCTCAAAGAATGGCAGAAATTGAGTTGGAAAAACTAAAAGTTCAACTTATACAGGCTAATCCTGCAGGTGAGGAGACTGGAAAAAAGACCATGCCTCTGCTTTTAAACTAAATTTGCCCAAATTTAATTCTAATATTGATAACATTTCATGCGTTTTATATAGAAATGACACATGTTGACAAGAGTTTAAGATTGATAGAGGTACATGGCCTAGCAGGTTGATTAGTTTGTGAGTGGGTGAGGCTCTTACTGCAGTTGTGATAGTTACAACCCGGGTTCTTAATGCTTGTGAGATGTTTGTTACGTTGGACCATAACGAATAAATTGATCATCACTCTATGTTCTCGGTTTTATTGTTATTAGGTTATCGTCTTGACCCTTCTGTGTGTACGTTCTTGTACCAATGATTATGGTTAATGTCCATGTGTTATGTACGCTGGCTGTGAATGTATGCGCCGTACAATGGTGGCCTATCTTGCTCCTATCTCTACTGAATGAGCTTACATGATCAGACACTATAATGACTTGAATGACTTGACGACTCAAAGCTGACAACAACAGTTCTTTATTGGTTGTCATAGAACATATTCAAAATGGCTATTTCCGAACCTGATTATAAATAATATACCATATTGGACTTAATTGTTGCCATCTCTACATCACGGGCTGCACTGGTCAGGAACTATCTTTATTTATCTCTTGATTAACTCAGGATCTCTGCTGTCTACTTTGGTTTTCTATTTACCCATCACTACCACACATCACTACTTATAAATGGGCTGTTCTCAATCTATTAACTTAAGCTTCGAAGTATTGTCTGGAGAACCACCAGTGTTGGTAACTTATTCTTAGCCATAAACTGTACTTTGTAAACTGCCTACACGTCCGACACACGAGCACTGTTCTAACATTTGTCCTGGTCTATCTGCGCTCGGTTAATTATACGAGTGTTTACATACCAGAATAAACTGCTGGCCATATCTGCTGACTATCTACTGGACACAGCTTGACATGAAAACTATTTGTTGTGGAATTCTTTCATCTGTCTTCTTTTCTTCTTTCTGCACACTGCAGCAGTACCATAAGCAACATGGCACCTGAGCTGTTTACTTATATAGTAGATGGTCCTTACAGTTAGTCTAACGCTAACCTGTTCGCAGCTGACGACCAGTGAAGAGTGATCTCTACCCCTCCACTCACCTGATTCTCGTGAAACTCTGACGTAAGCACTAAGTCCCGCTACTCAATAATTATATCTACTTATCCCTAACTCAGTAATATCCCATTCCTATCACATTACCTCCCCTATCCTTTAAAAAAAGATTTGTCCCTGAGGACAAATTTTTCTCTCCCCTTGATTACTACACCTACCTCTACCTTAAACTTCACCTTTACTTCCATGACTAGTAATCCTATACATAAACACATAAATCAAATATATATCATCATTCTACTCACAAGGAATAATCCATTATGTGTTCATCATCACCTTCCTACTACCTCATCATATTGTAATCATATGATGCTGACCACAAAACATAATCTGTAATCACTTCTAACTGTGATGTATTTATACCTTGTACGCTTCTTTCATCCACAATTTATTATATCTTTCACTCTCCATTTTCACTCTGAACCACTCCATTCCCTATTTTGTTTCTGAGCTCACCCTTTTTTAAAATATTCTGTCATATCCAGCTCTATTTGTCTACCTTTGTAAGTCATTCCATCATGACCTACCGAGCATCATTATACTCGTACTCACTTTCTTACTTACTTCTTCTGTAGTTAACACTTTTTCACATAATCTACTGTAACTGCCTGTTACACTTAATTTATAATATATATACAATCGTGTGTGACCCATTTAAAACATCATCGTGTCACTGATTCTTTATTATTGCTATCCCCCCCCCCCCCCCGGCTAAACTTCCACCTATCTTTGGACCTAAAAAAAAAATTTGTGGTCCCCTAATACGAGCTACTTGCGTTTCCGTATCGTCTATCTATTCTTAACATCCTTAATCTTCTTTCTATTTCTCTTATTTCATGTGCCGCTGCACTCATCTGTCCCGCTTTCCATATTCGTGTATTTCAATCTCTTTCTTCCCTATTCTTCTGTTCCTCATAACTTCTTCTTCTTCTTTGATCCATAAACACCAACCGTCAAAGCAGTCAGATGCCATCACACTCGGTCGGCGGCCATCCTTAGTACAATGCTCCAACTGTGGTTCATTCTTTGCATCTCAGCTTCCACAGTTCTCCGCCAAGTTGTTTTTGGTCGGTCTCTCTTTCGCTTCCCCTCGGCGGTCCATAGCATAGCTGTTCTTGTGATGGTATCAGTGTCTTTTCTGAGGACGTGGCCAACCCAACTCCAGCGTCTGCCAGCTATGATGGTGTGCATGTCCTCCTGGTTACTCCGAATAAGTATTTCTTGGTTGCTGATGGTGTTTGGCCAAAAGATTCGGAGAATTTTCCTTAGGCAGACTGTGTGGAAGGAGGACAGTTTCGACATTTCATCCCTCATAACATTCTTCTTCTTCTTCTTCTTCTTCTTCTTCTTCTTCTTCTTCTTCTTCTTCTTCTTCTTCTTCTTCTTCTTCTTCTTCTTCTGCTTAGATCCCCGTAGGGTGTGAGTAACTAGACTCTTTTACCCAAGGTTTGATAACTCTCCACCCTGCAAAGGGGGTATAACTCCGAGGACAATGGATCTGGTAGAGAATCCAAGCACCAGTGGGCTTTGTTGCAACCCCAGGGAACCTCTTGTTGGGTAGCGATGGTGCAATGCCACAAGAAAAGAGGTTCTCTACCCTGCAAAGGGGTTATTAATCCGAGACAAGACGTATCGAGGGAATGGCGCAGCCAGCGCCAAACCTCTACCACTGCCGAGCTGCATTACCAAGACCAAACAAGCTCTGGCCCATCTGAACTGGGAGGACCCGGCAACCAGGGACCAACCACAGTCCCGATAGGACACTGCTTTGTTAATTAATGGCGTAGCAGCGACCGAGTCTCAACCACTGTCAACTGACGTTATCGGACACAGACACATATCACTGCCTCTACTTTACTGGGAAGACCCGGAAGCCGGGACCACACACAGTTTTGAGAGGACAAAGATCGCCGGACGAAAGGGGAAACGCTTGCCCCCACTCATAACATTCTGCCCTTTTTCATAAAACTTCTCTTACTATATTCGTTCAGTCCAGAACTCACATTCACCTCTTGTCATCTCACATTCAATTCCTCCGTTATATGTTCGTTATAATTTGGTTTCTTCTAGAGCCTTTCTGTATATCTCTGCCATATACACATGCTACTCCCAACATACTTATGTGTACTGTCCATGTATCTCTCTGTTATTTCTCTATGGTATCATAAACTTCATTATTTTTGCCATCTTCTCTTCCTTTATTTCACTGTATTCGCTCAATCTAGAACAATCTCCCTAAATACTCTTGTCTGTCATCCCCCTATGACTTCTCCGATCTCCAACCTTTTGCTACCTTCACCCTGGCTTCTTTAGTACTCATATACTCCATTTTCCTCCTTTCTTATTTTCACCATTTTCGTATTCTGCTCCTCATCTCTTCTGACATTACCCATGTCTTTTCTTCCCGCACGATTATATCCAATCTCATATGGCCTCTGTTCTGACTTCTCGACATTCTAGTCATAGCTATTCTTTCTCTACTGCAGTAGTCTATCGTTCAGACCTACTCAGCTTCTTAATATGTTCAGTATAAACCGATTGTATCTAGTTTCCCCACAACTAGACTCCCGCTGCAATTTTCTACTTCTCTCCTCTCCATCATATCCGCTACTCTCGTTCCCTCTCTTTAACTATGCTCTCCACTGTCTCAATTATATTTCTCTATTCATCTCCAAATATTTCTCACCATCACTAACGTCTTCCTCTGCGGCTTCTCAAAATCTGGATCTCCATTTTACTTTCGTGCCTTCCTACTCTACAACGTCTTCTACAACTTCCATCATTCCTCACATTTTTTTCTCCTCCTGTACTGCAGTACCCTATCGGTCAGTTGTACTCAGTTTACTTTATCTGTGTGGTATAAACCAATCATACTTAAGTCTGTTCAAGACTAGCAACCGCCGCCATCTTATACCGTACAACATATGCTATGTCTTCTCTCACATAGCCGCCTCCTCCTCACTCTCTATCTCACTTCATCATAAGTTTATACAGCCTCTCCAGGGCTTCGTGCTGCTTATCCACATCTTGAGTCTCCTCTACTCTTCTGATTTCATCAATATTTTGTTTCCTCTCTGCTTCTCTGCTTCTCATATCTCCAGAATGTCCCTCAACCTCTCTATCTTTCCTATCTCTTGAGTTTCCCTCCACTTCTCTACTCATTACTTCATCGACCGTTTGCTTCGGTTTTTCTCTATTTTAAATTTCTTCATTTCTCGTATTCGCTGGGTTCCTCTCGGGGTCTCTACTCAATTTGTCGCTACCTCGACGTCTACTTGTATCTTCTCCATCCTTATTTCTCGTCTTTGACTAGTCTCTACTACTAGATCGGTATCTTCTTCGATCCTTATTAGTTTCTCTACTTCTACTACTGCTTCTATTTGTCTCCTCCTTTTTAGCTTCTCAACTATTGGATCGGTAATCCCTTCGATCCGTATTCCTTCTTCTATCATCCCTTCTATGTCTCAGCATATCTCGGCTCTTAGATCGGAAATCCTCTCGATATGTATCCCTCCTTCTTTCTCTACTATTTCTCCATTTCCCACTTTCCTTGCTGTCTCTAGTCTTGGTTCGGTATTCTCTTCGACCCATCTCCCTACATGCCTTCATAGTATTTCTTCTCTCAGATCTCACATCCACCTGTTCTACTTGTCTCAACTTTTCGAGGCGCCTTCTATAATCTGATGAATTGTCTGTAGACGACCAACATCTCTTCGTCTTTTGTGTACTCCCTTCCACTATCTCCCTATTATGGAATCTCCGTTTGCTATGTCTGTGACGGTCGTCACTCTCCTCAGACAACATACTGTCCGAGTCACTTGACATCGATACCTTTTCTGGAGTCTTTCTATATCCGTTCCTATTTTCTACCTCATTAATCGTTTTCCGACCCTTTCCTCTTGTTGGTCTATCCTCTTCTTGTTTTTCCCTGTGTCTGCCTCTCCACTTCGGACGTACCTGCATTTGTGCTGTATTTCTTAACTTCGCAAGTGGTATATTATATTCTGATGAATCGTCGGATGACGTATAATATCTTTTTTTCCACGTCTGGTGTCTCTTGCCCTGTCCTCCTGATCGTCCGTTTGTCCATTTTCCTCCATTTATTCTTCTTCTTGCTGATTTTCTTGTTGACTCTCCGCTTCCTGCATCTGACGTAATTGTTTCTCTTGCTCTGCTAATCTATTTTCCCTCTCTTGCAGCCTCTGTACATATTCCATGAGCGGAATGTCTTTTTCGCTCTCTGAGTTATCTCTTACGTTTCTCAACCTCCTTAATTCTTTTGGTAATGTTCTGTCAACCTTCTCTCTCTCCGACATTCTCGCCTGATCACGCTGTACTTCTTCCTCTTCTTCCTCTATTTCTACCTCTGTCTGCCTTCTCTGACCATTTCTCTCTGTATCCTGTTTTCTCGTATCTTCCTCGCTTCCTCTCTCCCGTTTTTTATCATTCTTTTGTGAATCGTTAAAAATTCCAGATCTTTGGTTTGGGTTTTTCGGTTGTGTATGTATCTCTGCTCTAGTGACTTTCCGACTTCCACCTGCTTTTGGTCTGTATGACTCTTCTGGAGAACTTTCATCTGATGTACCCTCTTCTGTGTCCTCTGGTACCCCTACATAATGGGTCTTCCTCTTATTCTGTTCTTGCGGTGGTATGTCTATAGGTTTCTGCGTTTATAACCTTAGATGTTGTACATGCGCCTTGATGGTTTTATTTTGATATTTTTTCCATATTTGGTATGTTGTTTCTGAAAGGCGTCGTAACACCTGCCATTTCGGAATCCAGTTCTGGTCTAATTTTCCACTCCTAATGTGTTTCCTATAGAACACTATGTCTCCCGGCTTGAATTCTTGTGCAACTGCATGTTTATTCGCATTTCTTTGCCTCCTTTCAAAATCTTTCTTGATGTTCCTTTGTGCTAAGGTGTGTGCTCGGTGTTTTTCCCGGACTAGTATTTCCATGTCATTTAGCGCAAATACGTCATGATGTTACGTGATAAAGTCCTGAAATATTCTTTTGTTTTCTTTTTCTGTCCGTATCTGTGTCTTAATCTCCTTTATCCTATTCTTCATGCTGTTCTGTTGTGTAATTCGTCCCTGCATTCTATCTCTTTGTTGACCACTTCCAGTCTCATATAGCTTCCTATTCGTATGTCTTTCTCTGAAGTAAGGTTGTCGCCTACTTCCTTGAACCATTTCTATTCCATGTACTCGATCGGATGTGTAGTACGGTCCGTGACAATTGTTTTTCCATCTGGTGTCTCTTTCCCTGTATTCTATGCGATTGTTGTTTCTATGGCTCCATTTTCGTTCCCTCCACGTACGTTCCTGTTCTCTACACGCTAGACAATTACTGGTATTTCTATAATCCCGTCCTAACTGTTGGTTACCCCTCCTAGTGTATGTTTTCCTATCTCGGATACCACTATGTCCATCTTTCCTTTCATTGCATTTATCCTGCCCTTGTCTGTTGCTTTCAGTATGTGACATGTGTTGTACTCTCCCCACGATGAATTCTCTTGGAATCGTGACATGCTTTGCTGCTGTGTTGAGTAGCATAACCGGAAATTTAGATCTGTTTCCTATCACTACTATCCCATCCGTCATGTTTATGCACGGTTCATCGGCTATGTCTGCATCCTGGAATTCCACTGTTCTGACCGTCTGTCCAATTTTATAATATGGCGACCTCTTAATTTTTCCTGTGACTATGTTCACCGTATTCGGACGTAAAGTAATCGGTTTCTGTAATCTTATCACTGATGCGATATGCGCATCATCCTCCATGTCAATGTACTCTTCCTGAATTCTTAATTTCTGTATGTCAAAGTACAATCTTACGCTGTATTTCTTCATAAAACCTCTGCCCAGTATGCAATTCCGTGACATACCTTTCACTATAACAAAAGTTTGCATCAATGACTTCGTTCCAATGTGTTAAACAGTAGCGTTGACATTCCCTTCACCTTTAACCTTTCACGTGACACTGACGTGAGTTGCATGCTTGTTTTTTTCCAATTTGGGTGGCTGACGTAGCTGTTTATACAACCCAAATCTTAATAAGCTAACACTAGCGCCTGAGTCTAAGAGACTTCTGATTTTTCTGTCACCTATTGTTATCAAACAAGAACTCGGATCTGTATGGTACGTTTCGTTCACTGTTGATATGTCTCTGTTTTGTTTCCATATCCTTGGTTTCCTTCCCATATGTACCTGCCAATTCTCATGTGACCTATTTATCACCCTATTCCTGTCAGTCTCTCTCATGTGAGTAGGTCTGCCTTTTCCCTGACTACTGTATCTACTATACCGAGGCGTCTCGAAAGCCCTCGTATTGTGCTTACATGCATGTGCCCTTTGTGTGCAGGTGTATTGGTGTTGACACCAGGTGTCCTCCCGGTCCCTACACATAGTCTGGCGTGGACTATGACAACTATCTAAATGTGCAGACCTACTGTTTTGATACATGCGTGGCGGTCTCCATGTACATGTGCTAGCTCTGTGTCCTCACTGATGGCAATTGTAACATTCAATGTCCTGCAACAGTCTGTTACCTGTTTGTTGTCTTCTCCCACAATTGTTTCTATGCCTTATGTTATCTGTCTCCATTTGTAACCGGGTCAGTTGCAACATCAATGAAAGAGTGTGTGTGTGTCCGTCAGTTGGCCGGATCAGTTCAGTTAATGGTTGTGCGCAGGTAAAATATTTTGATGTGAGCTAACTCTTGTACGTTTTGGTTCAAGTCGTTACAGGTCTGTCCGCCTGAGATGGAAATTTTTGACCGTAGTTTATTCTTCTTCTTCCCAGTATTCGTTCGTACTCTTTCTGTGTTTTAGTGAAAAGCAATGTCTTGTATAGTGGTTTGTCAAAATAATCCAACTGTAATATTCCAACGAAAACTCAGCAATGTAGAAAAATAAAATATAGTTTATTAACGTGATTAGAACAGTAATGTTATTGACACAATGGTGAAGTATTAATTGCTTGCTTACACAAAGTAGTGAGTATCCAAAAATGAAAGAGATATATCCAACATGAAAATGTAATCCAACAGAAGAAAATATAAACTGGTCTTGATAATCTCGAAGACGCAGTTCACCTATCACTATCTGTAAAATCCTCTAGTCTAATATTATGGAATCATTGGAATCATAAATACTGGAATCATTGCCTATCGCCCACATCTCTTCTATTTATACAGCCCACTCTTTTTTCCTGCCAATTTTCACACGGTGCTTTATTTTTCACACGGTACAAAACATCAACATTTGCACACGCTTTTCTCAGCTTTTTGACTTTTCCCACACGTCTCTCATTCTAACAACGGAAAAACCCAAATTAGCAACTTCTCACAAAACTTTCCATTAGAAAACATGCATTTGCTATTTTGTTGTTCTGGGACAGCTTCTCTCAAAGCCGTGAACTTTTCATGATATTGTGTTTTGTGCACAAATGTCTTAACTGCTTTTAACGTTGTTATTCTCATTTTTGTGGTTTTTAACACGTATTAATTGTAGTGTATGCCAAGCGGTCATACAAGTCCCTGGGCACAAAAATGTATCCCATGTGGAGACATTTTCGTCCTATCAACTAAAAAAAAAATCAAGTCCCTAACATACATACTGGGGCAAAATATGAAATGGGGGCATATATTTATGATTCAATTGGCAATGGACAATTGTTGAGAACAATTTATGTTACTGGTGTAAGTCATTGACTGGGGGCATATACTAATGTGAGCCAACTAAAAAAAATGTTACAAGATCTCAGTATACCTGTAAGCTAACTAAAAAAAAAAATGTTATGACAAGATCTCAGTATACATGGGAGAAAAGAAAGAAAGAAAAGAAAAAAATTGTTCGTAAAACGAGGCATCCTGTAGATATTGCGTAAAACGGGGGACACATACAAGTTGTTTATGCACTATGCCATTAAACAGTATGGGATATGGATAGCATGTGCAATACGCAATGTAAATTATTCATGTATTAATACAATACTTATGTGATCTTTACTTAACACGCTAGTAATAATATACTGTTCAAAAAAAGAAACGCAACTTTTTTGGTGTTACTTTTATAAAAGATATTCGCTGATTGGACATCAGTCAACCTATCGACTGTGTCCAACCGGTCATTAACTTCTCGTGGTTACCTGAATTGTACTCACCTCATGATTCGTGAGGTCATGAAAGAGGTCAAGGTCAAAACAACATTTTTGTCAATAACTCGTGACAGGTTCATGTGAATCCCGTGAAACTTATTGAACACAAAACTCTCTGACCATTTTTTTGAATGCCTATAAAAGATTGACGCTCCTCGAATAAATTCAGTTGAAAGTTAAATGCGCAAGTATGGCTCATCTCACTACAGAACAACGACTCATCATCACTGGACGTTTACAGACTGGACAGTCACAAAGTGTAGTGGCCAGACAATTTAATGTGGTTAGAAGCACCATTAGTCGCTTTTGGAGACGATTTCAAGAAACTGGCTCAGTGGCAGACCGGCCGCGCAGTGAAAGACCCAGAGTCACAACTCCTGCCGAAGACCGCTTCATACGGCTGCGTCACCTCAGGAATCGACTTGCATCTGCGTCCTCCACAGTCCAGTCAATGTCAGCAGCTCGTCGAATTTCAGATCAAACGGTCAGGAACCGGCTGCAGGACTCTGGTCTTTGGGCTAGAAGACCCTACAGAGGTCCTGTTATTACGGACCGGCATCGCCAGAATCGACTGCAATGGGCGAACCAGCATTGTCAACGGACCGTTGGGAATGACTGGAGACGGGTTTGGTTTAGTGATGAATCATTTTTTGTGCTCCAGCGACACGATAGACGGAGAAGAGTTTACCGCAGAGTCCATGAGCGCTACGCCTAGAACAGCATTGATGAGGCTCCTCCACATGGTGGTGGAGGTGTACTGATATGGGGGGCGATCAACTTCATGGGAAGAAGTGACCTGGTGCGAATTGAAGGACGCCTGAATGCCCAACGATACGTCGCTGAAATTCTTCGTCCTCACGTCCTTCCACTTCTGGCTGCACGATGGTCGATTTTTCAGCAGGATAACGCTCGATCTCATGTGGCACAACTCACCACCCAGTTCCTTGCTGAAAACAACGTCCAGACCATTCCGTGGCCAGCCATGTCATCAGACATGAACCCCATACTACACTTATGGGATGAACTCGACAGACGACTCCGCCAGCGAGACGTGGCTCCAGCCAATCTCCGACAGTTGTCTCTTGCACTGCGGGAAGAGTGGGCAGCCATCCCACAACAACAGATCCAACGGCTAATCGGATCCATGTCAAGGAGATGTCGTTCTCTGATAGAGGCCAGAGGAGGCCATACACCTTACTGAAACGGAGGCCTCAGTCGCAAAGAATAAAAGTCCAAACCAAATTTAATGAACATCATTTCATTGTTAAAGTCTGAAAGTTTCTTCATGCCAAGATTGAAACATTAATTTTGTAAAATAAAATTTTGGTACAAGTTTGAAATTTGGTGTCAATTACCACAGCAATAATGTTGCTTTTTTTTTTTTTTTTTGAACAGTATACATAAAAACATGGAATTATGATATTAAATATACATAATTAATATAAGACTTATTGAACTTTTATCTTCACGTCAACACATATAAGGTTTGGTCATGCCAAACCAAAACTCGGGAACTTTTAATCAACAATCAGGACAATAAGTGTATCCTATCTTAATATTTACATCTGAATGGTAACTGACAAAAGCCAGTTACGTTTGACCCTGACCTCCGTGAGTGTCAACAGGAGTGGTGAAAGGTCACAATGGATATTTTGAACTCTCATTGACGGCACAGTGTGGCGTCAAGTGAGGGAGAGGGAGGAGTGGGGGGGGGTTTAAAGTACAATGAAATAGCTTGGGGGAGTAGAGAAAGTAGTTCCGGTTTGGATGGATGAATGAACGCGAGGCGTGGGAGAAAGGGAAGAAAAAAAAAGAAGAAGAACTTACATGGGGAAATTTACACACGGGGGAAGATGAAGGAGGTAAAAACGAAGATTGGATTGACATAGCGAGATACAGCGAGGTGTTGTTAAGGTCACTACGTCTGGACAGTTTGTGCTTAGGGAAAAGGGAGTAGAAAGGTATGGGTTAACATTTTAAAAACGCATTAGAGCTTAAATAATTTGCACTGTATAAGTACAACATCTGTATGTCTCAACACAATAATTTGTTTTTTTTAAAACATGATATATGGTACATAGTTATTTACGCGGTATAAATGAAATTCAAACAATGCATAATAAGTAATAATAAAAACTATCCATAGCATATTTTACAGCTACTCCTGAATAGACAAGTAGGAAAATGTGTTAACTGAGAAAAATTGCTGAGAGTATCGTTCACCATTTGTGATGCTCCGGCTAATCACATGGGTAATAATGTTTTGGTTTTCCGCCAAAGTCTAAATATTATGACATAAACTGTCATAGTTGTGGTTGGGTGCAGTGCCAACAAAAACTGTAGCGCATTGTCTACAAACGGCAAAATTGCCCGTTTTAGTTGATGTGCATGTCTCATATCATGAGAGTGTAGCTTAAGATCAAATAATTTCTTCCTTAACCTTTGAGATTCTGCCCTAGTGGCAGATAGTACATGCATGTGTTGGTTAAGTTTATAATGTACAACAATACATATATTTCTAAATCCAAACAAAATGTAATTTAAATCTCCTGATACAAAATATAATTGTTTGAATACTGTAACTGTGCATTATAATAGAGTTGCGCCTCTGCAGATCTTTCTCTTCACTGGCGGTTATGACTGCAGCTGATAGCATCAACTGGACGGCATAGAAGGTAGCTGGCATCATCAGAAAGACTTTTTTAGAGCAACCAGCAACCGGTCGACTCTAAAATAGCATGTCTGTCCTAGACATGCTATTGCACACGGACAAGGAAAACGAAACCATTTAGGGTAACCCAGCCAGAGCGAACTGGATTAACTCTAAAATATAGCATAGTCTCTCCTGGACAAATCTGCTATCGTACACGGACAACAAAAATGGAACCTTTTAAGGTAACCCAGACAGAGCAAATTGGATTAACTCTAAAATATAGCATTGTCTCTCCTGGACAAATCTGCTATCGTACACGGACAAGAAAAATGAAACCATTTAGGGTATTCTGGCTAGAGCAACTTGGCCATCTCTAATATAGCGATGTCTTTCCTAGTCAGTCTGCTATCGTACTTTCTCTCAGTGTCTACAGCAGTGACAGTTGATGTAGTGCTACAGGTAGGGTGTTGCGAAGTTGATACACTGTGCCGTGCGATGTTTTGTCGCTTAGTTGAACGTTTCCTGTAAAGAGCGTCTGTCGTAGACAATCTTCTATCGTGTTTCTTCTAAGTGTCAACAGCAGTGACGGTTGATATAGTGTTACAGGGAGGGTGTTGCGATGTTGATGCACTGTGCTGTGCGATGTTCTTTGGTTTAGTTCGACGTTTAGTTTACCGCTTTGCACGAACATGCTCCTGTGGAAGGCGTATAACCTTTGTCAATGGTACCGAGTTGTCTGATGAAGTTGAGTAAGTTCGTTTCGAGGCGAACCGAACGGATGTATCCATATTATCGTCAATTTGCTCGTTATTATCCTCATTATCATCTTTGTGTTCTTCAGTTTCAAGGTCTGACTCATCTCGTTGTGTGGAAGGAGGAACGCAAGCATTTCGTTCAGTTAGTGAGGCAGGTAATAACTCTGTATCAGAAGGTTGTGGTGTATCTAGATGGGTTTCGGTATGTTTTAGAATCTGCTGTTGTTGGGTTAGTCGTTCCTGTAGAATTTTATGAAGAATGTCGTCTTCGCTACTTGCAGGCGAATGTGAGTGGTGACAGCTAGTACCGCGTTTCGGTTGCTTTGAAGTAGAGTATGTCTGTGCTTGTTCTGCATTTAAAGATGTGATGCTGTCACTGGACAACGATTGGTAATTATCTGCTTGAACTCGAAGATTTCGTGCTTGAATTCTCTCACGTAGCTCCTGCGAAGGGATGTCATCTTCACTCGTAGAAGCGTCGCGACATCTACATAGTCTGTCGATAGCATCGTGCTTGGGGTTAAGAGAGGGGTTAGAGTGTTCATCGTCGCAATGTGACACATCAGATGTAGAGGATGATGTGGGGGACAAAGGAGGGTGGTTTTGCGAATCGGTCTGGTATTAGTGAGGATAGGCTGGGAAACTGGACGATGATTATCTTTCTTGATTTGTGAAATGTGGGCTTTCGTACTGATCTGTCTTTCTTCATGCCAAAGTATAAAATTTGTTGGTGCAGTCTGTTCTAAAATTTTGAAACCATCGATCCATTTGTCGTCAAATTTAGAAAGTCGAACGTGTTTTTTGGAGTATACTAGATCTCCGATGTGAAACTGTTCCATTTTTGTGTTTTTATCGTGTGTACGCTATTTCTTCCGGAAAGCTTTTTCTGCATTTGTTTTCGCAATTTGATGTGCTGCATGCTTTTGTTGTAGGATGACAGCTATCGGGTCCTCGCTCATATATTTGCGTTGTGGTTGGAGAAGGTTGTCCATCGGAAATACCGGCTCCCTACCGTAAAGTAGGTAAAATGGCGAGAACCAGTGGTGTCGTTAATGTTTACTCGTATTGCTTCTAATGCCTGGTTAATGTATAGATCCCAATATTGATCGTTGCCTTCGATGTGTTTGGATAGGATATCATGAAGGGTTGAATGCATTCTTTCGTTTCTTCCGTTACTTTGCGGGCGATAGAAGCTAGTTGTGATGTGTTTGACTTTTAACTTTTGTAATGTTGATTTAAAAGGATTGCCAACGAACTGTTTTCCATTGTCCGTGACGACTCTTCTAGGGCAACTATGTCTAGGTAGAAATTCTTGCAAAAAGAAATCGGTGACAGTTGTAGAAGTCACATCTTTCATAGGGAAACTCTCCGGCTAAACAGAGTACTGGTCTACAATGTGCAACAGGTACCTGTTTCCTGACAGTGTTAGTGGGTATGGTCCAGATATGTCTAAACTGACAGTTGGCATTAAAAAACAACAATTCATCTGGGCTTGATGGTATCAGTAATAAGATTCTACGTTACGCTGCGCCCATCATTTGCGACTCCTTAACCTATGTATACAACCAATGTATTGCACACAACTACTTCCCCACAGCATTTAAATCTGCCAAAGTGTACCCCCTCTATAAATCTGGCTCAGATAGCGATCCCAACAGCTTGCTGCGGTCGAAAGTTTAGCCCAACGGATTGTTGAAAGCTTGATAGTCAATCGTGGTGACTTGTTTTACAGTTCATCATTTTTGCATCGTGCCTTCGATGTTAGTTACGCGAATGTGGGTTTAAATACTTTGAAAACCATGATAGTAATAATTGAATCTCCCAAATGTTCATAGACGGGATAAGTCATGTCTAGAGTCCAAACAAACAATTTATTATACATTCTGTAGACATCGTACGTTGATCATGAATTACATCACAAATATAATTTAGAATCCTATGTTGAGTTAGCTATCTTGCATATCAGTCTTTTGTCTCATACATCTGAATTACTGTAGGCAGAACGACATAACTATATGCACGCGTGGTTGGTAAATCCAACAACCGACAGTGAGATTATGCGTCTGGTACTAGTATAACTAAAACGGACTGTTAATTCATCTCGACAAGGTTTAGTCAATTACTAACCTGTAACTTCATCTTTCTTCATCATAACAGTGGACTGACCCATGTCCATAACAAACTACAATATAACTGTGTGGCATTCCTGCCCGACACTATAAGCATATAAAGACACGTCTTCTCCGTTTGACGGTCATACAAGAAAGGGTCCCGTCTCTTGGACACGGTGCGTGACTACCAACGCTGAAACGTCACAGCGTTCACTAGGCTAATAATACTTTTACATTACATTAAACGTTGTAACCCCTAAAATCGCATGCTGCTAACCTCTAGCAGACAATGCCAATTAATCTACCGTAACAATTCCCTGTCCACCGGGGGAAAAAAATCTATTAGATAGATTTTTTTTTCTAAAAAACCTATCTGAATGAATATCAAAAAATTTAACAATATCAAAAAATTTAACAAAAATGCGGCATATGGCCTACGATGTTCTGTCTAGAACAGTGTCGTGGTCATGTCGACTTACTAACAGTCATTTAATATATTAATGATCATATTATACATAAATGTTATACATAAATTTTATATGAACTAAAAGAGAATGGCTAATGTTGATATCTAATTAAATAATTAATTAACTTAAAATATGTCGCAATGAAATGTCACGTCAGACTAATCTAAAGAGTTAAAATTAAAGTAATTAATTATATTGAGTGTGTAATGAGAATACAGTTGTTGAAAATCTAATGTAAGAAAAATGAAAGGATATGTTAAAGAGAGAAATAAATAAATGAAGAATAAAGTAGAGAAAGAAAATAATGTATAAATTTAACTTAGTTATGTGTGTTGGACATTAATTAAGTTTAGTATTAAGTTGTTAATACCTATCTAAATTAACCAATTTAAACAATAATGTAGTATGTAATGTATCAACATAATTATTAACTATATAATATAATAGTTACATACAATAACATTATCTAAGAATCATGTGAGTTCTTATTTTTTCCTTCTTTCATTTTTTTTCTTCAAATTTCATTTCATTTTTTTTTTCATATTTATCTTATCTGTCATTTTAATTCCCATTATTTTAACGACTTAATTAAAATTAATTAAAGTTGGATATGATGATCCATCCGTAGGCTTGATCCTTGTGAATTCCGATTAGAAAAAAATGTTTATGTGTTTCAGTTCATAAGTATCGACGTTATTGACAATAGTTCATGTCGCATACTGAGTTACTTTGATAGTATTTTCTATTATTTTCACTTGATGCACGAAAATGTTTCCAATAGTTTTATCATGACTGGATATCAAGCAAAGTCCTGACGTAAATACGAACATAGAGTCAATTGATTTCGTTCATTTCGTATATAATATGTCTTTAGTAAGCAGATACGTGTATTATAGGCAATTGTTTCTGTCTATGTAGAACATCAATGATAGTGATATGTCTCTCGAGTAAGTATCTGCGACGTTACTATAGTTCAGGACTCGACATCAGTAGGATTTCGAGACAGAGTATCTGCCAAGACGTTATCTGATCCTGTGATGTACTCGATTGAGAAGTCAAAAGGTTGAAGTAGAATGGCGTATCTTGTCAGCTTGGGGCTCTTGTGATTAGCACGACGTAGTGATGCCACCGCTTTTTGGTCCGTCTGTACCACAAAGGGTGCGCTTAATAGGAATTTTTCGAGCTTTGTGATCGCCCAAATGACGGATAGTAATTCTCTATCAACTGTTGAGTACTTGATTTCTGGTGGCTTCAGTTTTCGTGAGACGTACAGTGTGGGATGGAGGACGTCGTCATGATATTGGAGCAAACATGCGCCAATTCCGTAGTTACTCGCATCTGTGCGGAGAATAAACTTTTTGGAAGCATCAGGTAGTCTCAAAATAGGTGGGTGTGAAAAAATATTAATTATTTGACGGAAAATTCTATCACATTCACTAGTCCATGTCACCTTCACTGGCATGTCCTTTTTTTAACAGTGATGATAAGACAGCCGTGATAGATGACAGGTTAGGTACAAATCTGCTGTAATATTGGACTAGTCCTAACAAGCTTCTAACCTGTTTCTTCGTTTGAGGAACGGAAATGTTTAAAATTTTAGAAACCGTACTGGGTAGTGTTCGGATATATCCTGCTCCAATAATGTGTCCCAAAAAAGTTATTTCGTGAAACGCTACTTGTAATTTTGTGGGTTTAGCAGTTAAATTGTTCCTTCTTAATGTGTCCAAAACGTATTCAAGACCCAAAAAATGTTCCTCAAAAGATGAACTAAATAAGCATATGTCGTCTATGTATGTAATAATGTCTGGTCTGCCTGAAAAAATGTGTCGCATCATGCGAACAAAGGTAGCTGGAGCGTTAACAAGCCCAAAAGGCATAACATTCCACTGGTATAGACCTTGCGGAGTGGAAAACGCTGTGTAGTATTTAGCTTTTTCGGTTAGTGGTATCTGCCAATAACCTTTAGTTAAGTCTATCTTAGTGAATATAGTTGCGGTCGATAGACGTGGCGGTAAGTCGTCGAGAAGTGGATGTGGTTCGCTATCAACTATCGTTTGTGCATTTAACTTTCTATAGTCGACGCATAGTCTAATGTTATTGTCCTTCTTTCGGACAATAACTAATGGAGAAGAAAATGGGGAATTACTAGTTTCAATAATTCCTAAAGATAACATCTGTTCAAGTTCCTTAGTAGTTTTAGTAAGAAAGTGTAGAGGAACAGAATATGGATGTACCCGAATTGGAGTATCATCGTTAAGAGTGATGTCATGACTAATGACTGATGTGCGGCCTGGATCGTCGGTCAACACATCTGGATAAGATTGTAGAAGTTCAGCAATCTGTTGATGCTGTTGCGGTGTAACCGACGAAGAGATGGTTACGTCCCGCCAAGATTCAGTAGGCTGTACTACAGGTACTGGTAATGCTAACTGTACCTCAGGAAAAGAAGATTCTTCTTCCTGGATAACAGACAAATTAGAATAGTGACATGTAGGTACGAAAGTGTCATCTAGTTCATGAAAAATAGCTTGTAGATGTTCAGGTCGAGTATGAAATTGTTTCAGCATATTTATGTGAAATATTTTGTGATGTCCCTTAACTCTTTCAGTCCCAAGCAAAAAAGTGGGTTTGGCCCAAGCAAAAATGGCTAGTCCAGTGCGTTTTTATTGTTGTTGTTTGGAAATAATTTTTTTAAATGTTCATATGCATAAATAACTTTGTTGTTGTATATGAAACTGAAGGTAATTGGATGTACTTTACTCTTGGGCTACAAGTATAAAAGCTTTCATTGAAAAATGATTAGTTATTCAAGGTAAAATGGAGGATATGCGCTTAAAAAAATGATTAGTTATTCAAGGTAAAATGGAGGATATGCGCTTACAAAAATCGCTTTAAAAATCTAAAATAAATATCTCAAAACAGAAACACGTTCACTCTTAAACACGTGCGGTATTTAAAAGAATGTACTTGCAGTCGGAAATGACTTTGTGGGTAGTTATAATTAGAAACAGTCTCAAACAGAGGCACATATACTAAAGGCTTTTTAAAGTCGATTGGGCCAAGCGCGTCTAACCCCTGAGCCTTTATAAAGTCGATTGGGACTTAAAGAGTTAATGTCCAGGACATAATCAACATCAGAAATCTTATTGATAACCTGGTATGGACCGTTCCACGAGATGAGTAGTTTATTATCGTTATGTGGCAATAACACATAAGCTTGATCTCCTGGAAATAATTGACGTAATCGTCTACCACTGTTTTGGAAAGTTCTAGCTTTTGCTTTAGCAGCCTCAGATGAAGCTGTTGCCATTTTGCAGGCATCAATAATGTTATTCCGGAGATTAATTACATACTCATAGGATGACTGGGTATCCTGAGTCATCTCGGAGTCAATCAATAAGTCTTTTATTAGTCCCATAGGACCTCTTGGTGGAGCGCCAAAGACTAATTGAAACGGAGAGAAGCCAGTTTGTTCATGTGGTACCTCTCGATAAGCGAATAACACGGCTGGGAGTACTCTGTCCCAGTCCTGTGGATGGTTAACTGTAACTTTATGTAACATTTGTTTGAGTGTGCGGTTAAGTCTTTCTACTGCGCCATTACTCATTGGGTGATAAATGCTGCTGAAATTTCTATCTATATTCCAAGTTTTCATTACTTCTGTCATAGTCTCAGATATAAATTGAGACCCATGATCTGACAAAAGTTTCCTAGGAAAACCTACTCTAGAGAAGATCAGGTGTAGTGCATCAGCTACATCTGTGGTGGTGGTTGTTTTCAATGGGATGGCTTCTGGCCATCGTGTGCATAAATCGATGCACATGAGAATAAATCTATGTCCTCTGGCTGATGGTAAAAGTGGGCCAATAATATCAATGGCCATCTTGTCAAAGGGTCTCACAGATATGTCACAAGCCTGAATAGGCGCCGTGTGAAAGGCTCCTCGTGCTTTCACTTCTTGGCATATCGTACAGGAGCGTACGTACTGTGAAATATCTCGTGACACTCCCGGCCAAAAAAAAGAAGATAATACTCGAGAACGTGTCCAAGTATATCCCATGTGACCTGCGCACTTAGAATCATGTGCGTGTTGAAGTATGTACCGTCTAAAAGCAAAAGGTACCATGACCTGTTGTCTTACATGAGTTTTATCCATAAAACATCTTAATAAAATGTCATTTTTAATAATAAACCAATGACTATTATTATTGTTCATAGCAAGATTGTCAACTTTGTTGACCAGTGCAAAAATTTTTGTTAATGTTCTGTCTTCCTTCTGTTTTGCAGCAAAGGATACTCGGTCAATAGTAGAATGAACCTCGATATTTTCATGTTTGTCTGTTTCCTTGTTTTCAGTGTCCATAGTCTCTAATTGTTTCGTATGTGCTCTGGTTATTACTGCATTTCCGATGCATAGATTGTTTTTTTCCCATTCAATAATTTCTTCTGGTGTGCAATCTTTACTTCCGTGTATGCATCCCACCATAAGGTCGGCAATTGGGTTTCTTAACATGCATGCTTTAACGTTGCCTGTGAAAAAAGGTGTATTAATATGTATAATAGCAGTTGGATAACATTCTATGGTTCCTCCAAAGGTCATGCACCTGACATGTTCTCCAGTTGCACAACTTGGATGAACAAGTGACTGAGGGATTCCGATCGTTGTCGATCCCGAATCTCTTAAAACTGAGACGACGGATCCATTAACTTTTCCTCTGTTGAAGATCAGCTAGCCTGTTCCGTCATTGACTGCTAGACTGACTTCTGGTAGAATGTGTCCGCAGTTCAGAACTGTCTCTTTTGCCTTCTGAAATATAAGATTACATTCTGGGCAACTATTTGCCACGTTATAATTCATTGCATAACATGTAGATGAAGACTGTATTTTGTTATTAGTAGGTGAACTCTGAACCCCAGGGGTTGTAGCAGTAGTAACGGCTGCCCCTGTATTATGATTATAATTTGTCGATCTACGAGAATGAGAACGATGACGAGAATAATCAGTTGAATTATCCCGTTGTCCTCTATTGTAACTGTTATCTCGATGTCTCGAGTTACAATTGTCGCTGTTGTTCCAATTGTTACCATTATTATAATTAGATGACCGATTATAACTTGAGTTACGTGGATTATTGTTGTATCTGGACTGAGGTGAATAATTTATATTTTGTGTTCTTCCTCTATTAAAGTTATTGTTAAAACAATTACGTCCCTTATGAAAATTAATGTCATAGTTTCCTTTGAACCTACCTCTGTCTACACTGTGTGTTCTTGGTTTGTTATTATTATGATATGCCATATTGGAGGCTACAGGAAGAGGTCCTCTTATCAACGAGCCAGAAATGTTAGCATTCGGGTGAGCGGTGCAGTAATTTAATGAAGTTTTTTCTAACTCATCAATAGTTTCTGGTTTACGTTCTTGCAGATAAGCAAAGAACGGTGGGCTGACAGAAGATAATACTTTATCCCTCAATAACAAATCGACTAACTTGTCGTAAGATTTGTTGACACCTGCCAGTTCAACCCATCTGTTAAAAGTATTGCGTATGTTAGCAATAAACCCTGTAAAGTCTTTATTATTATCTGGCAACCAACTTTTGAAACGTAATCTACATGCCTCTTCGTTCAAGTGGAACCGACGCAATAACAAAGTCTTAATGGCCTCATAGTCAGTGGATAATGTCGGATCAATATTTTGTGCTGCACTTGCAGGTTCGCCATCAAGAAATTCCTTGAGTTTAAGTGCCCATGCAGTTTTGTCAAGGTTATTGACCTTGCATATATCCTCAAAGCGCGATAGCCATGATGACAAATCGTCCACGTGTAACTTGAACGGTGGTAGCTTAAAGTAATAATTGCCCTTAAGTCGGTTGGATGAAGATCCAGATTGAGCATTATCATTTTGGCTTGCTGCAGCACCCTGCGAATGAAGTTTTGCTGTTTCCAATTTAAGCCGTTGCAATTCCATTTCTTGCTGCAGTATGATTTCCTGTCGTTTCAATTTATTTTCTTCTTCAATCCGTAGGATTTCATCTCTTGCCACCTTTCTTTCTTCTTCTTGTCTTAATTCTGCTCTCTTCTCCGCCTCTTTTCTTTCAAGTTCTTCCATCTCTGCCTTATATTTTGCAAGTTGTTGTTCCGCAAATTCCAGGAGTGCATCTCCATTTTTATTACAATCTTTTCCAATTTTAATGAAATGATCCGAGGTAAGCATTCTTGAAGTTGATTTATTTAAGTATTCAATTACTTATGTCTAGTAATCACCACTAGAATCTATGTAGATATTTGTAATTACTCAACGAATGAATAATCACTACAAAAAATTGCAATATTCCTGTACTGTTATTTATAAGTTCCACAAATCTATAATATTTTGTAAAAATATTATATATACTCACTAATATCTATCATAACTATTTATGATAGTTAGTTATCTAAGGTGCTGAAATTATATCATGCACTTAATATTAGTATTCAATAATTATGGGTATTATACCTAAATAATTAGGTTATTTAATCTTAATAGTTACTAAGTTCACACTGTAGTACTGAGAAAGTGTACTAATTAACATTTAATATGTCTTAATATGTTATAAATTTATAATAATTAATCATAGTATATTATGTCATAATCATGAGCTATAAAGTGCATTGCCCATTTCTTGGACCACCACTGCAAATTGGTGCAAAGTCCCTAATTCCTCCTTAAAACTCATAAAAATTTAATCATATTAATCTACACTCTTATTAATGAATAAATTATAGTATTAATATTAAATTATAAATGGATGAAATGAAGACAAACAACACAATTTGTTAACCAAGGATTACAGAACAGTATTACCATACGACAAAGACATTTTCACAATAAAAATGCATTTATAACTAAGTTGACTAGACCGGAAGTGAGAGATCAAAGAATGAACTGAATAGAAAATTATTACACAAAGTTAGTGACGTATACATGGACTAATTAACAGTTGTACAAAAAATATAAACTGAATGATAGTAAGGTCAGAAAAACACGATAGATTACAAACATAATTACAGAAATGAATAAAAATTAGAACTAAATACACTAGAATACCCCAGTTATAACACGACTAGACACCTAACATGCAAGGTCAATTAATTGCAAATACGAACGAACAAAAGTCATCGGAAAGCCATCGATGGGTTCTTCGTAAAAAATGCAATTAACTAACGGCCTTAAGAACAATTAAAATCAGTTCGTGGCATCCAAGGAGCCATAGAATTGATTTCAATCTGCCGCCCATCCATACCCACGAATAAGGGACAACATCAACGACAAAAAGAACAGATATAACATAGATATATAACAAATAGAGTGGACATGCCTGCACAGAGAAATGGACTTAGTATTGTGCTATATGAATGACAACCGTCCTAAGTCTAGACTTATCTTTAAAAGGCACCGGCGATGTCAAGTTCATCAACGGACTAGATTCATGCCTAGTACTGTTTGCTCCTTGTTGGCTGATAACCGTATTCCATCGTCTGGTCTTCTTGATCATGTAAATCTTCATCAAACATGAAATGCGATGAAGGTTGTACTTTCGAAGCGCGGCATCTGCGCATGATGTAGTGACGTCAGATTGGCATTTCGTAGTCATGCGTTTAACGTCACATTTATGCAAATCATGTGACTTTCTTGTAATCGTAAACAGTTTGTGAAAGTATGTAAAAAGAAAAATGTTCCTTTTTCTTTCGATCCCCAGCGATGGCCAACCAATTCTGCTGCGGTCGAAAGTTTAGCCCAACGGATTGTTGAAAGCTTGATAGTCAATCGTGGTGACTTGTTTTACAGTTCATCATTTTTGCATCGTGCCTTCGATGTTAGTTACGCGAATGTGGGTTTAAATACTTTGAAAACCATGATAGTAATAATTGAATCTCCCAAATGTTCATAGACGGGATAAGTCATGTCTAGAGTCCAAACAAACAATTTATTATACATTCTGTAGACATCGTACGTTGATCATGAATTACATCACAAATATAATTTAGAATCCTATGTTGAGTTAGCTATCTTGCATATCAGTCCTTTGTCTCATACATCTGAATTACTGTAGGCAGAACGACATAGCTATATGCACGCGTGGTTGGTAAATCCAACAACCGACAGTGAGATTATGCGTCTGGTACTAGTATAACTAAAACGGACTGTTAATTCATCTCGACAAGGTTTAGTCAATTACTAACCTGTAACTTCATCTTTCTTCATCATAACAGTGGACTGACCCATGTCCATAACAAACTGCAATATAACTGTGTGGCATTCCATGCCCGACACTATAAGCATATAAAGACACGTCTTCTCAGTTTGACGGTCATACAAGAAAGGGTCCCGTCTCTTGGTCACGGTGCGTGACTACCAACGCTGAAACGTCACAGCGTTCACTAGGCTAATAATACTTTTACATTACATTAAACGTTGTAACCCCTAAAATCGCATGCTGCTAACCTCTAGCAGACAATGCCAATTAATCTACCGTATCACAGCTACAGACCAATATCTCTTCTATCCTCTCTTTCAAAACCACTAGAGAAACACATTTACAACACCACATTTCAACACTTAACAACAAACAAACTGCTCATTGATAGCCCGTCAGGTTTCAGGCCCAAACATTCCTGTCACACAGCGCTCACCAAAATGGCAGACAACTGGCTGTCGAACATAAATGATGGAAAATTATGTGGTGCTGTTTTTGTCGACTTCAAGAAAGCATTTGACATGATTGACCACACTATCTTGGTTCAAAAGTTGGAAACCCTCAGAATAGGCTCTAATCCACTAAACATCATCAAATCATTCCTGGCAGATCGACAACAGTTAGTGCTTCACAACAACTCGGCATCAGATTTCTCGAAGGTAGTTACAGGAGTACCTCCAGGCTCTATTCTTGGGCCCCTACTCTTCGCAATGTTCATCAACGACCTGCCACTACCTCTAAAATATTCAACTTGTGACCTCTTTGCAGATGATTGTACTATCTACACTAGTAACAATGACTGCGTGGCACTTGAAATGACTCTTCAAAGCGATGTAGACAATCTAACAAAATGGAGTAATATGAATCGTATGCCAGTAAACACAACAAAAACGAAATCTATGTTGATTACCACCAGACAGAAACTCCTAAGCTGCACCAAAAGATCGCTACAGCTACACGCGGAATCAATACAAATTGAACATGTAACAGAACACAAAGTTCTGGGGATCACGATTGACCAGCACTTAACGTGGAACTCCCATGTACGGAATTTAACCAAACACATAGCACAAAAGACGTACCAGCTAGCCAAAATAAAACACTTCTTAGACGCAGACACTAGACTATTGTTCTACACCTCACATATACAGACACATCTAGATTACTGCTCTACACTATGGGATTGTTGCCCTGCTTCCACCTCGAAGAGACTGCACTCCCTGCAAAAGAGAGCAGTGCGTCTGATCACCGATAATCGCACGACACCACACACAAGGACAGGAAAAGAACCCAAAATATGTCGCTAAAAAAACGTCTTCTCTACAACAAAGCCAAGCTGACTCACACAATTCTATCTAACAATGCCCCGTCGTACCTAAGATCATTGTTTCAAACCAGTAGAAGGGAGGGACAACGATTACATCAGTTACGTCTGCCCAAACCTAGGATCGACCTGTTCAAAAAGAGTCTAGCCTACTCTGGTGCCTACTTATGGAACAGCCTTCCACACCACCTAAAAAGCCTACCTACACAATATTCTTTTAACAAAGCACTTTTCAAACACTTCCTCAACACTGATTATCTACCCCCATAGAAACAGTATTTGCCTGTCAACATCTCATCCATAGGTCAACATTTCTTTTCTTCTTCCGCTCATTTTTGTATGTGAATAATTTGTTTTATATCCATGTAATATCATTCACTTTAAAATATTATTATATAATGTAATGTATGTGTGAATGTACCCACATAATACTGTACTTTAGAAATGTGAGTCGTGAGAATGTACCTGCATACCAAAAATACAGATTAATTGTAGACGGATTGACCGCATGAGTGAGTGTCGGTATACAGAATTTATTTATTTTTATTTATTGTTTTATTTATTTTATTTTATTATTACTTTTTTCCCCCATTTACTAGCTTGTTTGTTTCAACAACAACCAAAAAAAAAACCCTACTCATTTTTTTTTTTAATGCTTGCATACTGTAAATGAATGCTGTTATGGTAACTTTATAATGTTGCATGCCTTTAAATTAATGCTTAAAGCATCATGTGGGAATGAAAGGATATAGTATGCAAGATTAATGAGAGTGGAAGGGCAGAATGTTAGACGGGCCTGCGCGCCCAATTCTTTACCCTTCGAAAATAAAGTTCGTTCGTTCGTTCGTTCGTTTCCATGGGTTAGTTGGAAGGTTGCATTTTTTGTAATGGGGATTTGTCCACCTTCATATTTCTCCTTTTGCAGATCTTACAAGTGGACACGTAATCAATTATATCTTTATACATGATTTGCCAGTAATACCGTTTCTTAATGACGTCTATCGTTTTATCTCGTCCCAGGTGTCCATTTTCATCGTGGAACTGGATGAGGATGTCAGGTATTAAATGATGTGGAATATATTTCTGTAATCTTCCATATTGTTTTGAATCAATGTGATAGTGTGCTTGGTCATGAGGAAAGATGGTAAAATCCTTGACTTTTGCTGGTGTTTCTTGAATCTGTTTCATTAGTTTTACGACTTCCGGGTCTTTCATTTGTTCCTGTAGTATGTCAAAGTTGTCAGTTCGATTATCTTCGGATAATCGATCATGTCTGTGTGAGTGTCCGATTGGTCGGCAATTCGGTTTGAATTTATGACATTTATTTGTCTAGTATTGTCATTTATGTCTGTTTCAGCTGCTTCATTTTCGTTACACTGTGTTTGGTTGTCAGGATATGGAATTTTGGAAAGCAGGTCAGCACATGTATTGAGGGTTCCGGCAATGTATTCTATGGTAGTGTCATAGTTCTGCAAATTCATCGCCCAAGTTTGAAGCTTCTGTGGTTGTTCCGATGTCTTCGTCAACCAACTAAAAAGGGGTTGGTGATCGGTTCTGATGATAACTTTTGTTCCGCGGATGTAAAAATCCAGTTTTTGCATAGCATAATGAATGGCAAATGCTTCCTTTTCTGTTGTAGTCCAACGCTTTTTGGACTTACTTAATGCGTGTGACAGGAAGACAATTGGCTTTTCGATGGGCACATTAGGGATAATAGGGGTTTCATCAGAATGGTCTGGTTTGACAAGGCAAGCTCCTACAGCGTTATCAGAAGCGTCGGTGTATAGGATCATTGGTTTGATGGTATAAGGGTGTGCCAACATTGGAATGGTTGTGAGTGCATTTTTTAGATACTCGAATGCTTGTTGACATTGATCCGTCCATCTAAACCTGGCATATTTCTTAGTTAGGGCTATTAATAGCTCCGCCGCCTTGGAGAAATTGACGATGTGGCGTCTGTAATAACTACAACATCCAAGAAAACCTCTTACGTGTCTCACAGTTGTAGGGCGTGGCATCTCTCTGATCGCTCGTCCTTTCTCGTCGTCAAGGCGAATTCCACTGCCATTAATAATGAAACCTAGGTATTTTGTTTCCTGTTTTAGGAATTCACATTTGGAGAGTTTCAACTTTATGTGATGATTTTTCAGACGATCAAAGACTTGTTCAACCCTTTTCATGTGTTCTTGTATTGTACCTGGCGTATGGACTAAGATATCATCCATGTATGCCAAGGCAAAGGGCTGGAATCCTTTCAAGACCTCATGCATGAGGGACATATAAGTAGCGGGGCTTGATTTAAGTCCGAAGGGCATGACATTCCATGCAAAGGAACCGACATGCGTACAAAATGTAGATTTTTCCTTCGCCTCTGGTGACATTGGGATGCACCAGAAACCGGATCGTACATCTAATGTTGTAAACCATTTGGAATTTCCAAACGTCGCCAGTATATCATCCATCCTGGGAAGTGGGCATGATATCGTCTTCGTTATCTTGTTAAGTGCACGATATTCGCAGCAGAAACGGTGGCTGCCGTCTTTCTTTGGGACGATGACAATGGGGGATGACCATTGAGATCTTGATCTTTCTATAATGCCAGCTTCAGGCATCTCATTTATAGATTTCTCCACTAACTCACGGTTCTTAAGGGGAGTGTGGTAAGGTTTGAGGTGCACTGGAACATAAGTTGTAGTGGTTATATCCATGTGGACTGTAGATGTGCGCTCTAGTTCCATGTCATTGATGGCAAACATATGTTGGTGTTTGATGACAAACTGTTGAAGCCTATTGACATGAGGTTCCTCTGCATGCAAGGTTTCAAGTAATTTTGTCAGCCTGTCTTCCCTATTCTTGTGCACATCAGTTGTAGTGGATAGTCCTTGAGAACTGCTTTCTTGCTTTCGTTCGGTGGCGAAGCGTTGATTGTAATTTTCGCTCTTTCTACCACTACGGCAGTAATGTGGATTCAGCTGTCGTTGTTTTATTGAAGGTTTGTTTCCCTGCGTGTTTATCTGGGTATGCACTAGTTGGTTACGTCGCTGGTTTTTCATATTAATTAAGCGATGGTATCTGGGAGTAACGTGTGTCACACGATTAATCTCATGAAAACTTCTGCATTTCCTGTGATGTAAGCTGTCATTATCAGATTCTGGATGATATCTCTCAGTGTCAAATCTGTTCCTGTGATAAGCCTTTCTATTTCCTGCCCGCTGTTTTCTCGTATAAGCGTAAAATTTACCTGGAGAAGTTTTGTCATTTGTCTGATAAGCCGGTAACTGTGCTGGTGTTAGAGGATTACGGTAGGTTTCAATAACTATTTCTTGATCCACGATATCCGCATAATTCAAGTCATTATCAATTGTAGGTTTTCGCTTCTGCACCTCTGTAAGGCAGCGAATATTGTGGTATTTACGCACATATTTATCTGGGTAGGCAGGTGAAACGTTACGCTGTTCGTTTGTTCGGCGTGTGTAATTTGTATAGTTGCCAGTATTAACATCCATGTTATCCTTGTAATACCTGTGTTCGTCTTCGCAGTGAGATCTCCTTCCATACGGTTTGTACGGAACGTAGAGTGAATGTTTAGTGACAGGACACGTATCCCGGTGCTGTGATTTCTCAAAGTTCGTATGAGGGCTTGGGGAAAAGTGTGGGGGCTGACGAGGAAAATTGAATGGAGAAGGGTGACTGTTGGTGTCGTTTTCATAGTGATGAATTGAAACGCGAATGGTTACAACGGAATAAATGTCAACAATGTTTTTTCAAACGAAAACCAACAAGTATCTTGAATTGGGTGAACTGGTCAAGTATTGGCAGCACACAAGTCGTTGGTAACTTTACATAGATTTTATTCACCAAGACACGAAGTGGACAAGACGGACATCGTCACAGGCGCAAAGATCACACGACAACATATTAATTATTGCTGCTAAAGTTCCTGAAGATTCTCTTCTAGTAAAGACCTCTGTCCATAGACTAAGGATTATAAAACTGTTACCGTATAATATCCTTCTCAGTCACGACCGTTGACCTTCTTTCAAGGACGTCTATCATGGTAACGTATTCATACTCTGGGATGAAATCTTCCATATTACATTTGTTAAAATTCCCAGACGTTCATCCTACATAGCGTTGTACATCATATAATTTCACACAAAGTCATATACGATAATCCTATCAGTTAAAGGCTTTCAGTTGGCTAACCTCTCTTTACATCCATGCCACGACTTTGGCATTGAAGCATGTACGGCATTTAAAACATGTGCATAAGGTAAACAATATAACTTCTTCTACTCGTAGGAATTCTCCGTCTACGATCCAAATCTAAAAGGCAAGCGACTCTGTAGATCCATTCTAGGAATGATAAAATTCCCGCTAGATTAGTAGTAGAGCGGCCTTTTTATGCAGCATTAAAATAAGAAGTGGGCGATAACTTACGTGACATAACTGCGATTGGCTTCGACCTGAAGACCAATACAAATCACAATAATAAATGGCTTCCTTCAACATGCCATTGGATACACAATATAAAATTACAATCATGGACACAAGCCAGTTCCATGTTTCCACTTCAAAACCTGACGTCACAAACTACTCAACTAGGTTACACGTGCGTCCAAAGCAACTCACACAGCATTGTGCACGTCAGTGCGTGAATCAATCGAACGCACAAATAATATAACTATCTCAAGACTGGTGCGTACATTTGGCAGGACCGACGACTACCCCCTTAGGTAATAAATGTACGTAACAGCTCCCTTATTACCTCCCCTTAAAAAAATTAATTCTATTAATTTTTTTCGAACTAATTACTCGAGAGAGGTGAGTCAAAACTACAACAATATATACAATGCATAAAGTTATATCATATTAAGAAAAGAATATTGACTTGAAATTAATATAACTAAATGACAGTATGCATTAAAGCACACATCCACCATCGACCTACTTTGGAACGATGTGGTAATATTCGAAGTAAAAAGAAGTTGAAAATGAAAATGAAAATGAAAAATCAACAAAAAAGATGATAATAAAATTCAACTAAGTTTTCAACAAAATTTGAAACATATGATTTCAAAAAATGAAAATGAACAGCAACACTGATGATAATCAATGATAAAAGAATCAGTGAAACAGAAAATTTTGAAATACAATGTGCAAAAATGAAGCAATGCAAAATTAAACACTTTAAGAAGCAACGCACCTACTGTTATCTAGCACTAGTAAGTTTGACTAGTTATCTAAAAGTGAAATATCATGTAGTGGGATACGTGACTACACGTATTGCGAGACACTAATAACGTTAGTAGATGTGTGATTTATAAACAATCAAATTGATTAAATTGAATTAATCTAATTCTAGTACTTAATTACACATAAATAAATAACTAGTAATTTATTCTAAGTAATTCTAATTTCAGTCATTGTGAATATTCGTTCAGAACTATTTAGAGTCAACAAGAATATGTTCCTAATGTTCCATGCACGAAATAAGTTTACGAACACGATATGTAGTGTAATATGTTCCATAACACTAACGAATGTCTATTTGTTGCTTTTTACCAATGTTTCCATACTAAAAAAAAATGTTACTTTAATATCACTGTTCCCGTTCTAATAAAACGTTACTTCACAAGAAATAATGTTATAATCCATATGTAAGTATGTTCTGAAAGTTATATTTATACGAATACTGCAAAACTATACATAGTCTTCACAGATGTACAATTAATGACACTGTACAAAGTTATTCATGTTTCGGTGAGGACGTTTCTCCATCTAAAAGTAGTTTAGTTTCACCAAGTTCACTAGGGCATCTTGAAAGACAGTCTGCAAATACATTCTGCACTCCAGGAATAGCTCGTATCTCAAAATGGAACGGTTGAAGAGCTATAGCGTAACGCGCTGACTTTGATGACTTAACGTTCCCTGTATTCAATGCGGTAAGAGCTTTCTGGTCAGACTCCACCACAAAGTGTGATCCGAGGAGATAACGATCCAGTTTTGTGATTGCCCAGACAAGAGCAAGGAGCTCTTTGTCTAGAACGGAGTAATTTATCTCGCTCGTCGTAAGCTTTCTGGATACGTACATAACAGGAAATAAGGTGCCTCCGTATTCCTGCATCAAAACTGCCGCAATAGCGTAGGAAGAAGCATCACTGCGAAGAACAAAGGTGAGATCTTTGTTAGGCAACCTTAAAAAAGGCTTATTTGAAAAAATTTGTTTTATATAGTCTAACGCCGTTTGGTGATCCTGCGACCACTTTATTACATTAGGTGTGCCCTTCTTCAGTAAAGACGAAAGAGGTGCAGTTATAGTAGACAAATGAGGGATGAATTTAGAATAGAACTGTATTAGTCCTAAGAGTGACCTCACTTGTTTTTTTGTCTTAGGTGCTGAGATGTTTAAAATTTTAGAGACGTTACTGTCTTCTGTATACATTAAACCGCGACCTATACGGTGACCAAGAAATGAGATGTCATGAAAACCGACAAAAGCCTTTGAAGGTTTCGCTGTTAAGTTATAATCCTGTAAGGTAGAAAGTAAAGATTTTAAACCCTGAATATGTTCATCCCAAGAGTCACTAAAAAGACAGATGTCATCTATATAAGTAATGACATCGGGACGATGAGACAATATGCGGCGCATCATGCGTACAAAGGTAGCTGGCGCATTCATTAACCCGAAAGGCATAAAATTCCATTGAAAAAGACCCCGTGGTGTCGAGAAAGCGGTGAATGGCTTTGCTTTCGTAGTGAGTGGCACTTGCCAATAACCCTTTGAAAGGTCAAATTTCGAAAAGAATGTGGCATGAGATAATTTCTCTAATAAGTCGTCTAAAAGAGGTAATGGTTCCGCATCGAATTTTGTAACTTTGTTTAATTTCCTGTAATCTACGCAAAGACGTATATTGTTGTCTTTCTTCCTAATGATTACCATAGAAGAAGAATATGGTGATGAAGATGGTTCAATTATATTTAATTGGAGCATCTCATCCAATTCCTTATCAACCTTATCACGAAAGTGTAAAGGAATAGGATATGGGCGAACTCGAATCGGTGTATCGTCAGTCAGAATAATGTCATGTTGGATGACTGACGTATGACCTGGGATGTCAGTGAGGACATCCTCATACGTGTGTAGAATATTAGAGACTTGCTGACGTTGATCATCAGTAAGAGTAGATGAGATAGTAACATCATTCCATTTCTCAGTGGAATGGAGTGGTACAACTGGTATTGGTAGTTGTACATCATCGAAAGAAGATTCCTCTTCTTGGATGACTGACAAACTAGAATAGTGTTGAATAGGTGGTGTAGGATCGTCAGTTGCTTGGAACACTGATTGTAGATAATCAGGACGTGAGTAATACTCCTTCAACATGTTAATGTGGAAGGTTTTATGTTTGCCATTAACATCAACGATGTAGTCGACATCGGATATTCTTGAGATGATCCTGAAAGGACCTCTCCAGGTAATTAAAAGACGATTGTTATGCGCAGGGAGTAATACAAAAGCTTCATCACCAGGTATGAGCTGGCGAAGACGTCTATATTTGTTTGCAGATAGACGAGCTTTTTCTTTGGCATGTTCGGATGATGCAGTAGCTAGTCTACAAGCATCTATGATTTTCTTTCTAAGAGAGATCACATACTCATAAGAGGATTGAGTTTCCTCTTCAATATTCTCATCCACCAATAAGTCGTGGATTAACGACATCGGACCGCGTGGTTGCATGCCAAAAACAAGCTGGAACGGAGAAAACCCCGTTGCTTGATTTTGTACCTCGCGATACGCAAAGAGACAAGCGGGTAGGACCCGATCCCAGTCTTGGGGATGGTCTTGAGTCATCTTACCCAACAACTGCTTGAGTGTCCTATTGAGACGCTCAATTAACCCATTTGACATCGGATGATAAATAGAACTAAGAGATCTGTCTATACCTAATGTCTTCATAACTTGAGACATGGATTCAGAAATGAACTGAACCCCATGATCCGACAAGATTTTCCGTGGAAAACCAATGCGTGAGAAGATTAACATCAATGCCTCTGCTACACTGGCAGATGAAGTGTTCTTGAGAGGGATGGCCTCAGGCCAACGAGTGCACATATCAATGCACGTAAGAATATGCGTATGCCCTCTAGCAGATGGAAGCATTGGACCAATAATGTCAATGGCCATTTTATCAAATGGTCTAATCGGGATGTCCGCAGCTTGAATAGGAGCCGCATGAAATGGACCCCGTACCTTAACTTCTTGACATATCAAACAGGACCGACAATAGAGAGTAACATCTCTATGGACGCCTGGCCAGTAGAATGCCGAAAGCACTCTGGATTTGGTACGCGAAAAACCCATATGGCCCGCACATTGCGAGTCATGAGCATGTCGTAATATACGAGATCTCATACAGGATGGGACAAGAATCTGAGAACATAAGGATAAATCCTTTTCCCGTATTACTCTAACCAAAATCCCATTTTTAAGTATAAAGTCATGTCTAGATTTTGCAAGTTTGTTGCTTGTATTCTTTTTGTTAACATACTGAAAGAATTTTTTTAATGAATTATCATTCTTTTGCAATGTTGCAAACAACTCCCGTGAAATAGGAGCATCATCATCACAAGTGGTATGAACTGTAGGTTCAATAGGTGTATCATGCGACATATTAGTAGCTTGCGCTCTAGTCACTACTGCATTTGCAGTTTGAATATGTCGCTCTTCCCATTCAGCTATTTGCTGAGGTGTACACTCTTTAATACCATGTATGCGACCAAGTATAACATCACAAATTGGATTCGGCAGAAGACATGCTTGGATCTTTCCTGAAAAGAAAGGTGTGTTAAGATCAATAATAGCAGTGGGAAATGTTTCAATAGTGCCACCAAATGTTACACATTTGACAACCCGGCCCGTGGCACAACTTGGGTTGATCAGCGAAGTCCGGACACCGATTGTTGTACAACCTGAGTCAAATAGGAGAGAGCATGAAATATTATTGACAAATCCCTTGTGAAACTTAAGAGAGCCCTGTCCCTGGTGTACTGACGCAGCAGTGGCTGTACAGACTGCAGGCAGGCTAGGCAAGGTATGTCCGCAACGCAGCGTCGTGATCGCCTTAGGCTGGAAAAGAGTCGAGCATTCTGGACAGTCTTTCACCTGGGAACAATCTAGAGAACAAGACATAGCATTGTGAGTTTCAGCTACTTTACCCTGTTCAATGTTAGCCTGTGTATCATTAAAAGCAACATTAGAATGTCTACCTGTATTATTCGACGATCTATCTCGTCGGCGCGATCGATTGTGATTTTTGTCATTAAAATTGCCATAATTGTCGTTTCTGCTAGAGTTAAAATTTGGATTAGTCCGATAATTTGTAGAATGATCGTTATGATGTTGGTTAAATGGTTTATTTCCAAAAAATTGTCTGTTTTGCGGACCCTGAGACCTTGATCTCCAGTTTTGTTTATTATAATGTCCTTGATTATTTTTAAAATAATTGTTACCAAAATCTCGCGATCTGTGAGTTTGGTTCCAAGAAACATTAAATGGAGCAGATTGTTGAAATTGCTTCCCTTTGTAAAAGTTATCATTGTTGAAATTATGATTATTTCCCTTATTGACATACCTATCAGCACTAAAAGAACGATTGCGTGAAAAATTGTTTTGTTGTGCTGCAAAAGCAACAGGCAATTCACTCTTAATCTGCGCATTACTTAGATCCATGTTTGGGTGAGCAGTGCAAAAATTTTTTGCATGTTCTTCTAAGTTTTTCATTGATAAAGGTTTCCGTTCGTGTAAAAATGCGAGAAATGTAGGGTTTACCGACGAAAGTACCTTATCGCGCATCAGTAAATCAAAGAGACCTTCATACGACTTTTCAATTTTGGATAATTCGATCCATCTTTCTAATGTTAGTCGTATCTGTGACAGAAAATCACTAAAATTTCTGGCAGATTGAGGTAGTAATGTGTGAAATCTCAAACGATATTCGTTTTCTGTCATTTGGAATTTTTGCAGAAGTGCTGCTCTAAGAGCATTGTAGTCATTTTTCTCACCAATGCTGGTGGTATGATAAACTGCTAATGCATCTCCTGTAAGTAATCTGGATAAATATGTACAGTATAGCGCTTTATCCACGTTATAAGACCCACAAGTGGCCTCAAACCTATCCAGGAAGAATATTACGTCATCAGACGGGGGATTAAATTTTGGTAATTTAAGGTGAATTTCCTTAAAATTATCATGTCTGGATGAAGTTTGGCTTTCAAAAGTTCTCTGAGAATTAGCTTCCTGAGTTAACCTAATTCTCTCATATTCTGACTCTGCTAATTTCAGTTCATGCTGTCGTTTTTTTTCATTCTCTTCCATCTCAAGCTGAAGTCGTTTTACATTTTGTTCCGCTATCAATCTTCTCTCTTCCATTTCCTTTTGTTTCTGTTCCATTTCCTTTTCAGCTATTAATCTTTTTTCTTCCATTTCTTTTCTAAGTCTTTCTTCAGCCTCCTTTTGTTTCTGTTCTGCCTCTCGCAGAAATCGTTTCTCTTCTAATTCAGCGGCTAATCTCATTTTTTTCTCATCTTCCTCAGCAGTTAATCTCATTTTTTTCTCATTCTCCTCAGCCTCAATCCGTTTCTGATCTGCCTCAAATTTCATCTTCTTCTCATGTTCCTCAGCCTCAATCCGTTTTTGATCTGCCTCAAATTTCATCTTCTTCTCATGTTCCTCAGCCTCAAATTTCAAATTTTCCAAACGTAAAGTTTCTAACCTTCTCTGATCAGCTTCTATTTCTTGAGCTTTCTTATATTCTGACAGTGCAAATGCTTTAGCTTCATCAGGAGCCATCTGAAGAGCTTTTGCTTGCTTAATGAAATAGTCTAAGGTAGCCATTTCAATATTATTATGTAATAATACTACTTAAAAGTGTTACTACAACTAGTGTACTTCGTTCCTGTTCTAGAACGGTAAAATCAATTTATATAATAGGCAATAATATTAATAATTAATAATGTAATTTATAACATGTAATGGTGTGAAAGCAGTAATGTGACAGACAATAGCACAATAATGACACGACAAGATATTCAAAACAAACGAAGACGTTCGCAGAAATCCAATTAAAATAAAATGAGAAACTAAAATGGAATGTCGTAAAGAATTACGATGATAACTGCGATTAAATAATGCACAAGACAATTGACAACACAGTGTAAAAAACATAGGTTTTGTAAAAAACTAAACGACAGGAAAGGTGAGATGGACGCGAAATACAAACAAAATTCATCATAAAACCAAGGTACAAGTAAAAATAGCTACCAAAAACAACAAGTAAACGTGACACTACAGCTAAAACAGACAGGTGTCACAGACCACCAGACACAGTGGACCTAGAATCCTTCTACGCTCACGCGTAGGAACATTCCACTGCGGGAAGTCTGCAAAATAATGTCCTACAGAACGTCTGACGAAGAGCCCGAATTGACTTCGAGATGGATCTCGTTCGTCAGATCTACCTCCCAACCTCCCGCGAAGAATACACAACATATAACACATAACACGGAAAATATATAAGTGGACATAATCAATTAAGGCACAGCTAATAGTAATAAAGTGTATAACGGATACAAGTTATACTTAGCTCGCGTGCAGGTAAAAATCAAAGTGCCTTGTCCCCGTGTATGTACGTTAGAGGATGCAATACTTCGCTCTGCGTATATCAAACTAGCTCGCACGTAATAATGATGAAGAGATGATCTCCAAGTAATCAGTCACTGTGAAACTTGACGTGGAGGTTGATTGAAGACCTTGAGCATTTGAGTTGATTTTGATTCATATTCCGCTAGGATCCAAATTGAGATGATGTCGCCTTGAAAGTAAACATTCTTCTTTTCAAACGATCAATTGGATGGGTACGTTCCTTTGAAATCACTTCCAGACCGCACTGGCCTACCAGTTATTGTTGGTGTCGTTTTCATAGTGATGAATTGAAACGCGAATGGTTACAACGGAATAAATGTCAACAATGTTTTTTCAAACGAAAACCAACAAGTATCTTGAATTGGGTGAACTGGTCAAGTATTGGCAGCACACAAGTCGTTGGTAACTTTACATAGATTTTATTCACCAGGACACGAAGTGGACAAGACGGACATCGTCACAGGCGCAAAGATCACACGACAACATATTAATTATTGCTGCTAAAGTTCCTGAAGATTCTCTTCTAGTAAAGACCTCTGTCCATAGACTAAGGATTACAAAACTGTTACCGTATAATATCCTTCTCAGTCACGACCGTTGACCTTCTTTCAAGGACGTCTATCATGGTAACGTATTCATACTCTGGGATGAAATCTTCCATATTACATTTGTTAAAATTCCCAGACGTTCATCCTACATAGCGTTGTACATCATATAATTTCACACAAAGTCATATACGATAATCCTATCAGTTAAAGGCTTTCAGTTGGCTAACCTCTCTTTACATCCATGCCACGACTTTGGCATTGAAGCATGTACGGCATTTAAAACATGTGCATAAGGTAAACAATATAACTTCTTCTACTCGTAGGAATTCTCCGTCTACGATCCAAATCTAAAAGGCAAGCGACTCTGTAGATCCATTCTAGGAATGATAAAATTCCCGCTAGATTAGTAGTAGAGCGGCCTTTTTATGCAGCATTAAAATAAGAAGTGGGCGATAACTTACGTGACATAACTGCGATTGGCTTCGACCTGAAGACCAATACAAATCACAATAATAAATGGCTTCCTTCAACATGCCATTGGATACACAATATAAAATTACAATCATGGACACAAGCCAGTTCCATGTTTCCACTTCAAAACCTGACGTCACAAACTACTCAACTAGGTTACACGTGCGTCCAAAGCAACTCACACAGCATTGTGCACGTCAGTGCGTGAATCAATCGAACGCACAAATAATATAACTATCTCAAGACTGGTGCGTACATTTGGCAGGACCGACGACTACCCCCTTAGGTAATAAATGTACGTAACAGTGACTCAAACCATCAATCTGTGTTTCTTTCTTGGTGGTGGGGCTCGGAAAAGGTTGAACCTTGTGTGTTACATTTGTGTTCACAAATTTAACTTTCGATATAATTGCACTGCGTGCAACTGATGTCGCCTTCCCTGAGGTATTTACAATCATTACAGAAAAATCACGGGTGGTGGTAACTTCTGCGATTCCTTCTGTGATACTGATGTGGGGATCTTCGTTAATTGCAATGTCTGTTAAAGGTTGTACTTCAATTGTGTGTCCTGGACTGAAGTATTGGGATCCTTTAATACGACCTTCTACTATAGTAAGAGAGTTTGGTTGTAATGTCACTGGCAAGGTAAGTCGAACTAATGACGCAATATGAATGTCATCTTGCAACATAATATATTCGCATTTATCTTTATTTTGTTTAGATCAAAGTAAATTCTTGCCTGATGTTTATTCAAGAAATCACGTCCTAATATGAAATTTCGAGACATACCTCTTGTAATTATAAAGTGATGAATAATATTTTGATGTCTGATCTGAAATGTCACATCAGCAACTGATCTTAACTGTTGGTTTGTCACAGAAGCCATATAGGTTGTTGAAGGTGCAAATCTGACATGTTTCTTGATCTGTAGGTATATATGCTCTCTCATCAAGCTAATGGTGGCTCCAGTATCTATCAGAGCTCTGTAATTTTTGTTATTGATGGATATTAAGCATGAACTGGGATCAGGTGATAAATTTATGTGATTGATTTCTGGGCAATGACTACAACCCACAAAAGCCAGATCCAAACCTCAGAAATGAGGTATCTGAGGAAAGTGGTTGAAGTAACAAGAAGAGACATGGTCCGCAACCAGACGATCCGTCAAGGCCTGAAATCCCATCCGCTGCAGACCCAAATAGAACAGTCCCAACTAAGATGGTTTGGCCATGTCTGCAGAATGGAAGAAGATCGGCTACCACGACAAGCATGGGAAACAAAGAGCCAGGGATCCAGACCTCCAGGACGACCCAGAGTCCGCTGGGAGGACAACATTAGACAATCTTTGAAGGACCGAGGACTAGAATGGAACCAGGCCAGGAAGAAGACAGCTGATAGAATGGTCTGGCGCTCTCTCTTCCAAACCTCTACACCTCACGGTAGAAGGGGAACGACTAAGTAAGTAAGTAAGATTTCTGTTAGCTGTGGTTTGCAATCGGTACTATGATGTTGAGGTTTGTTGTTGGCGGTGTAGGACCTTTGTTCATAACTGTTCTTAAAGTTATGTCTGTTGTGGTCATACCGAATGGTCCCATTTATCATCTGACATAAGCGTTTCCCTGACCTTGGTTATAAGATCTGAGCTGGCTTCGATTGAAGGCATGATTTCATTGTGGGTGAGGTCTGTGTTGATCACCATTTGCATAATAATAATGTGGTGATTGGTTCTCATACTGATGCGGATGTGCTCTGTATTGATTTTAACTCTGTTTGTGTGTACATTCATAAGAAGTATGTCCTCGGCGTTTGCAAATAAAGCATGTAAGGGCAGTAACGTGGTGCACATTCTGTTGATGTCTTCTGGGTTGCTGATGCGAATGAGACTGTCCTGCATGTTGGTGGGAATGATTGTAATTTGAATGGACTCTGTGGGAGCTGTTCCTACTTCAATGTGGTCTTGAGTGGCCAATTTCCATCGGCTCGTGGAATTCGTCGGAATGGTCAAGTTTTGGTTCCCTGCCAATTCGTTGCTGGAACCTTTTACGAACATTTTCTTCAGTCACCGCTAGTTGAATGGTCCCTGTAATGGTCTTTGTATCCTTTCTAAGAAGATGGAGTTTAAGGTTATCTGCGTGTAATCCGTCAATAAAAATACCAACTAAATGTCTTTCAAGCTCTTGGGAAGGGATGTTCCCGTCTAGAAAAGCATCTTCAGCCAAGTTGAGTAATCGATCTGCGTAGAATTGTACTGGTTCGTGTCTGTCTTGGTGTATTTTGCGAAGTAAAGTCCAAGCATGTTGTCCATCGGTTATATCACTATAGCGTTGTACAAGCTCTTTAATCAGTGAATCAAAGGTCTCATTGGGATAAGTTTTAGATCTATGACGGAGAAAATCGGTCACTAAAGAATCTGAAGACAGGTAAGCTATTCTTTTGCGGTCCTCATCACATGCAGCGTTTATAAGAGAAGCAAATTTGTCCATGTCCACTAGCCACTTCCAGCAAATGGAGTTACGACAGGTCGGACCTGTTGGTACTTGGCAAAATGGTCTACATTACCCAACGTTTCAGTAATTTTCTGTAGAGCAATCATAGCTGGCTCTGCGTCGTCTGGAAGGGGTGTGTGACTTGGTAGACCTGATTGTTGCTGTTGCTGTATATTTATTAAATGTTGTTGTTGTTGCTGTTGTAGCAGTAATTGTTGCTGATCAAGCTGCTGTTGCAACGCTGGTGGATCCATCATAGTGATTAATAGTGATTAGGCCTGTAAGCTATCACTAAAAAAGGGGCTGTTCGCTCGCCAAAATGAGTATGCTTTCACAAACGAAAAGGGCTGGTGGTGGAGTCAATGTTTATAGTATGCTTTCACTAAAGAGAAGGGCTGGTCACGGCGCCAATTAGAGCAGTGTAACCGGGTAAGTTGCAACATCAATGAAAGAATGTGTGTGTGTCCGTCAGTTGGCCGGATCAGTTCAGTTAATGGTTGTGCGCAGGTAAAATATTTTGATGTGAGCTAACTCTTGTACGTTTTGGTTTAAGTCGTTACAGGTCTGTCCGCCTGAGATGGAAATTTTTGACCGTAGTTTATTCTTCTTCTTCCCAGTATTCGTTCGTACTCTTTCTGTGTTTTAGTGAAAAGCAATGTCTTGTATAGTGGTTTGTCAAAATAATCCAACTGTAATATTCCAACGAAAACTCAGCAATGTAGAAAAATAAAATATAGTTTATTAACGTGATTAGAACAGTAATGTTATTGACACAATGGTGAAGTATTAATTGCTTGCTTACACAAAGTAGTGAGTATCCAAAAATGAAAGAGATATATCCAACATGAAAATGTAATCCAACAGAAGAAAATATAAACTGGTCTTGATAATCTCGAAGACGCAGTTCACCTATCACCATCTGTAAAATCCTCTAGTCTAATATGGAATCATTGGAATCATAAATCCTGGAATCATTGCCTGTCGCCCACATCTCTTCTATTTATACAGCCCACTCTTTTTTCCCGCCAATTTTCACACGATGCTTTATTTTTCACACGGTACAAAACATCAACATTTGCACACGCTTTTCTCAGCTTTTCGACTTTTTTCCACACGTCTTTCACTCTAACAACGGAAAAAACCAAAATTAGCAACTTCTCACAAAACTTTCCATTAAAAAAAAACATGCATTTACTATTTTGTTGTTCTGGGACAGCTTCTCTCAAAGCTGTGAACTTTTCATAATACTGTGTTTTGTGCACAAATGTCTTAACTGCTTTTAACGTTGTTATTCTCATTTTTGTGGTTTTTAACACGAATTAATTGTAGTGTATGCCAAGCGGTCACACATTGGTTCCTCCTCTTCAGCCCTTGCCTGTTCTTTTTTCAACTCAAACATTCTTCTTATGTTTTCTTCTGCAATGGCAGAAGCCATAGTGTTTTTTAACGTCTTATGATCTTTTCTTATTAAGTGAAGTTTGATGGCATCACTATATAATCCGTCTACGAAGATACCGATCAATAGGCTATCTATTCCTTGTCTGTCTATCGTTTCAGCTGGTAATACGTCTTCAATGATGTTAAACATTCTATCAGTATACATTTGTATCGTTTCCTCTTTGCTTTGTTTTATCTTCCTAAGTTTCTGCCATCCTAGGTGTACATCTTGTAATTCTCCATATCTCTTCACCAAATAATGTTTGAAATCTTGCCATGATTCCTCTGGCACTGTGTCTAACCTTCTTCTAATGAAATCGGCCACTAAATGTGTTCTAGTAAGAAAAGCTAACAATCTCTTTTCATTGACTGAGGCCTGAACTGATAAAGAATATCTCTCTATTTGTAAGAGCCAGGTCTTACAATCAGTCGATTTACCTGAAAAAGTGTCAATATTACCCTTAACATTGGTAAGTTTGCTGTTTTTGTCTAGCTTACTCAATGTCTCAGATACCTGGCGTGAGATGCCTACCACAATTTCTGTCTGTTCCATCTTAGTCCCGAAATCCAAAAACAATTTATGTTATTGGGACTTTTTGGGGCTCTGAAAAAAATTATTTTGTTAATTATCTTGATGTTGTAACAAAACAATTGCTATTCACATCAAATTCCTACGACAGAAATATGAAGGAAATTATGATACATGCATAAGTTCAAAGTAATACACAACTAATAATTCTACTTAATCTCTAACTAATTAACTACTCTGTGTCTAGACGTTGGTTCCTGATGAATGTGTCTTTTCTGGACTGTTGACTTGAGTGTGCACACAGTTTTTGTTTTGTTCTTTCTTCCCTGTTGTTTTCTGTGTTATGAGCGGCTGTTGTTGACACTTATACTACACAATTCATAGAAAAGTCACTCTAGTGTGATATTGCCTAACCCGTTTCTCGATCGTGGAATCAAGTTGCAAAGAAAACATCTCTTCGTGTGTACTTTCATCACCGTTGACTTGAGTTCCTTCGTTGACCTTGTCACCCTAGGTTGATCTTCATGACTTGACACGTAACTGTCTTGTTTTCGTCACCGTCGACTTGAGTTCATGCTTCGCTGATTTCGATGTTGTCTTTTCAATCGCCTGTGTTTTTATAAGTACACTGTTCTGTAACAAACGTAATCTTCACATAAGTGGTCACTGGCACCAAAACGAAATATTAGGTGTGATAGTTACAACCCAGGTTCTTAATGCTTGTGAGTTGTTTGTTACGGTGGACCATAACGAATAAATTGATCATCACTCTATGTTCTCGGTTTTGTTGTTATTAGGTTATCGTCTTGACCCTACTGTGTGTACGTTCTTGTACCAATGATTATGGTTAATGTCCATGTCTTATGTACGCTGGCTGTGAATGTGTGCGCCGTACAATGGTGGCCTATCTTGCTCCTATCTCTACTGAATGAACTTACATGATCAGACACTATAATGACTTGAATGACTTGACGACTCAAAGCTGACAACAACAGTTCTTTATTGGTTGTCAAAGAACGTATTCACAAATGGCTATCTCCGAGCCTGATTATAAATAAATATAACATATTAGACTTCATTGTTGACATCTCTACATCACGGGCTGCACTGGTCAGGAACTATCTTTATTTATCTCTTGATTAACTCAGGGTCTCTGCTGTCTACTTTGGTTTTCTATTTCCCCATCACTACTACACATGACTACTTATGGTAATATAATACATTAAAATACGAAACTACACATGTACGAGTATTCTGTAAATAAAGATGGCAGCAAACTGATCATGCTTTAGTGTGTGCATTGTGAAACTTATGTGTGCTTGTGAAGATGACGTAGTAACGCTTATATACACACAATAACATTACATGGTGGCAGCGGCCGATACCGGACCACCGCAAAACAGCTACACGATAACACGTTAGTACAGTTTGTTCAGCTAATTTTTGTCGTTGAGGTCAACCATGGCGGCTAAACACTACCGCAGCGCACCCCAAATGCGATTTGCCGGTCGAGATGATACAAGTGAAGCTTTCCTATTATGGCGCCAACGCATAGATCTCTATTCCAAGACCACTGGTCTGGAAGGTCAAACCTTAACTCCATATATTCTAGAAGCATTGGACGATGAAGGTTTGAAAATTTACAACAGTTTTGCTACCGCCATGCCCGTTGAGTCAGGGACCGACCCCGTAGCCATATTGGACGAATTTGAAAAACGTCTGATCATAAAGCACACAAACTTTAGAGCGGCAAGATTAGAACTTCACCACCTGCGACAGAAACCTGATGAAAGTTTAGATGATTTCTTCACTCGCATTAAGGAGAAAACAAGTGTATGTAAATTAAGCAAAGAAGAAGAAAAAGAGCGAATTATTGAACAGATCCTTCTTAGCACACCAATGCCAGAGTTCCAGAAATGGCTACTGAGCCAGAGTGATACATTAACTTTACAACAACTTCTGGATGAAGGCAGGAAACACGAGGCACAAACACTAAACATTAAACAAATTCGGCAAGGTAAAGTAGCAGCCCAGGTGGATGCAGTAAAAAGATATAAACCTAAACACAACAAAGCAACTGGTACTAAGCAACAAGAAAAACACAACACAAGCAGAGGTGCTATATGTAAATGTTGTGGCCTAAACCACATACAAAACCACTGTCCAGCTAAAGAGTCTACATGTCATTACTGCAAAAAAAGAGGGGCCACTGGATAAAATTTTGTTTCAAGAAGAAACAAGACAATGCTCAACACAAACTTCACAGCAGAGAATCATCAAAACAAACACATTCTATGATGACTGAGGACTTTGACTCCAGTGAAGAAAGTGATCCTTCCTGTCTTGATATTGTGAAGATACTAACTTTCAGTAACGAACAAAAGAGAACGCAGGCTTTCTGCAAGGTACAATTCAGAATACCAGGGATTAAAATGCACAAAGAAAGATATATTCGTTTCAAGATAGACACAGGTGCCCAAGGAAACACTTTACCCTTAAGAATATTCAGACAGATCATGCCTGACAAGGTGGATAAGCAAGGATTTCCCACAAGGGATGTAAAAAGTAGGCGTGGCAAGACAAAGCTAAGAGCTTACAATGGAACAAGTATAAACTGTTTCGGAGCAGTGTAGCAAAATCTGCGAGAATAATCGCTCATTTCAGTAAGATTTTAGTCATAAAATGATAATAAATAACCTAGCCCGCATGTGTCTGACGGTTGGCATCTTCGACGCCAGCAACACTGCCTTTTGTGCAGTGCTAAGCCTATAGAACGATCACACGGTAAAAATCTAACATGCGTTTTAGTTTCGGTTTCGAAAACGTACTACTAATATTTAACATTTTGCCAGATCTGCTGCATACACAATGCAGCCTAGCCTTATAATTAACGATTTTGCGGAAGTGTGTCGCCAAACTACTATCTGAATTAACGTAATATTTTGACTTTAACGCTGGTAATCAGTAGTAATCCTTACATTTTTTGGTAGTGTAACACGAGACAATACAAATATTTAACGCCAATTCTTACCCCGCCGCGCAAAACCCCGCTTCGCTTGACACGTTGTGCCTTGCATATATACACGCTGTGGCAAAGCCAGCAGAGGCAAACACGCAGACAATTTTTTATTCACTCCTCGCGGTAGTATTTCTGACGTCACTAAAACAAGTAGTTATTTGAAAATACATGCTGGCTAGAGAGGGAAAGATGGCCGTCTTGTGTAAACATTTTATTTGACAATTGTCAGTGGAAAAATTGAAAATCTAAACCAATATGAAACTGACCATAAAAATTATATGGTAGTATAGCTTAGAGTCCATTGAGCAAGAATGTGCTTTAAATAATATGATAGTCCCAGTATTAGCCAAGTTATTGAGAAAATACTAAATGTCTACGGACGCGTGACCAGACAGACTGTTGTTCCTGCTTGTTTTTTTCATAACGTTAGTGGGGACGCCAGCTTAGAAGGGAGACACTGAGGTAAATTCAAATTCGCTTGGGTAACAAGAGTATAGGCGGAAAGGGGAGCGGTAGGAAAAAGTAATCCAAAACGAAACATCTTTTTGTATTGGCATAACTAAAGCAGACTGGCCAATCGACTACCAGACGCAGAGTTTGTTTGGAATTTATTTTTGTTTTTCAAAAACTACATTTGAATTCTGGTAGTCGCAAGCTTTCGATTGGCCAGTGCTACTAAATATTAGCAAAGGCTTTCACTATTCATTGCCAGTTGAACAAATTTTTTCATTCAAATACGCTGAGAACAGCTGTGTTAAATTTAAAATTAAATAAAGAAATATTCACAGTCTGGACAGTGCAGAAGAAACTAAGGCCACTTCTTTGCAAGTCAGCGTCATTTGTTTATATTTCTTGAATTGTGGTAAGAATGCTTTATGAATTTAATATGTTTAATCCAACTACAAAGTTAGATACTGCTATTGGGAAAAGTGAAGGACATGCCGGGAGCAGACATTGTTGAGTCCTCACATTGAACTGTATCTAACTGATGTATGTTGTCATGATTATGTTTGAATATTATTGCATTAGAATATATTAGTAAGCCTCCGTGTTCCATGAACACTGTTCAACATGCCTGAAGCATTTATATTTAAAAAAAGAAGAGAAAATCATATCAAAGGAAATGTGGTTACTCCACATTATTTTATTGAGGAAAAATATGTAAACGTACAGTGGCGTATCTGCCATAGGGACCTGAGGTGTGGTCACAGCAAGGTGGGAGTCATGAAAAATTAGGGGTGAATGCACCTGTAATGCACGCGAGGCTGTCCCCATATCACGGTAGGAAAATAATAAATATAATAAGTGATCAGATATAAAAGGCCAGGGTGTCCTTTTGTTGCAGAGGTTTTATTTCCTGTTGCCAGCCGGCAACAGGAAACCTGCTGAGTAAGAATAACGCCATCAAGTCTCCGACCAGTCGTTTATGCTGTCAAAATATCACAGTTGGAGCTTGGGCGTGTGGTGAAATCGAGATTTTCTGCAACTACACACTGTATTATCATTCAACAAGGAATCCCAGGTGATGTGTTAAGCATCTGGGTATATCTGACACTTTCGTGTAATAAACACTAGTATTCCAAATCATACTCAGGAAGTTTATGGGGTATGATGAAACTACAGCCCCTCATACACAGTGACTCTCCCTCTTAGATGAATAAAGTGTAACCTGTGAACATTCCAACAGGAAAGACATATATGGACTTTAGAGTTATTGGACACATTGTCCACACATAATTTTAGTTGATCTTTTCTGTAAACTATCTTGTCCTCATTTTCAAAGACCTGTCCAAAAGATATGACTGGACAGGCAGAATAAATTGTACAGAAAAAATATCCATTTTTAAAGAAAAACTTAAAAACTGGTTCTATTCACTTCCTCATAGAAAATTAAAGTGTTTTGTGTTGTGTACCATCATTTCATTTCTCCCCTAGACACTAGGTACATCATACACCAGACACTAGAGCCAAAATAGTGACCGTGTGAGATCTAGGGAGGTAGCGTTACGTCCCCTGCAAATAATTCATCATCATCTTTTAGAGTCAGGGGCCTACATGTGCTTGACCTAACACGGTTAATACAGACACGGATTTCATTCTTTTAGGATACCATCATAACCTCCCCAGCAAAATCAAACTTTGCTACATAAATTGGTATACTTGTCCGGGCATTTGATTTTCTCCTAGTACTACATACATTGGGGTCTGGGTCTTAGCATTAACCACATTCTAGTTTCCCAGAGAATCCCCATAAATATTATTGCCCAAGATTTGGGAGGTGAAGAAAGTGTCAGAACCCAGAATTAATTAAATAAATTTGTACTTAGTTAGAACTTTAGTTAGAACATTTTGCATTTATCAGAATTACAGATCTGGCCAAGTTTTGATCTGCGGCTGTGCAGACTGCTAAAGTGATGGGCATGGATGGACCAGAACTGGTCCAATATGTAACTTCAGAGGTGGATAAATTTATTGCCCGGGAAGATAAAAGATTAGAGAGAAGCAGAAAGAAAGTTAGAGGCTGAAAAAGAAATTAAAAGGTTACAGATTGAGGCTGAGAAGGAGGCCAAGGCCTTAGAGGCTGATAGAGAGGCTGAGATAAAGAGGCTCCAATTTGAGGAGAGAAAATTGGGCTCAGAAAAAGAAGAAAAACGACTGCAGAGGGAGGCAGAAGAAAAACGACTGCAAAGAGAGGCAGAAGAAAAGAGATTGACTGCCGAGAGGGAAGCAGAAGACAAAAGATTACAGAGGGAGCATGAGCTGCGACTAAGGGAGTTAGAGTTACAAGACCTTGCTCCGGACAATGGTCACAGCCCCTCTACCTCTGATGCTACTGCTAGTCAGGGGGCCTCCAACTCAGCCATGGGGTTCCATCTAGACTATTTTGTTGAGAAAGACGATGACATAGAAGGGTATTTAACTCTTAGTATACGAGCGGCCTTCTAGAGAGGCCGATGATCAATCCCCGTCAATAGCAAAAATTTATAGCTGAATGCATGTTTAAAACCACTGAACAATTTAGTTACGTGCATGATATAGAGGTTTCATTTCTTCACATTTTGATATATAACACTTATGTTATCTTTATAAATAAATTATTTATTGCAAAATCTGTAATGGTAGTCATGAAAGGCAGCTCGTATACTAAGAGTTAAGCAGGTTTGAACTTTTAGCCACTACTTATGTGTTAGAAAGAGAAAGATGGGGGGTAAAGTTGTCTCAGGGTCTTCGGGAAACAGCTTATGAAGCGTTTTCCAAAATGAGCAGGGATGACCAAGACAACTATGTCATGTTGAAGCAGGCTCTTCTGTTAAGATACGAAAAGAACGGAGAGTTTTATAGAAAGAAATTTAGGAATGCCAGGCTACTGTCGGGTGAGACCTATCACCAGTTCTCCGCCCAGTTAGAAACGTATATGGAGAAATGGGCTACTTTGGGGAAAACCCAAGATCTCAAAGAGATGATACTCATAGAACAGATGAGAGAGTCCATGGCTCCAGACATGAGAAAGTTTCTCATGGAACAGGGCGCGGTGAGGCTGGGTGAGATAATTAATGTCACTGAGAGGTATCAGGCAGCCCAGGCAGAGGTAGCTGGCACCAAGAAGAAACCAGTAGATCAGTATAAGGCTCCTCAGAACTATAATAAATTCGACAACAGAAGTAAGCAGAACTTTGATAGGCCTCGAAATGATTTTAAAAATAAAACCTCACATTTCAATGACAGAAAGAATGATGAAAGAAAACCTTTTCATAAAGGTAGATTATATTGTAGACATTGTAAGATGGACAACCATAACACTGACAGTTGTAGAAGGAAACCTCGTAATTTCGCTGCAATAAAAACGGGGAGAAAGGGAGTAAAGGTCACTTCTACTGAACAGCAGGAACCTTACCACCCCCAGTGTGTGAAGATGTGATATGTAATGGAGTCACCATAAGGTGTTTGTATGATACTGGATTCGATTTTGATTCAGTTGTGAGTTCTCACCTGGTGCAGGCAGATCAATACACCACAGAAACAGTGGAGATCCAAGCTGCAACCAAGGACGTAGTGACAATGACACTTCCCATCGCCAGGATAAATGTGAAGACGCGATATGTGGAAGGAGTAATCAAGGCAGCAGTGTTAAATGAACCAATCTACCCTCTGATATTGGGGTGTAGATATGTCTTCTTGGGGAATCCCAAGAGACCTGTCATCATGGCAACAGTCCAGACCCGATCACAATCCAGAAAGGAAGAAGATGAACCTATAAATACTCATCCAGAGGAGATGAGAAAGGCACAGGCTGAAGATAGGTCACTGAAGCCGTGTTATAAGAAACTCCCAAAGAGCCATACTCCTCCTAATAAAGGAGAATTCTATATGAAGAATAAATTGTTATATAGGAAGGCCGGCACTGGTTCAGCTGGTCACGGACAGCTGGTCCTTCCCAGTTCATATAGGAGAAAGTGATGGAGTTAGTTCATACTATCACCTTCAGTGGTCACATGGGGATTAGCGCAACAGGACAGCGTATAGCTTGTCATTATTTCTGGCCAGGGGTAACGGAAGACATAGAGAGATATGTAAAATCCTGTCCTGAATGCTAGAGAGTAGCTCCAAAGCATTTGACTGCTCCAGCAACTCTAGGGGAAATGCCCATAGTGGGAACCCCTTTTGAGAGAGTTGCAGTGGATATTGTGGGACCTCTCACTCGGACCAAGAGGAGGAACAGTTACATCCTTACTCTGGTAGACACTTGTTCTATGTGGGGAGAGGCGGTAGCCCTGTCATCAATCGATTCGAAACATGTGGCAGAGGCATTACTTACGATATTCACAAGGTTAGGATTCCCGCATCAAATCTTGACTGATAATGGCTCTCAGTTCAAGGGGAAGCTAACAGAAGAGGTTTTTAGGTTGTTTCAAGCCAAGCACTTTCATTGTAGTCCGTATCACCCCCAAGGGAATGGCCAGGTAGAGAGGTTCAACGGGACTCTCATTTCTATCCTGAGAAAGCTGGCACATGAGAAACCTGATACGTGGGACCACTACTTGCCCGCCGCATTGTTTGCGTACCGGGAAGTTCCACATAATTCAACCGGAATGGCACCCGCAACCCTGTTATTTGGGAGGCCAATAAAAGGTCCTCTAGAAGCTTTGTTAAGGACCTGGACAGATGAGAAGGCAGAGGAGACTGTTACCTCATCATATCAATATGTGAACGAACTGACCACTCGTTTAAAAACTAGTTGGAAACTGGCAAATGATAATTTGAGACAAGCCAGGAAAAAGCATGCTGCTTATTATAATAAGAAAGCGAAGGATAGGGAACTTGCTGTAGGGGAGAAGGTGCTTCTTCTATTGCCAGGCAGCAACAATAAACTTCAGATCGGATGGCAAGGGCCATATACCGTTTTGGAAGGTATCCAGAACAAATTATAAGATAGACAAAAAGGGAAAGGAAAAAGTCTATCATGTGAACCTTTTGAAGAAATATCTGGACAGACAAATCCAGGAAGGAATATACCTATTGGCTTTGTCTATCGCAACCGAAATGAAAAATGACCCTCTCCCCTCATTCGAATATCCACTGAAAACCAGTGAAACGTTTGCACAGGTGAAAATCAGTAATCACCTGACAAAAGGACAGAAGGAGAATGTTCAACAGGTCCTTGAGAAACATACAGATGTGTTAACGGATAAACCGGGGCACACAAATTTGTTGGAATATGATATGAAACTACTAGACCCAGCACCTATCTGTATGAGGCCCTATTCTATTCCTTTCGCTAAGGAAAAAGCTTTGAAAGAGGAGATTGATTATTTGTTACAAGAAGGGATTATTTCTCACAGTGAGTCTCCTTATAGTTCCTGTGTGGTTTTGTTGCGGAAAAAATCGGGAGAACATAGACTGTGCATAGATTACAGGAAACTGAATGCTGTCACAGAAGGTCAGGTGGATCCATTACCTGATACTACTCAATTATTTGCCATGCTGAACCAGGCAAAATATTTTTCTAAGGTGGATCTTAGCAAAGGCTATTACCAAATTCCAGTAAAGCCTGAGGTTCGACCTTATTTAGCCTTTAGCACCTCGGAAGGTCATTATGAGTTCAACATGTTACCGTTTGGGTTGAAAAATGCCCCGAGTGTGTTTTCTAGGATGATGCGAAAATTATTGGATCCCCTGAAAAATCCATGTATTTCGAATTTTATGGATGATATCCTCAGTGCTACAGAAACATTTGAGGAACACGTTACCTCTTTGAATATGCTGTTTGATAGACTCAGAGAGGCTAACTTAACCGCTAGGCCAACAAAATGTTGTATTGGTTGTAAAGAGTTGAGATTCTTGGGACATACGGTACATCAGGGTAGCATGACCCCTGATCCCAAGAATCTGGAAAAATTGAAAAGAGCACCTAGACCACAAACAAAGAAAGATGTGCGATCTTTCGTGTCGTTGTGTGGTTTCTACCAAAAGTACATTAAACATTTCAAATCTATATGTGCTCCTCTGACGGATTTAACTCGCAAATTTGTCAGCTCAGTGTGAATTGGCTTACCAGGAGTTAAAAGAGAAACTTATAAGCAGGCCAGTGTTGCTATTGCCTGACTTGAATCAAGAATTTATCGTGAGAAGTGACGCAAGCAATGTGGACCTGGGCGCTACATTGTTGCAAAGGTCCTCCTCACAAGATGGAGAATTGAACCCAGTCGCTTATGCTAGCCGCAAGTTGAACAAGGCGGAAAAAATATATTCAACAAGTGAAAAGGAATGTCTCGCGTTGATATGGGCTATAAAAAATTCCATATTTATTTATATGGCAGGACATTTGTGGTCCAAACGGATCATTCACCACTCGTATTCCTGTCACAGGCCAAGCATTAAAATTCCAGATTATTGAGATGGTCTTTATTATTGCAGCCATACTCATTTCTGATTGAATATATTCCCGGCCCTCAGAACGTAGGTGCAGACTTTTTGAGTAGACATCCTTATGATGAAAATCAGAAAAACGCGTAAGACTTCATTGAGCTAAGTTATCTCGCAGATTATAACCTGCAAAAGAATGTATGTTTTAGGATGGGAGGTGTGTAGCAAAATCTGCGAGAATAATCGCTCATTTCAGTAAGGTTTCAGTCATAAAATGATAATAAATAACCTAGCCCGCATGTGTCTGACGGTTGGCATCTTTGACGCCAGCAACACTGCCTCTTGAGCAGTGCTAAGTCTATAGAACGATCACACGGTAAAAATCTAACACGCGTTTTAGTTTCGGTTTCGAAAACGTACTACTAATATTTAACATTTTGCCAGATCTGCTGCATACACAATGCAGCCTAGCCTTATAATTAACGATTTTGCGGAAGTATGTCGCCAAACTACTATCCGAATTAACGTAATATTTTGACTTTAACGCTGGTAATCAGTAGTAATCCTTACATTTTTTGGTAGTGTAACACGAGACAATACAAATATTTAACGCCAATTCTTACCCCGCCGCGCAAAACCCCGCTTCGTTTGACACGTTGTGCCTTGCATTTATACACGCTGTGGCAAAGCCAGCAGAGGCAAACACGCAGACAATTTTTTATTCACTCCTCGCGGTAGTATTTCTGACGTCACTAAAACAAGTAGTTATTTGAAAATACATGCTGGCGAGAGAGGGAAAGATGGCCGTCTTGTGTAAACATTTTATTTGACGATTGTCAGTGGAAAAATTGAAAATCTATACCAATATGAAACTGACCATAAAAATTATATGGTAGTATAGCTTAGAGTCCACTGAGCAAGAATGTGCTTTAAATAATATGATAGTCCCAGTATTAGCCAAGTTATTGAGAAAATACTAAATGTCTACGGACGCGCGACCAGACAAACTGCTGTTCCTGCTTGTTTTTTCATAACGTTAGTGGGGACGCCAGCTTAGAAGGGAGGCATTGAGGTAAATTCAAATTCGCTTGGGTAACAAGAGTATAGGGAGAAAGGGGAGTGGTAGGAAAAAGTAATCCAAAACGAAACATCTTTTTGTATTGGCATAACTAAAGCAGACTGGCCAATCGACTACCAGACGCAGAGTTTGTTTGGAATTTATTTTTGTTTTTCAAAAACTACATTTGAATTCTGGTAGTCGCAAGCTTTAGATTAACCAGTGCTACTAAATATTAGCAAAGGCTTTCACTATTCATTGCCAGTTGAACAAAACTTTTCATTCAAATACGCTGAGAACAGCTGTGTTAAATTTAAAATTAAATAAAGAAATATTCACAGTCTGGACAGTGCAGAAGAAACTAAGGCCACTTCTTTGCAAGTCAGCGTCATTTGTTTATATTTCTTGAATTGTGGTAAAAATGCTTTATGAATTTAATATGTTTAATCCAACTACAAAGTTAGATACTGCTTATGGGAAAAGTGAAGGACATGCCGGGAGCAGACATTGTTGAGTCCTCACAATGAACTGTATCTAACTGATGTATGTTGTCATGATTATGTTTGAATATTATTGCATTAGAATATATTAGTAAGCCTCCGTGTTCCATGAACGCTGTTCAACATGCCCGAAGCATTTATATTAAAAAAAAAAAGAAGAGAAAATCATATCAAAGGAAATGTGGTTACTCCACATTATTTTATTGAGGAAAAATATGTAAACGTACAGTGGCGTATCTGCCATAGGGACCTGAGGTGTGGTCACAGCAAGGTGGGAGTCATGAAAAATTAGGGCGAGTGCACCTGTAATGCACGCGAGGCTGACCCCATATCACGGTAGGAAAATAATAAATATAATAAGTGATCAGATGTAAAAGGCCAGGGTGTCTTTTTGTTGCAGAGGTTTTATTTCCTGTTGCCAGCCGGTAACAGGAAACCTGCTGAGTAAGAATAACGCCATCAAGTCTCCGACCAGTCGTTTATGCTGTCAAAAGATAACAGTAGGAGCATGGGCGTGTGGTGAAATCGAGATTTTCTGCAACTACACACTGTATTATCATTCAACAAGGAATCCCAGGTGATGTGTTAAGCATCTGGGTATATCTGACACTTTCGTGTAATAAACACTAGTATTCCAAATCATACTCAGGAAGTTTATGGGGTATGATGAAACTACAGCCCCTCATACACAGTGACTCTCCCTCTTAGATGAATAAAGTGTAAGCTGTGAACATTCCAATAGGAAAGACATATATGGACTTTAGAGTTATTGGACAAAGAGTCCACATATTTTAGTTGATCTTTTCTGTAAACTATCTTGTCCTCATTTTCAAAGACCTGTCCAAAAGATATGACTGGACAGGCAGAATAAATTGTACAGAAAAAATATTCAATTTTAAAGATAAACTTAACCACTGGTTTTATTCACTTCCTCATAGAAAATTAAAGTGTTTTGTGTTGTGTACCATCATTTCATTTCTCCCCTAGACACTAGGTACACCATACACCAGACACTAGAGCCAAAATAGTGACCGTGTGAGATCTAGGGAGGTAGCGTTACGTTCCCTGCAAATAATTCATCATCATCTTTTAGAGTCAGGGGCCTACATGTGCCTGACCTCACACGGTTAATACAGACACGGATTTCATTCTTTTAGGATACCATCATAACCTCCCCAGCAAAATCAAACTTTGCTACAAGCAGTAACACTTGAATGTTCACACAGAGTCTCTGAATTGACGTCGTCAACATTTTACTTGGTAGATGTTGAAGGACCTGCAATTTTGGGTCTACCAATGTGCGAAAAGCTGAGTGGAGTAACTATTAACAACATTAAAGCTGACAAAAAAGAACATCTTACTCTACACATCACTGGAGTAGATGACTTTAAACAGCGATTCCCAGAACAGTTTGACAGAATAGGCAAACTTCCGGGAAAGGCAAGATTTTTTTTAAAAGACAACGCTAAACCAAAGATAGACCCTCCTAGAAAGTATCCTATACATGTCAAACAGAAACTTGCCACAGAACTAGAAAAGACGGTGCAGAATGACGTTATTAGAAAGGTAGAAGAGCATTCTGATTGGTGTAGTAGTATCACAACTGTTTTGAAACAGGATGGTTCTCTTCGGGTTTGTCTTGACTCAAAACATTCAAACAACAGTCTAAAGCGCTGTCCACACAAAATGCATACAGTGGAAGAGATAACTCACAGATTCCACAATGCCAGATATTTTTCTAAACTAGATGCTGTACACGGATACTGGAGTGTTGAGATAGCAGAGGAAAGTCAACTCCTTACAACTTTTCGAACACCATTCGGCAGATATTGTTTCAAGAGACTCCCATTTGGTTTGAATGTATCACAAGACATTGTGAACGGTGGTTTGGTTTTGATAGAGCGAAAGAGTGTAGAAAAATGGTTTAAGAAATATGAATGGGTGTAGATATAGACTATTTGTCTTAGTTGAGGGGAGATAAAATGGGTGAAGGGATGCTTTGAGCTAAGGGAGGAAACTCCACATATTTCGGTTGGTAGATTAAAGTGTTAGATTTGGGTTAAGCAGATGTAGTGGGTTATCAGTTATGGTTTAGTAAATTAGCATATATGATTTTGTAGTAAGCTTTTAAAGAAGAGGGTATGGTATTCAGTTAAAAACAGCAAAGGGAGATAATGTAGGATTGGGTCCCTTGCGGGTTTTAAGTGAGTTGAGAGAAAAAGTATGCACGGGAAAGTCGAGATGCGTGAACACAATTTAGGGGGGACGAAGATATGTTAGAACGGGATTTTTGCAGTTGATATTGAGACGCGCTAGGAGTAAGAAGAGAAAAGGGTTTTCTCCCAAGTGTTAAAGTTAGACTTGGAACGCGCTCAGCGTAAGACTTGTGTGAGAAAAACAGGCTCAGCGTAGGTAGTCAGCAAGAATGTGCTGTGAGTTAAAGAGTGATAGAAACTGCTCAGTACATTACCTATCATAAATTGGTGTACAACAGTATTTTTGTGATAGTATTTATTCTGAGGACAAAAGTGGTTGTGATAGAATAAAAAAGTGTATTTCAATGAAGAAACAAAACCAGGTACGTTGAAATTTTGATCTATATCTAGCATGTGTAGCTGTTGCTGTGATTTTTGACGGTCTCATAAGACGTAAGTTTATTTAATACTTTTGACAATCGAAGGTAGAGAACTGTATGTTAACTCTCTGACACAGGTTGATTTGGGGTTATCTTCCTTGTGATTATTCTTTGTGGTTGATCTGTCTTGAGAAGGCCAGTTAACTGTTCTCAAATCTGTTCTGTCTACGCATGCGCTAGTTTTTAGCGCGAACCGAGAACACTTCCGTCTGGATGTGATGAGCTGTGTTTCTGACCGGACAAGATGTCCGTTGTTTCTTCTCTGCATTATCTGGGGGAAAGAGAGTCTTCAGTGTAGCTGTTATTTCAGTGATTCTCCCCAGATTTATTCTGTTCGTCTAGAATGACGACAGTGGTTATTTGTGTATTTCTCAGGATTCTTTCCAAGGTAAAATAAACTTTATTATTATGCCAAGATTGCAGAACATTTAGTATGAACCTGTGAGTAGCGCTCACAGTTCTTGGGATCCAGAGTTCATTATGTGTGCTTGACGTAGCTAACTAAGTCTATTCGTCGTATTACTTTATAGAAGCACAATGAACGTATATTTGTATGAAACCCGCATTATGGCGGAATGTTTCGGCACGAAAGATAATGCCTGCCTTTGAAAATACACAGTTGTTCATCAATCATTATGAGGCCCGACATTACGGCCTATATCCTTGAGCAGAAGAAGAAGTGTCTGGAGGGAGAAGCCAGATGAAGTCTTGACTTTATCAACAAATTCACAGACTTCGATATTAAGCAACTATATTTGTCACAAGACTACCTGACGCGTTTAGTCAGGGGCTCTGAGCTACAGTATGAGAATATATATATTATCAAGCCAACGTTACTAGCATCATACATACGAGCTATGCAGGGTTGATTATGCTCGATGGTTATATGCATTACTACACATGAAATGTCCATGTTCCTTGTTCTACTGACTGTGTTGTCCGTCAACGTAATATTGCTGTAATAAATGTTAAAGAGAAAGTCATCGGCATTAACCACATCTGTGACTTCTACGTGTGGTGGAGTGAGTTTGTGTGTCCCTAAATAAGAGCCTATACGACTTTGTGTCATCGATCTGCTGATTACACACACCATTACTCACTACAACATCTTACTACTTGTTCTACACACCTGAGAACCAGGTATGCTGTTATGTGTGAGTGTTTGCATTACACCTTGGCTGTGCCTCACGATGTCGATCTAGATGCACTCAACATTACACTGTCCACATGACAAACGACACGCCTACTCAGCGACACTTCAACACGGTACAAATACCAGAATTCACACGAGCAAACAGACTTTAACATCTGGTAATAAACAGTCGGCAAAAACAGCCTGTTACATCTGATGCCCAGTTGATGGGGCTATACTAAGCTATTTCTACAACGCAACACTAGGCTGTTACACCCGATTGTTACATCTGGTGGCCAGTATGTTACATGTGGCCGCCTTAATTTTTTCGACCTTTATTTTATGTCAACTAAACCTTCTCCATTACACTAAAGATGGTAATAGAGAGAGCAAACAAGTAATTTACCACTCTAAGGTAACAGCAAATGTGTTAATATATATTGTTATAGTGAAGAGACATGTGTCTAGCAGTGTATCAGGAAAATCTAGGATATAAGACTTAAGTGTACTCATGTGGGCATCTAGACAATATGTCTGCCATCACATTATCCAGACCACGGATAGCTCGCACCGTGAAATGAAAAGGTTGAAGAGCAATAGCATATCGAGTAGATTTCGAGCTCTTCAAATTCTTACATTGAATAGCTGTAAGAGCTTTTTGGTCTGTTTCCACAATGAAATGCGCACCAAGAAGGAATCTTTGTAACTTAAGGATTGACCAAAACATAGCCAACAATTCACGGTCTAAAACCGAGTAATTCCTTTCTGTTGCATTCAGTTTCCTAGAAATATACATTACAGGATGCAGATTTCATGAATACTCCTGCATTAGTGCCGCTCCGATCCCTGTGGATGAGGCGTCACTACGAAGAACAAAAGTCTTATCAGCAATAGGTAGTCTTAAGATAGGTGGGGATGAGAACAAATTCTTAATCTGATCCAATGAAGCTTGACATTCTTGAGACCAGCGCACCATGTTAGGAGACCCTTTCGTCAATAGGGTTGAGAGTGGTGCCATAATAGAGGATAGATTCTTAATGAATCTTCCGTAGAATTGTATTAATCCAAAGAGACTACGTACTTGTTTTTTTTTTGTTTTAGGTACTGAGATATTTAGTATCTTAGAAATGTTTTGGTCCTCTGTCTTCAATAGACCATGACCAACTCGATGACCCAGAAAAAAAATTTCACTAAACCCAACATAGGCTTTAGAGGGTTTTGCAGTCAAATTATGCTCACGTAGAGTTGACAGTAATTCATTTAAACCCAAATAGTGATCTTCGCAAGTATTACTGAAAAGACAGATGTCGTCTAAGTATGCAATGACATCTGAACGATATGAGAGAATTCGACGCATCATGCGTACGAAAGTAGCCGGGGCGTTCAAAAGCCCGAAAGGCATAAAATTCCACTGAAACAAATCCCTAGGTGTTGAGAAAGCAATGAGAGGTTTGGCGTGTTCAGTTAACGGAACTTGCCAATAGCCTTTTGACAAATCAAGTTTAGTAAAGAATCGAGAGTTAGAAAGTCTAGTAAGTAGATCTTCTAATAAAGGCATAGGTTCAGCATTGAACTTCGTAACTTGGTTCAATTTGCGATAATCTATGCAAAGGCTTATGTTATTGTCTTTCTTTCGAACAATAACCATGGACGAAGAGTATGCTGAGGTGGATGGTTCAATTATCTTCAATTGTATCATCTCATCCAATTCTTTCTCGACTTGTGCTTGGAAATGAATAGGAATAGGATATGGTCTTACTCTGATCGGAGTATGATCAGTAAGTATAATATCATGCTCAATGACATGTGTGTGTCCAGGAATGTCGGTAAGGACATCCTAAAATACTTGTAGCGTAGAAGATACTTGTCGCTGTTCCTCAAAAGACAAATTAGAAGAAACAGTAACTTTTCTCCATGATTCCGTAGAAGTAAGTGGAATAACAGGAAGAGGTAAATTATCATCCAAAAATTAAGTTTCCTCATCCTGTATAACTGACAGGGATGAGATATGACCTTGTTGGACTGGAGAGTCGTCCGTTGCCTGAAAAATAGGTTGCAAATAGTCTAGTCGCTCATGATATTCCGTAAGCATATTTATATGGAAGGTTTTATGCCTTCCATCAATATCGACAACATAGTCGACATCGGAAATCTTCGAGACTATTGCATATGGACAATTCCATGTAATAAGAAGTCTGTTCTCTCTGGAAGGGAGTAAAACAAACGCTTTGTCTCCGGGACAAAGTTGACGTAGGCGTCTCTTCTTATTAGCATATTGTCTTGCCTTGTCCTTAGCAAATTCGGATGATGAAGTTGCTAGCTTGCATGCTTCAATAATTTTGTTTCTGAGAGCAATGACATACTCATATGAAGATTGTGTGTTATTGTCGATATTATCAGCAGTTATAAGATCATGCAGCAAAGACATAGGACCGCGCGGTCGCGCGCCAAAGACAAGTTCAAAAGGAGAAAATCTTGTGTGTTCGTTGGGGACCTCCCTATAGGCAAAGAGAGCTGCGGGTAGGACCCTGTCCCAATCCTGAGGATGATCCTCAGTTATCTTCCCCAATAGGTTATTGAGCGTTCTATTAAGACGCTCAACTAACCAATTAGACATTGGGTGATAAATACTACTCAAAGATCTTTTAATATGCAGAGTAGACATTACCTGCGACATTGTCTCTGATATCAATTGTGTGCCATGGTCTGACAATATTTCTCCAGGAAAACCTAAACGAGAAAATATAAGCCAAAGAGCGTCTGCGATATCAGCAGTGGAAATGCTCTTAAGAGGAATAGCTTCTGGCCAACGCGTGCACATATCAACGCACGTAAGAATAAATTGATGTCCCCTGGCCTATTTAGTCTTAAAAGGGCCAATGATATCTATGGACATACATTACAGGATGCAGAGTCTCAGAGCACTCTTGCATCAGTGCCGCCCCGATCCCTATTGCTGAGGCGTCACTACGAAGGACAAACGTCTTATCGGCTATATGTAGTCTTAAAATAGGAGGAGACGAAAATAATGACTTAATCTGATCCAATGAAGATTGGCATTCTTGGGACCAACGCACCATATTAGGAAACCCTTTCTTCAATAGGGTTGAGAGTGGTGCCGTAATAGAGGAAAGATTCGGAATGAATCTTCCGTAGAACTGTATGAGGCCCAAGATACTACGGATCTGTTTTTTAGTCTTAGGAATAGTGATGTTCAGTATCTTAGAAGTGTTGTGGTCTTCTGTCTTCAAGAGACCATGACCAACACAATGACCAAGAAAGGAAATCTCACTAAACCCAACATAGCCTTTAGAGGGTTTAGCTGTCAAATTATGCTCATGTAGAGTAGACAACAGTTCATCTAATCCCAGATAGTGATCTTCCCAAGAATCGCTAAAAAGACAGATATCGTCCAAGTATGCAATCACATCAGACCGATATGCCAGTATTCGACGCATCATGCGTAAGAATGTAGCTGGGGCATTCATAAGGCCAAAAGGCATAAAGTTCCACTGGAACAAACCCCTAGGTGTGGAGAAAGCAGTGAAAGGTTTGGCTCGTTCGGTTAGAGGAACTTGCCAGTATCCTTTAGACACGTCCAGCTTTGTAAAGAAACGAGAATCGGAAAGTCTAGTAAGTAACTCATCCAACAGAGGCATAGGTTCTGCATCGAACTTCGTTACTTGATTTAATTTACGGTAATCGACGCAAATGCGTATGTTATTGTCTTTCTTTCGGACAATAACCATAGACGACGAGTATGCCGAACTGGATGGTTCAATTATTCCTAACTTTATCATTTCATCCAACTCTTTCTCGACTTGAGTTTGGAAGTGGATAGGAATAGGATAAGGTCTGACCCTGATAGGAGTATGGTCAGTCAATACAATGTCATGTTCAATGACTGTAGTGTGTCCAGGAATGTCCGTGAGAACATCCTGAAATGCTTGTTACATGGAAGAGATTTGTGACTGTTCCCTAGTTGATAAATTAGGTGAAATTGCAACATCCTTCCATGATTCCGTAGAATGAAGTGGAATCATCGGAAGAGGAAGATTAACATCAGAGAAAGTAGATTCCTCATCCTGTATGACAGACAGCGATGAGTAATGGCCACGAGCGACCGTAGCGTCGTCCGTCGCTTGAAAGATAGGTTGTAAGTACTCTGGACGTTCATAAAATTCCGTAAGCATATTTATGTGAAAAGTTTTATGCTTTCCGTCAATATCGACGACATAGTCGACATTAGAAATTTTAGATACAATCTCAAAAGGACCTTTCCAACCAATAAGAAGTCTATTTTTCCTGGAAGGAAGTAATACAAATGCTTTGTCTCCAGGACAAAGTTGACGTAGGCATCTATTTTTATTTGCAAACTGTCTTGCCTTTGCTTTAGCAAATTCAGATGCGGAAGTTGCTAATTTGCAAGCTTCAATGATTTTCTGCCTGAGGGCAATGACATACTCGTAAGAAGATTGTGTGTTATCACTAATATCATCGGCAGCTATCAGATCGTGAAGCAAGGACATTGGGCCGCGTGGACGCGCGCCAAAGACGAGCTCGAAAGGAGAAATCCCGGTATGTTCATTAGGAACCTCTCTATAAGCAAAGAGAGCAGCGGGTAAGACTCTGTCCCAATCATGAGGATGATCCTCAGTTTTTTTCCCAAGTAAATTTTTGAGAGTTCTATTGAGACGTTCGACTAGTCCATTAGACATAGGATGATAAATACTACTCAGTGATCTCTTGATATTAAGAGTAGACATCACTTGCGACATTGTCTCAGATATCAGTTGGGTGCCATGGTCTGACAAGATTTCCCTAGGGAATCCCAACCGCGAAAATATCAGCCAAAGAGCGTCTGCAAAATCGGCAGTCGAAATGCTCTTCAGAGGTATGGCCTCTGGCCATCGAGTACACATGTCAACACATGTATGAATAAATTGATGTCCTCTGGCTGATTTTATTTTGAAAGGACCAATGATATCTGTCGCCATTTTCTGAAATGGACGGATAGGAATGTCCACAGCCTGGATAGGTGCTGCATGGCGAGGACCTTTCGATTTTACTTCTTGACAAACTCTATACGAGTGACAATAAATACGTATGTCTCTGTTGACGAATGGCCAAAAGAAAGCCGCAAGAACTCTCGACTTCGTACGGGAAAAACCCATGTGTCCAGCACATTGGGAGTCGTGAGCATGTTGCAGTATTCTAACTCTCATGTCTTTCGGAACAAGAATTTGTGAATGTATAGACATGTCGGAGTGTTGTACCATAAGTACTAGTACTCCATTCTTCATTGTGATCCAAGATTTGTGATCTGTGTTCTTATTTGGGTCACCTTTTTTGCTAGAACGAAGAATTTTTTTAACGAAATGTCTTCCTGTTGACTTTTGATAAAAGAGTCCCGTGAAATGACATCATGATCATCTTGATCACGTACCTCAACACCTTCGATCGATGTAGTCTGAGGCATATTCTGAGCCTGAGCTCTCGTGATAACTGCATTAGCAGCTTCTAAGTTATGTTCTTCCCAAGCAATAATCTGCTGCGGGTACACTCTTTAATACCGTGTATACGCCCGATGATAAGATCCGCAATAGGATTTGGAAGCAGACACGCTTGGACCTCTCCCGTAAAGAAGGGAGTAGCTATACGGATGATAGCGGTAGAGTATTTTTCCACAGTGCCACCAATTGTTACACATTTGATCACTCTTCCAGTGGCACATGAAGGATCTACTAGAGATTGTCTAACCCCAATAGTGGTACATCCAGAATCAAAGAGGACTGAGACTGGATCATTATTCATTAGACCCCTATGTAGAATAAGAGATCCTCTCCCGTCATGAGCCGCTGCGGCAGGAAGAGCGGGCAGAGGATGACCGCAACCCAAGGTGGATATAGTAGTAGGTTCAAATAAAGTGGTGCACTGAGGGCATTGAGATGCTCTCCCAAAATCAAAGGCAGAACAAGAACTAGCACTAGCGCTAGGTTTACTATTGTTTTGTTCATTACTAACACCTTGTGACTCTTGTGCAGCACAGTTAGTACGATGACATGATCTATTATTATTATGCTGCCATCTACCTCAATTACTATTTCCTTTGGAATTATGGTAATTACCCCTATTGCTATTATTATTTTGGTTTGAACCGCAGTTTTCACAATTGTGATTGTGATTTACACCTTGATGAAAATATCTATCAGACTGATACTGCTGTCTTCCTAAAGAATTATGGCGAGAATAGTTTTTATTGTGGCTACCCCTTTTAAAGTTACCAAATTTGTTGGAACCATAATTATGAGGGCTATCAGATTGCCTCCAATTCCTAGAAGACGAGCCTCTTTGGCATGAATCACTTTGATCCTGTCCAAAGTTACGCTTACTTTTCTTATCGAAGTTGCGCTAAGTACCTTTAACTTTACCTCCGACATTAGAATTGTATGGAGTCGCAGAAGCCACGGGTAAACCTTCTTTAATGTTATTATTGCTAATTGTTTGTTGTGGATGAGCAATGACATATTGGCAACAATATTGTTCCATTTCTTTTATGTCCCTAGGTTTACGTTCGTGTATAAAGGCAAGAAAAGACTCATTAACAGATGACATTACTTTGTCTCTAAGCAACAAGTCCATAAGTGCCTCATAAGTATGTTCAGTCTTAGACAACTCTATCCTTCTAGTGAAAGTAAGGCGTATCTTCCCTATAAAGTCCGAGAACTCTACACCAGATTCTGGTAACATAGTCTTAAAACGAAGACGGTAATCATCTTCTTTAAGCTGATATCTTTTCAATAAGGCTGCTCTGACAACTTCATAATTAGTCATATCATGTTCTTCTATTGCCATTATAATATTTAATGGTTCACCTGTAAGTGAATTCAACAGTTGTCTAACATATTGTGCCTTATCTACTTTATATGTTACACAATTAAGTTCTAGTCTATCTAGATAGAACGTTATGTCATCTTTTGTAGGATTAAAATGAGGAAGTTTGAACTTATAATCATGACTTTTTGTGCTCGAAGAAGTCGCTTGAGAACTCCCTATATTAGTCACTTTCAACTTCTCTATTTCCAAAGCCAAGAGTCTTTCTTCATGTTCTCTTTGATGCTTTTTCTCTTCAAGTTCTCTTTGATGCTTTTTCTCTTCAAATTCTTTGTCTAGCTGCGCTTGAATCTTTTTCTCTTCAGCCTCTCTTTGTGACTTTTTCTCCTCAAAGTCTCTGTCTAGCTGCGCTTGAATCTTTTTCTCTTCAAATTCTCTGTCTAGCTGCGCTTGAATCTTTTTCTCTTCAAATTCTCTGTCTAGCTGAATCTTTTTCTCTTCAGCTTTTTGAGCTTTGGCACATTGAGCAAGCGCAAAATCCTCCAATTTCTCACCAGCTTTGCCAAGGGCCAACCCTTGCTGGATGAAGAAATCTAATGTAGACATCCTGTCTACAAATGTGCTGTCAATATATCTGAAATAGCAACACACGTTATCCCAATCTCAGTGGGAGATGAGTCTTTTATAAAGACTAAGTACAATTACCTTATTTATAAAGTCACTATTAATCAACTCAGTATATAATTTGCATCATATAAATAATAGTACATGATCAAGTATACATGAAGACTGTATATATCAACAATATCACGATAACTAAACAAAGACAAGCATCTAAACAAACGAAAACATACGCAGAGGTCAAAAGAAAATACAGCTTAACTAAATCAAATGTTGTGAAAAATCACAATGATAACTGCGCAAAATTCACAATAATACACTGACAACACAGTGTATAAATAAAAAAGTGTAAAGAAATTAACAATAGAAAAGAAAAGGCAGACAAATACAAACCAAAACGAATCAAAACTAAAGTACGGAGAAAAAATAACGGAAATAACACTAACTCATCTCGTCACAGCTAAGAAAAAAATAAATAAATAGCAACAAAAGTCGCTTGCAATTTCCACTGTGAGAAATATGCACAATCCCTAAAGAACGCTTACAGTAACCCTCGGTTGAGTTGGATATTTACTGTAAGACCCTCCAACCTAAATCCGCAGAAAAAAATACACACTAACTCAACAAGTAAACAAAGAACAAGTAAACAATAGAATGCATATAATGAATGTAACGAGGAAGGCTTATTTGCACATAAAATAAAGGCTAAGTTTAACACGTAAACCAGGCCACTTATCTTTAAGCGTAATCCTCTACAACCGCAAAGATGCAGTTCATTGCAGTACACTAGTAAACACTAGTAGACGTTCCACCGTTGAAGGTCACCGTAACTTTACAACAAGTGTAGTAGTCTCCCAAAGTGAAGAATGTCGTAGTAAACAACAGGTTGAACTGTTCTGTGTTTACAATTTGAGCTTGCACGTAAACTTGTGACGTGAACTTTGACACATATGTCCTTCGACGATTGTCACAGTGTTAAATAACTTCGTTAGCAACTGTGGTCTATGTAGCACTATTGTAGCAGCTGTGGTCCATGTAGCAATTCTGCATCATCCATGAATGTATACGTCGGTCAGCAGACGTTGACCTATTTCCTACTGCGTAGCTGACAACTAAACGTCAATCTTGTTTTCCGGATGCATAAATCCAGATGTGGGCAGGAAAATCCGTGTCGTTGACAAAAAACCCACGAATCTGGTCCACCAGATGTAAAAGTCTGTTTACTGTCTGTTTAACGCTGGAGATGTAGAGTGTCTTTTAGATGTAAACAGTTGTTCAGTGTAAATGCCCAGATGTAACGCACTGTCTTCTGTGTATGAATGTTAGTACGTTGAGCGTGTCATGTTGTCCTGGACAGTACAAAGTTGTAGCGAGAATTTAGGTCACTAGCGTGAGGTGCCACCAGATTATAGTAGACACACACATCATGTCAGTATTCATGTAGCTTCAGACGTGTAGTACTTGTATTACAATGTGGTTGATCGTGTAAGTGTGTAGATAACAGTGCTGATAACACGAAGGCCGTATAGGCTCTTGGGCGTCTTCACATTAACTCACACAACCACAAGTAGAAGTCAGTGAAGTAGGGAATGCTGCTGACGTTTACAATATTTATTCATGACGTACGATGATGATGATGAAACAGTCAATAGTATAAGATCGAGTACATAATGTGTGTAGATACAAAGGTCAGCTTCAGGCATCACAGATCCCAGACATGTAACAATGTCTTGACCAATGTTGACTGTTCATGCAATAGCTCTAATCCCTGACTGAGCCCCGTCAGACAAGCCCTAGCAAATATCTTGCTTAGTACGGGCGATATCAATTAGTTAAACAAAGTCGATGCCATTGTCCTACAATTAGCAAAAGACTTCAGACTGGCCTCTCATGCCAGATAATTCATTCTGGTAAAGAAGATTGGCCGTAAATACGGACCAATATGATGACAACGAAATCAGGCAGCAGGTCGGGGGCCTCGATAATCAGGTCACTCTCAGTTTACACAAGCTTCTGAGATTAAATATATTTTCTGCCAAACCATATTCCGCCTGCATTGCGGATCCATAAAGATGATTCCTAGGCTTATGTGTGTAATAGGTCAACTTAAACCTAGTCTTACGAACATGAAGAAATACTTATGGACTTGTTGCTTAGAGACAAAGTAATGTCATCTGTTAATGAGTCTTTTCTTGCCTTTATAGACGAACGTAAACCTAGGGACATAAAAGAAATGGAATAATATTGTTGCCAATATGTCACTGCTCATCCACAACAAACAATTAGCAATAATAACATTAAAGAAGGTTTACCCGTGGCTTCTGCGACTCCATACAATTCTAATTTCCGAGGTAAAGTTAAAGGTACTCAGCGCAACTTCGATAAGAAAAGTAAGCGTAACTTTGGACAGGATCAAAGTGATTCATGCCAAAGAGGCTCGTCTTCTAGGAATTGGAGGCAATCTGATAGCCCTCATAATTATGGTTCCAACAAATTTGGTAACTTTAAAAGGGGTAGCCACAATAAAAACTATTCTCGCCATAATTCTTTAGGAAGACAGCAATATCAGTCTGATAGATATTTTCATCAAGGTGTAAATCACAATCACAATTGTGAAAACTGCGGTTCAAACCAAAATAATAATAGCAATAGGGGTAATTACCATAATTCCAAAGGAAATAGTAATCGAGGTAGATGGCAGCATAATAATAATAGATCATGTCATCATACTAACTGTGCTGAACAAGAGTCACAAGGAGTTAGTAATGAACAAAACAATAGTAAACCTAGCGCTAGCGCTAGTTCTTGTTCTGCCTTTGATTTTGGGAGAGCATCTCAATGCCCTCAGTGCACCACTTTATTTGAACCTACTACTATATCCACCTTGGGTTGCGGTCATCCTCTGCCCGCTCTTCCTGCCGCAGCGGCTCATGACGGGTGAGAATCTCTTATTCTACATAGGGGTCTAATGAATAATGATCCAGTCTCAGTCCTCTTTGATTCTGGTTGTACCACTATTGGGGTTAGACAATCTCTAGTAGATCCTTCATGTGCCACTGGAAGAGTGTTTAAATGTGTAACATTTGGTGGCACTGTGGAAAAATACTCTACCGCTATCATCCGTATAGTTACTCCCTTCTTTACGGGACAGGTCCAAGCGTGTCTGATTCCAAATCCTATTGCGGATCTTATCGTCGGGCGTATACACGGTATTAAAGAGTGTACCCGCAGCAGATTATTGCTTGGGAAGAACATAACTTAGAAGCTGCTAATGCAGTTATCACGAGAGCTCAGGCTCAGAATATGCCTCAGACTACATCGATCGAAGGTGTTGAGGTACGTGATCAAGATGATCATGATGTCATTTCACGGGACTCTTTTATCAAAAGTCAACAGGAAGACATTTCGTTAAAAAAATTCTTCGTTCTATCAAAAAAGGTGACCCAAATAAGAACACAGATCACAAATCTTGGATCACTATGAAGAATGGCGTACTAGTACGTATGGTACAACACTCCGACATGTCTATACATTCACAAATTCTTGTTCCGAAAGACATGAGAGTTAGAATACTGCAACATGCTCACGACACCCAATGCGCTGGTCATATGGGATTTTCACGTACGAAGTCGAGAGTTCTTGCGGCTTTCTTTTGGCCATTCGTCAACAGAGACATACGTCTTTATTTTCACTCGTATAGAGTTTGTCAAGAAGTAAAATCGAAAGGTCCTCGCCATGCAGCACCTATCCAGGCTGTGGACATTCCTATCCGTCCATTTCAGAAAATGGCGACAGATATCATTGGTCCTTTCAAAATAAAATCAGCCAGAGGACATCAATTTATTCTTACATGTGTTGACATGTATACTCGATGGCCAGAGGCCATACCTCTGAAGAGCATTTCGACTGCCGATTTTGCAGACGCTCTTTGGCTGATATTTTCGCGGTTGGGATTCCCTAGGGAAATCTTGTCAGACCATGGCACCCAACTGATATCTGAGACAATGTCGCAAGTGATGTCTACTCTTAATATCAAGAGATCACTGAGTAGTATTTATCATCCTATGTCTAATGGACTAGTCGAACGTCTCAATAGAACTCTCAAAAATTTACTTGGGAAAATAACAGAGGATCATCCTCAGGATTGGGACAGAGTCTTACCCGCTGCTCTCTTTGCTTATAGAGAGGTTCCTAATAAACATACCGGGATTTCTCCTTTCGAGCTCGTCTTTGGCGCACGTCCGCACGGCCCAATGTTCTTCCTTCACGATCTGATAGCTGCCGATGATGTTAGTGATGACACACAATCTTCTTACAAGTATGTCATTGCCCTCAGGCAGAAAATCATTGAAGCTTGCAAATTAGCAACTTCCGCATCTGAATTTGCTAAAGCAAAAGCAAGACAGTTTGCAAATAAAAATAGATGCCTACGTCAACTTTGTCCTGGAGACAAAGCATTTGTATTACTTCCTTCCAGGGAAAATAGACTTCTTATTGGTTGGAAAGGTCCTTTTGAGATTGTATCTAGAATTTCTAATGTCGACTATGTCGTCGATATTGACGGAAAGCATAAAACTTTTCACATAAATATGCTTACGGAATTTTATGAACGTCCAGAGTACTTACAACCTATCTTTCAAGCGACGGACGACGCTACGGTCGCTCATGGCCATTACTCATCGCTGTCTGTCATACAGGATGAGGAATCTACTTTCTCTGATGTTAATCTTCCTCTTCCGATGATTCCACTTCATTCTACGGAATCATGGAAGGATGTTGCAATTTCACCTAATTTATCAACTAGGGAACAGTCACAAATCTCTTCCATGTTACAAGCATTTCAGGATGTTCTCACGGACATTCCTGGACACACTACAGTCATTGAACATGACATTGTATTGACTGACCATAATCCTATCAGGGTCAGACCTTATCCTATTCCTATCCACTTCCAAACTCAAGTCGAGAAAGAGTTGGATGAAATGATAAAGTTAGGAATAATTGAACCATCCAATTCGGCATACTCGTCGTCTATGGTTATTGTCCGAAAGAAAGACAATAACATACGCATTTGCGTCGATTACCGTAAACTAAATCAAGTAACGAAGTTCGATGCAGAACCTATGCCTCTGTTGGATGAGTTACTTAATAGACTTTCCAATTCTCGTTTCTTTACAAAGCTGGACTTGTCTAAAGGATACTGGCAAGTTCCTCTAACCGAACGAGCCAAACCTTTCACTGCTTTCTCCACACCTAGGGGTTTGTTCCAATGGAACGTTATGCCTTTTAACCTTATGAATGCTCCAGCTATATTCGTATGCATGATGCGTCGAATACTGGCATATCGGTCTGATGTGATTGCATACTTGGACGATATCTGTCTTTTTAGCGATTCTTGGGAAGATCACTATCTAGGATTAGATGAACTGTTGTCTACTCTACGTGAGCATAATTTGACAGCTAAACCCTCTAAAGGCTATGTTGGGTTTAGTGAGATTTCTTTTCTTGGTCATTGTGTTGGTCATGGTCCCTTGAAGACAGAAGACCACAACACTTCTAAGATACTGAACATCACTATTCCTAAGACTAAAAAACAGATCCGTAGTCTCTTGGGCCTCATACAGTTCTACGGAAGATTCATTCCGAATCTTTCCTCTATTACGGCACCACTCTCAACCCTATCGAAGAAAGGGTCTCCTAATATGGTGCATTTGTCCCAAGAATGCCAATCTTCATTGGATCAGATTAAGTCATTATTTTCGTCTCCTCCTATTTTAAGACTACCTACAGCCGATAGGACGTTTGTCCTTCGTAATGACGCCTCAGCAATAGGGATCGGGGCGGCACTGATGCAAGAGTATTCTGAGACTCTGCATCCTGTAATGTATGTCTCGAGAAAACTGAATGCGACAGAAAGGAATTATTCTGTTCTAGACCGAGAATTGCTGGCTATGGTCTGGGCAATTCTTAAACTCCAAAGATTCCTTCTCGGCACGCATTTTGTAGTAGAAACCGACCAAAAAGCTCTCACAGCTAAGCAGAAAAAGGATTCGAAGAGTTCGAGATCCACTCGATATGATATTGCTCTTCAACCTTTTCATTTCACGGTACGAGCTATCCGTGGTTCGTATAATGTGATGGCAGACATATTGTCTCGATGCCCACATGAAGCTACTTAGCTCTTTTGTCTAGATCCACTGTTACATATCTAAAGTTATGATCTATTCTTACAATAACATGCTTCTGTAACAGTTGTTGTCACTTTGTTTAAACTCATGGTTATGTATTGATTACTTGCTTTCTCTGTTACCGTCTTCGGTAAAGCAGAGGAAGGCTTTGTTTAATATGAAATAAAGGTCGAAAAAATTAATGCGGCCACATTTATAGTTTAGATATATATTAAGTGACTATGGTACATTATAACATTATATGAAGTGTTCTATTTGCATTATTCTCAGCCAACCGGTGAGATATGTTGGAACGCTGTATAACTACGATGACTTCTATAGACGTCCTGATGTTCCTTGAGGATTTTGCTTACATCGCCGGAATAGAGCATCGTCTTGTTCTTCTGACGTCATCAGATATTAGTTCTATACACATGTATAATTATATGTTTGTAAAAAGAATTTAGAAATGTTGTTAATGATTGTCCATTTGAATTTATGGTTATATACGCATTATACGTCGTGAGATTTCGATGTTGGTGTAATCTCGTTTTGGAAATTGTCATTCACCATTTATACACATTGATATGAATTTTTGTTGTAACATTACCTGCACTTTTGAGTTGGTTGGTAACACCTCCCCGGATATATTTACTTTGAGAAAATAGTTTCTCCTATCTAGTGAGATTTTTTCTTCTCACCAGACGCTCTACTGTGCGTCGATTGGATCTGACATTATGGTGTTATATTTTTTGGTGATCCTTTCATCGGCGCATTACTCATGCGTTATGAGCTTAATGCACTTGCCTCATAGATGTATTTCAAAAACAAAATGTGCCATTTTTTTTCCCCGGGAGGTGTGGTAATGTTGCTGTCATTTTGGACGGTGGAAAAAACGCCAACCTAATGTATGTTTGGTTTAATGTGATCAAAGAGAGATAAATGTTTATTATCTTTCTGTGACAGGTTTGACTGGTGATTATATTCTCCTGTTTTTTGTTTCCTTAACCAGCGGCACTTGGGCTTTCAGCCCTTCGGCCCAATGACATGTCATTGCGAGGCTGGGGAACCTGAGGACTTTCCTTCCAACCCGGTCAGGAGCTTCGCTCCTTCCCATCCACAGAGGGTTTATCACAGGAGCCGTTCAGGCTATTCAGTCAAATTTCCGGCCGTAAACATTTCTTCAAACGCTGACGACCGGGTTTGAACCATGAACACCTGGTCGCCAGTACAACGCGGAAGCCATTACACCAGCGCGGCTCCCTCTCCTGTCTTGTGTTGTCCTGTCTCAGGCAATGTCTTATAGTTGACATGTCTTAAGTCTATTTATAGGATCATATACGGAGTATCTTTATCACCCGTTTGGGCGGAAACGCCTTGTCTGGGTTTGCCTCGATCCGTTCCATGCTCTTTGGGCATGCGCGGGTCTTGGCGGCAAAAGACGGGAGACTGATTCAGAGAGAGTGTACCTGAGGCTTAGAACGGATGTACCGATCCGTAGATTTCTCTCTGCCAAGTTTTCGATAGGGATTGGAAATTCTGGGAATGACTGTTTTGTCATTCTTTCGTCCATGAGTGTTTCTTTTTAGCCAGTATTGGCTGTGTTGTGTTACCTTAGAGTGTAAGGATTCTTTAAGAAGGTAACTGAAACATTATTTGATCTTTTCGTCTCGTTTAGATCTTACAGGTACATTTATCGCTGATGGCGACATAGTGAGCGAAGCTCACAAGGAGTTATTATACTGTACCCCAGTATTGCTTCATATTCGTAAGACTAGGTCTAAGTTGACCTGTTACACACATAAGCCTAGGAATCATCTTTATGGATCCGCAATGCAGGCGGAATATGGTTTGGCAGAAAATATATTTAATCTCAGAAGCTTGTGTAAACTGAGGGTGACCTGATTATCGAGGCCCTCGACCTGCGGCCTGATTTCGTTGTCATCATATTGGTCCGTATTTACGGCCAATCTTCTTCACCAGAATGAAGTATCTGGCATGTGAGGCCAGTCTGAAGTCTTTTGCTAATTGTAGGACAATGGCATCGACTTTGTTTAAATAATTGATATCGCCCGTACTAAGCAAGATATTTGCTAGGGCGTATCTGACGGGGTTCAGTCAGGGATTAGAGCTATTGCATGATCAGTCAACATTGGTCAAGACATTGTTGCATGTCTGGGATCTGTGATGCCTAAAGCTGACCTTTGTAACTACACACATTATGTACTCGATCTTATACTATTGACTGTTTCATCATCATCATCGTACGTCATGAATAAATATTGTAAACGTCAGCAGCATTCCCTACTTCACTGACTTCTACTTGTGGTTGTGTGAGTTAATGTGAAGACGTCCAAGAGCCTATACGGCCTTCGTGTTATCAGCACTGTTATCTACACACTTACACGATCAACCACATTGTAATACAAGTACTACACGTCTGAAGCTACATGAATACTGACATGATGTGTGTGTCTACTATACCCTGGCGGCACCTCACGCTAGTGACCTAAATTCTCGCTACAACTTTGTACTGTCCAGGACAACACGACACGCTCAACGTACTAACATTCATACACAGAAGACAGTGCGTTACATCTGGGCATTTACACTGAACAACTGTTTACATCTAAAAGACACTCTACATCTCCAGCGTTAAACAGACAGTAAACAGACTTTTACATCTGGTGAACCAGATTCGTGGGTTTTTTGTCAACGACACGGATTTTCCTGCCCACATCTGGATTTATGCATCCGGAAAACAAGATTAACGTTTAGTTGTCAGCTACGCAGTAGGAAATAGGTCAACGTCTGCTGACCGACGTATACATTCATGGATGATGCAGAATTGCTACATGGACCACAGCTGCTACAATAGTGCTACATAGACCACAGTTGCTAACGAAGTTATTTAACACTGTGACAATCGTCGAAGGACATATGTGTCAAAGTTCACGTCACAAGTTTACGTGCAAGCTCAAATTGTAAACATAGAACAGTTCAACCTGTTGTTTACTACGACATTCTTCACTTTGGGAGACTACTACACCTGTTGTAAAGTTACGGTGACCTTCAACGGTGGAACGTCTACTAGTGTTTACTAGTGTACTGCAATGAACTGCATCTTTGCGGTTGTAGAGGATTACGCTTAAAGATAAGTGGCCTGGTTTACGTGTTAAACTTAGCCTTTATTTTATGTGCAAATAAGCCTTCCTCGTTACATTCATTATATGCATTCTATTGTTTACTTGTTCTTTGTTTACTTGTTGAGTTAGTGTGTATTTTTTTTACGGGTTCAGGTTGGAGGGTCTTACAGTAAATATCCCACTCAACCGAGGGTTACTGTAAGCGTTCTTTAGGGATTGTGCATATTTCTCACAGTGGAAATTGCAAGCGACTTTTGTTGCTATTTATTTATTTATTTTTCTTAGCTGTGACGAGATGAGTTAGTGTTATTTTCGTTATTTTTTCTCCGTACTTTAGTTTTGATTCGTTTTGGTTTGTATTTGTCTGCCTTCTCTTTTCTATTGTTAATTTCTATACACCCTTTTGTTTATACACTGTGTTGTCAGTGTATTATTGTGAATTTTGCGCAGTTATCATTGTGATTTTTCACAACATTTCATTTAGTTAAGCTGTATTTTCTTTTGACCTCTGCGTATGTTTTCGTTTGTTTAGATGCTTATCTTTGTTTAGTTATCGTGATATTGTTGATATATACAGTCTTCATGTATACTTGATCATGTACTATTCTTTATATGATGCAAATTATATACTGAGTTGATTAATAGTGACTTTATAAATAAGGTAATTGTACTTAGTCTTTATAAAAGACTCATCTCCCACTGAGCTTGGGATAACGTGTGTTGCTATTTCAGATATATTGACAGCACATTTGTAGACAGGATGTCTACATTAGATTTCTTCCTCGAGCAAGGGTTGGCCCTTGGCAAAGCTGGTGAGAAATTGGAGGATTTTGTGCTTGCTCAATATGCCAAAGCTCAAAAAGCTGAGGAGAAAAAGATTCAGCTAGACAGAGAATTTGAAGAGAAAAAGATTCAAGCGCAGCTAGACAGAGAATTTGAAGAGAAAAAGATTCAAGCGCAGCTAGACAGAGAATTTGAGGAGAAAAAGTCACAAAGAGAGGCTGAAGAGAAAAAGATTCAAGCGCAGCTAGACAAAGAATTTGAAGAGAAAAAGCATCAAAGAGAACTTGAAGAGAAAAAGCATCAAAGAGAACATGAAGAAAGACTCTTGGCTTTGGAAATAGAGAAGTTGAAAGTGACTAATATAGGGAGTTCTCAAGCGACTTCTTCGAGCACAAAAAGTCATGATTATAAGTTCAAACTTCCTCATTTTAATCCTACAAAAGATGACATAACGTTCTATCTAGATAGACTAGAACTTAATTGTGTAACATATAAAGTAGATAAGGCACTGTGGTAAAGTGGGATGATATAAATATTTATAGGGGACTTAGTGTACTGACTGAGATCAGCTGTGAAGGTATCTGTATCTAATAAGTGTGGTGTATTACAGATGACCTTACTTGTTACCACATTTAGACCTCAGTCAGACCTATTCTGGAATATTGTGATGACTACGTTGAATGTCTAGGGTTATGATAATGATGAAGTGTATGTTCACAACAACCAACAGACAGATAAACAATTTAATTTAATCCACAATACTTTACAACACTGTGACACTCACATACATAGAACACTCTATAAGACTATCTTAAATGAGTCAAGTGTTAAAGTTTAAAAATATATGTATTAATTCCTTCAAATATTAGATATCCTAATTCAACTACAAAGTGAACCAGGAGTCACAATCAAATGTAATCACAAGTTATATGTACACAATTTATAGAAAGAATCTTTGTATTGACATATATTATTATTGCAATTTGTGTGTAAGTTGTGCTGTAGTACTATGAGGTAATACTGGCTTTTCAAGCTAGGTGGTTGTGTGTCATCATGACTTCAAGTGTTTGTTTCTCGTGGACATAATATTGGGAAAGTTCACAGTTTCTTTTTATTTGAAACAAATAATGTCCCTCTTGATTTAAGGTAAAGTCACTTTTAGAGGGGGTATACACAAGACTGAGCTGCTCTGGCCACGGAATCTTAACTTCTGTGGGGGCAGCCAGAAACAGTCTCCACTGCTCGCTTGCTTCACCGTGTTCTTGAGACACAACACAGGTCGATATATTGACCAAGGAGTCTGCTACCAGCCTCTGAATTCAGCAAAACCCAGACCAGGTGCTGCTTTAATATGTTAGTACCACTGTCCCTGAAACAAGAAGGTTGTACCTCCTACTTCAGAACTAATTTATAATCTATTTCCACACTGAGCACAATACATAACAAACACCGAGTTCAGCGCGGTAGGCCAACTGTTAGCTTCTCATGTAACAACATTCACCAGTATTCCTCTCCTTAATGGTTACTACGCCTCTGCAATTTCAGCTGTAATTCCTTCTATACAATAAGATAGGTGTCATAGTACTATTTGGCAATTCCATATAGTCCTAGGCAGTTAAACTCCTCTCCGACATGTTTTGTTCATGGTGGAGCAATTTTCTTGGCTTTGCCTCATGTTTGCTACTGAACTACACACAGACAGACATAAATTATCAATTCACATTCAATTTTCATCTAAAAGATATCAAATATTTCTAGCTTACCACAATTCATGGAAATAATAAACAAATACGTTGACTGGCGATGAGTTATGGCACAATTCCGATCTGCCTCTGTCCCAGGCTTTCATAAGAAAAATATGAGCTGGATCTCAACGCACTTGCTTCTCAGTAAGTTTATTTTAAAAATGTGGCACTGAACTGACGCTCCTAATCGACTATATTAAATGGTCTAGCCAATAAGACCATGTTTACAAAAGTATTTGAAAAAAAGTACCCTTCCTACCGTTTCCCGTAACAACCAAAAATAGTATCTGCAATCGACTAATCATATTTAGGCTTACATATTCTTCTAGCCAATAAAATCGGATTTAACTTGTTGGCCTATTTCCCGTAAAATAGTGGTTTCAAAACATGCCACTGAGCAATTATGATTTGGTGCTGTCAGACAACCTCACTATTTTATTTTGGCTATAATTTGTTAATTCCTAGACTATTTGCGTAACACTTAACATATTCTTTGTCAGCAAGTCCTAAGGAACCCAAATATATAAATTTAATGGAGCTAAGTGGCTGCGTTCAAAATATGCATTTTCTTCTATCACCCGTTCACTCCTATACGATGGGGTGTCTTCTGTACTGTCAGGATTTCAGACGAAAAACAGTATTGGGTCATGTTTCCTAATAAGCATTAACCATGTTTTTTAAAACCTAACCTCGTATTGGTAGTGTTTTTTGTCCCTGTTTATTTGAAAAAAAAGTTAGTGCTTCATGCCTTACGCGTGGGATTGGCGTTACTATTAATCGCGAGACTGTGGTAGTATTGCATGCGTTCCTCCGTTCAGCCCTCTCTCTCTCTCTCTTTCTAAGTCCGTCTGTCTTTTCATTACTCAGTGTAATAATGACATTAATGCTAGTATTAATCTAGGTCATTACGCAATGTGTCTATCTCAAGGTTTTCTAAGAAACACAGTACCAGTTTTATTTTTGAACCGCGTGTAGTTTATGCAGTAGGCTTTACTAGCAAACGTGAAAGCGTTACAATTATGCAGGCGAAGTATAAAATAGGGGTTTTTATTGTTCAGCCATTACGGAGGTATACACGCTGGCGCATGCCATTGAGAAAGCATTGGTCTTCCACCATTCTTCTTTCCTTTTATTGAATTAATTCGTTAGGCTTTACATTTACTTTTTAATTTAGATATGTGGATTTAAAATTTTTCACGACAGGCACAATATGTTAGACAACTGTTGAATTCACTTACAGGTGAACCATTAAATATTATAATGGCAATAGAAGAACATGATAGGACTAACTATGAAGTTGTCAGAGCAGCCTTACTGAAAAGATATCAGCTTAAAGAACATGATTACCGTCTTCGTTTTAAGACTATGTTACCAGAATCTGGTGTAGAGTTCTCGGACTTTATAGGGAAGATACGCCTTACTTTCACTAGATGGATAGAGTTGTCTAAGACTGAACATACTTATGAGGCACTTATGGACTTGTTGCTTAGATACAAAGTAATGTCATCTGTTAATGAGTCTTTTCTTGCCTTTATACACGAACGTAAACCTAGGGACATAAAATAAATTTAAACAATACTGTTGCCAATATGTCACTGTTCATCCACAACAAACAATTAGCAATAATAACATTAAAGAAGGTTTACCCGTGGCTTCTGCGACTCCATACAATTCTAATTTCGGAGGTAAAGTTAAAGGTACTCAGCGCAACTTCGATAAGAAAAGTAAGCGTAACTTTGGACAGGATCAAAGTGATTCATGCCAAAGAGGCTCGTCTTCTAGGAATTGGAGGCAATCTGATAGCCCTCATAATTATGGTTCCAACAAATTTGGTAACTTTAAAAGGGGTATCCACAATAAAAACTATCCTCGCCATAATTTTTTAGGACGACAGCAGTATCAGTCTGATAGATATTTTCATCAAGGTGTAAATCACAATCACAATTGTGAAAACTGCGGTTCAAACCAAAATAATAATAGCAATAGGGGTAATTACCATAATTCCAAAGGAAATAGTAATCCAGGTAGATGGCAGCATAATAATAATAGATCATGTCATCATACTAACTGTGCTGAACAATAGTCACAAGGAGTTAGTAATGATCAAAACAATAGTAAACCTAGCGCTAGTGTTAGTTCTTGTTCTGCCTTTGATTTTGGGAGAGCATCTCAATGCCCTCAGTGCACCACTTTATTTGAACCTACTACTATATCCACCTTGGGTTGCGGTCATCCTCTGCCCGCTCTTCCTGCCGCAGCGGCTCATGACGGGAGAGGATCTCTTATTCTACATAGGGGTCTAATGAATAATGATCCAGTCTCAGTCCTCTTTGATTCTGGATGTACCACTAGTATAATTAGACAATCTCTAGTAGATCCTTCATGTGTCACTGGAAGAGTGTTTAAATGTGTAACATTTGGTGGCACTGTGGAAAAATACTCTACCGTTATCATCCGTATAGCTACTCCCTTCTTTACGGGACAGGTCCAAGCGTGTCTGCTTCCAAATCTTATTTCGGATCTTATCGTCGGGCGTATACACGGTATTAAAGAGTGTACCCGCAGCGGATTATTGCTTGGGAAGAACATAACTTAGAAGCTGCTAATGCAGTTATCACGAGAGCTCAGGCTCAGAATATGCCTCAGACTACATCGATCGAAGGTGTTGAGGTACGTGATCAAGATGATCATGATGTCATTTCACGGGACTCTTTTATCAAAAGTCAACAGGAAGACATTTCGTTAAAAAATTTCTTCGTTCTGGCAAAAAATGTGACCCAAATAAGAACACAGATCACAAATCTTGGATCACTATGAAGAATGGCGTACTGGTGCGTATGGTACAACACTCCGACATGTCTATACATTCACAAATTCTTGTTCCGAAAGACATGAGAGTTAGAATACTGCAACATGCTCACGACTCCCAATGCGCTGGTCATATAGGACTTTCACGTACGAAGTCGAGAGTTCTTGCGGCTTTCTTTTGGCCATTCGTCAACAGAGACATACGTCTTTATTGTCGCTCGTGTAGAGTTTGTCAAGAAGTAAAATCGAAAGGTCCTCACCATGCAGCACCTATCCAGGCTGTGGACATTCCTAACCGTCCATTTCAGAAAATGGCGACAGATATCATTGGTCCTTTCAAAATAAAATCAGCCAGAGGACATCAATTTATTCTTACATCTGTTGACATGTGTACTCGATGGCCAGAGGCCATACCTATGAAGAGCATTTCGACTGATGATATTGCAGACGTTCTTTGGCTGATATTTTCGCGGTTTGGATTCCCTAGGGAAATCTTGTCAGACCATGGCACCCAACTGATATCTGAGACAATGTCGCAAGTGATGTTTACTCTTAATATCAAGAGTTCACTGAGCAGTATTTATCATCCTATGTCTAATGGATTAGTCGAACGTCTCAATAGAACTCTCAAAAATTTACTTGGGAAAATAACTGAGGATCATCCTCAGGATTGGGACAGAGTCTTACCCGCTGCTCTCTTTGCTTATAGAGAGGTTCCTAATGAACATACCGGGTTTTCTCCTTTCGAGCTCGTCTTTGGCGCGCGTCCGCGCTGCCCAATGTCCTTGCTTCACGATCTGATAGCTGCCGATGATATTAGTGATGACACACAATCTTCTTACGAGTATGTCATTGCCCTCAAGCAGAAAATCATTGAAGCTTGCAAATTAGCAACTTCCGCATCTGAATTTGCTAAAGCAAAGGCAAGACAGTTTGCAAATAAAAATAGATGCCTATGTCAACTTTGTCCTGGAGACAAAGCATTTGTATTACTTCCTTCGAGGGAAAATAGACTTCTTATTGGTTGGAAAGGTCCTTTTGAGATCGTATCTAAAATTTCTAATGTCGACTATGTCGTCGATATTGACGGAAAGCATAAAACTTTTCACATAAATATGCTTACGGAATTTTATGAACGTCCAGAGTACTTACAACCTATCTTTCAAGCGACGGACGACGCTACGGTCGCTCGTGGCCATTACTCATCGCTGTCTGTCATACAGGATGAGGAATCTACTTTCTCTGATGTTAATCTTCCTCTTCCGATGATTCCACTTCATTCTACGGAATCATGGAAGGATGTTGCAATTTCACCTAATTTATCAACTAGGGAACAGTCACAAATCTCTTCCATGTTACAAGCATTTCAGGATATTCTCACGGACATTCCTGGACACAATACAGTCATTGAACATGACATTGTATTAACTGACTATACTCCTATCAGGGTCAGACCTTATCCTATTCCTATCCACTTCCAAACTCAAGTCGAGAAAGAGTTGGATGAAATGATAAAGTTAGGAATAATTGAACCATCCAATTCGGCATACTCGTCGTCTATGGTTATTGTCCGAAAGAAAGACAATAACATACGCATTTGCGTCGATTACCGTAAACTAAATCAAGTAACGAAGTTCGATGCAGAACCTATGCCTCTGTTGGATGAGTTACTTACTAGACTTTCCAATTCTCGTTTCTTTACAAAGCTGCACTAGTCTAAAGGATATTGGCAAGTTCCTCTAACCGAACGAGCCAAACCTTTCACTGCTTTCTCCACACCTAGGGATTTGTTCCAATGGAACTTTATGCCTTTTGGCCTTATGAATGCCCCAGCTACATTTGTACGCATGATGCGTCGAATACTGGCATATCGGTCTGATGTGATTGCATACTTGGACGATGTCTGTCTTTATAGCGATTCTTGGGAAGATCATTATCTGGGATTAGATGAACTGTTGTCTACTCTACGTGAGCATAATTTGACAGCTAAACCCTCTAAAGGCTATGTTGGGTTTAGTGAGATTTCTTTTCTTGGTCATTGTGTTGGTCATGGTCCCTTGAAGACAGAAGACCACAACACTCCTAAGATACTGAACATCACTATTCCTAAGACTAAAAAACAGATCTGTAGTATCTTGGGCCTCATACAGTTCTACGGAAGATTCATTCCGAATCTTTCCTCTATTACGGCACCACTCTCAACCCTATTGAAGAAAGGGTCTCCTAATATGGTGCATTTGTCCCAAGAATGCCAATCTTCATTGGATCAGATTAAGTCATTATTTTCGTCTCCTCCTATTTTAAGACTACCTACAGCCGATAGGACGTTTGTCCTTCGTAGTGACGCCTCAGCAATAGGGATCGGGGCGGCACTGATGCAAGAGTATTCTGAGACTCTGCATCCTGTAATGTATGTCTCGAGAAAACTGAATGCGGCAGAAAGGAATTATTCTGTTCTAGACCGAGAATTGCTGGCTATGGTCTGGGCAATTCTTAAACTCCAAAGATTCCTTCTCGGCGCGCATTTTGTAGTAGAAACCGAACAAAAAGCTCTCACAGCTATGCATAATAAGGATTTGAAGAGTTCGAGATCCACTCGATATGCTATTGCTCTTCAACCTTTTCATTTCACGGTACGAGCTATCCGTGGTTGGGATAATATGATGGCAGACATATTGTCTCGATGCCCACATGAAGCTACTTAGCTCTTTTGTCTAGATCCACTGTTACATATCTAAAGTTATGATCTATTCTTACAATAACATGCTTCTGTAACGCTAATGGTTTAAACTCATGGTTATGTATTGATTACTTGCTTTCTCTGTTACCGTCTTCGGTAAAACAGAGGAAGGCTTTGTTTCATATGAAATAAAGGTCGAAAAAATTAATGCGGCCACATTTATAGTTTAGATATCTTTTAAGTGACTATGGTACATTATAACATTATAAGAAGTGTTCTATTTGCATTATTCTCAGCCAACCGGTGAGATATGTTGGAACGCTGTATAACTACGATGACTTCTATAGACGTCCTGATGTTCCTTGAGGATTTTGCTTACAAGACATCGCCGGAATAGAGCATCGTCTTGTTCTTCTGACGTCATCAGATATTAGTTCTATACACATGTATAATCATACGTTTGTAAAAAGAATTTAGAAATGTTGTTAATGATTGTCCATTTGAGTTTATGGTTATATACGCATTATACGTCGTGAGATTTCGATGTTGGTGTAATCTCGTTTTGGAAATTGTCATTCACCATTTATACACATTGATATGAATTTTTGTTGTAACATTACCTGCACTTTTGAGTTGGTTGGTAACACCTCCCCGGATATATTTACTTTGAGAAAATAGTTTCTCCTATCTAGTGAGATTTTTTCTTCTCACCAGACGCTCTACTGTGCGTCGGTTGGATCTGACATTATGATGTTATATTTTTTGGTGATCCTTTCATCGGCGCATTACTCATGCGTTATGAGCTTAATGCACCTGGCTCATAGATGTATTTCCAAAAAAAAAGTGCCATTTTTTCCCCCGGGAGGTGTGGTAATGTTACCGTCATTTTGGACGGTGGAAAAAACGCCAACCTAATGTATGTTTGGTTTAATGTGATCAAAGAGAGATAAATGTTTATTATCTTTCTGTGACAGGTTTGACTGGTGATTATATTCTCCTGTTTTTTTTTCCTTAACCAGCGGCACTTGGGCTTTCAGCCCTTCGGCCCAATGACATGTCATTGCGAGGCTGGGGAACCTGAGGACTTTCCTTCCAACCCGGTCAGGAGCTTCGCTCCTTCCCATCCACAGAGGGTTTATCACAGGAGCCGTTCAGGCTATTCAGTCAAATTTCCGGCCGTAAACATTTCTTCAAACGCTGACGACCGGGATTGAACCATGAACACCTGGTCGCCAGTACAACGCGGAAGCCATTACACCAGCGCGGCTCCCTCTCGTGTCTTGTGTTGTCCTGTCTCAGGCAATGTCTTATAGTTGACATGTCTTAAGTCTATTTATAGGATCATATACGGAGTATCTTTATCACCCGTTTGGGCGGAAACGCCTGGTCTGGGTTTACCTCGATCTGTTCCATGCTCTTTGGGCATGCGCGGGTCTTGGCGGCAAAAGCCGGGAGACTGATTCAGAGAGAGTGTACCTGAGGCTTAAAACGGATATACCGGTCCGTAGATTTCTCTCTGCCAAGTTTTCGATAGGGATTGAAAATTCTGGGAATGACTGTTTTGTCATTCTTCCGTCCATGAGTGTTTCTTTATGCCAGTATTGGCTGTGTTATGTTACCTTAGAGTGTAAGGATTCTTTAAGAAGGTAACTGAAACATTATTCGATCTTTTCGTCTCGTTTAGATCTTACAGGTACATTTATCGCTGATGGCGACATAGTGAGCGAAGCTCACAAGGAGTTATTATACTTTACCCCAGTATTGCTTCATATTCGTAATACTAGGTCTAAGTTGACCTGTTACACACATAAGCCTAGGAATCATCTTTATGGATCTGCAATGCAGGCGGAATATGGTTTGGCGGAAATTGTATTTAATCTCAGAAGCTTGTGTAAACTGGGAGTGACCTGATTATCGAGGCCCGCGACCTGCGGCCTGATTTCGTTGTCATCATATTGGTCCGTATTTACGGCTAAACTTCTTTACCAGAATCAAGTATCTGGCATTAGAGGCCAGTCTGAAGTCTTTTGCTAATTGTACGACAATGGCATCTAATTTGTTTAAATAATTGATATCGCCCGTACTAAGCAAGATATTTGCTAGGGCTTATCTGACGGGGCTCAGTCAGGTATTAGAGCTATTGCATGAACAGTCAACATTGGTCAAGACATTGTTATATGTCTGGGATCTGTGATGCCTGAAGCTGACCTTTGTAACTACAATAATTATGTACTCGATCTTATACTATTGACTGTTTCATCATCGTATTATCGTACGTCATGAATAAATATTGTAAACGTCAGCAGCATTCCATACTTCACTGACTTCTACTTGTGGTTGTGTGAGTTAATGTGAAGACGTCCAAGAGCCTATACGGCCTTCGTGTTATCAGCAATGTTATCTACACACTTACACGATCAACCACATTGTAATACAAGTACTACACGTCTGAAGCTACATGAATACTGACATGATGTGTGTGTCTACTATACCCTGGCGGCACCTCACGCTAGTGACCTAAATTCTCGCTACAACTTTGTACTGTCCAGGACAACACGACACGCTCAACGTACTAACATTCATACACAGAAGACAGTGCGTTACATCTGGGCATTTACACTGAACAACTGTTTACATCTAAAAGACACTCTACATCTCCAGCGTTAAACAGACAGTAAACAGACTTTTACATCTGGTGAACCAGATTCGTGGGTTTTTTGTCAACGACACGGATTTTCCTGCCCACATCTGGATTTATGCATCCGGAAAACAAGATTAACGTTTAGTTGTCAGCTACGCAGTAGGAAATAGGTCAACGTCTGCTGACCGACGTATACATTCATGGATGATGCAGAATTGCTACATGGACCACAGCTGCTACAATAGTGCTACATAGACCACAGTTGCTAACGAAGTTATTTAACACTGTGACAATCGTCGAAAGACATATGTGTCAAAGTTCACGTCACAAGTTTACGTGCAAGCTCAAATTGTAAACATAGAACAGTTCAACCTGTTGTTTACTACGACATTCTTCACTTTGGGAGACTACTACACCTGTTGTAAAGTTACGGTGACCTTCAACGGTGGAACGTCTACTAGTATTTACTAGTGTACTGCAATGAACTGCATCTTTGCGGTTGTAGAGGATTACGCTTAAAGATAAGTGGCCTGGTTTACGTGTTAAACTTAGCCTTTATTTTATGTGCAAATAAGCCTTCCTCGTTACATTCATTATATGCATTCTATTGTTTACTTGTTCTTTGTTTACTTATTGAGTTAGTGTGTATTTTTTTCTGCGTGTTTAGGTTGGAGGGTCTTACAGTAAATATCCAACTCAACCGAGGGTTACTGTAAGCGTTCTTTAAGGATTGTGCATATTTCTCACAGTGGAAATTGCAAGCGACTTTTGTTGCTATTTATTTATTTTTTCTTAGCTGTGACGAGATGTGTTAGTGTTATTTCCGTTATTTTTTCTCCGTACTTTAGTTTTGATTCGTTTTGGTTTGTTTTTGTCTGCCTTCTCTTTTCTATTGTTAATTTTTTTACATCCTTTTGTTTATACACTGTGTTGTCAGTGTATTATTGTGAATTTTGCGCAGTTATCATTGTGATTTTTCACAACATTTGATTTAGTTAAGCTGTATTTTCTTTTGACCTCTGCGTATGTTTTCGTTTGTTTAGATGCTTGTCTTTGTTTAGTTATCGTGATATTGTTGATATATACAGTCTTCATGTATACTTGATCATGTACTATTATTTATATGATGCAAGTTATATACTGAGTTGATTAATAGTGACTTTATAAATAAGGTAATTGTACTTAGTCTTTATAAAAGACTCATCTCCCACTGAGATTGGGATAACGTGTGTTGCTATTTCAGATATATTGACAGCACATTTGTAGACATGATGTCTACATTAGATTTCTTCATCCAGCAAGGGGTGGCCCTTTGGCAAAGCTGGTGAGAAATTGGAGGATTTTGCGCTTGCTCAATATGCCAAAGCTCAAAAAGCTGAAAAGAAAAAGATTCAGCTAGACAGAGAATTTGAAGAGAAAAAGATTCAAGCGCAGCTAGACAGAGAATTTGAAGAGAAAAAGATTCAAGCGCAGCTAGACAGAGAATTTGAGGAGAAAAAGTCACAAAGAGAGGCTGAAGAGAAAAAGATTCAAGCGCAGCTAGACAGAGAATTTGAAGAGAAAAAGCATTAAAGAGAACTTGAAGAGAAAAAGCATCAAAGAGAACATGAAGAAAGACTCTTGGCTTTGGAAATAGAGAAGTTGAAAGTGACTAATATAGGGAGTTCTCAAGCGACTTCTTCGAGCACAAAATGTCATGATTATAAGTTCAAACTTCCTCATTTTAATCCTACAAAAGATGACATAACGTTCTATCTAGATAGACTAGAACTTAATTGTGTAACATATAAAGTAGATAAGGCACAATATGTTAGACAACTGTTGAATTCACTTACAGGTGAACCATTAAATATTATAATGGCAATAGAAGAACATGATATGACTAACCATGAAGTTGTCAGAGCAGCCTTATTGAAAAGATATCCGCTTAAAGAAGATGATTACCGTTTTCGTTTTAAGACCATGTTACCTGAATCTGGTGTAGAGTTCTCGGACTTTATATGGAAGATACGCCTTACTTTCACTAGATGGATAGAGTTGTCTAAGACTGAACATACTTATGAGGCACTTATGGACTTGTTGCTTAGAGACAAAGTAATGTCATCTGTTAATGAGTCTTTTCTTGCTTTTATAAACGAACGTAAACCTAGGGACATAAAAGAAATGGAACAATATTGTTGCCAATATGTCACTGCTCATCCACAACAAACAATTAGCAATAATAACATTAAAGAAGGTTTACCCGTGGCTTCTGCGACTCCATACAATTCTAATTTCGGAGGTAAAGTTAAAGGTACTCAGCGCAACTTCGATAAGAAAAGTAAGCGTAACTTTGGACAGGATCAAAGTGATTCATGCCAAAGAGGCTCGTCTTCTAGGAATTGGAGGCAATCTGATAGCCCTCATAATTATGGTTCCAACAAATTTGGTAACTTTAAAAGGGGTAGCCACAATAAAAACTATCCTCGCCATAATTCTTTAGGAAGACAGCAGTATCAGTCTGATAGATATTTTCATCAAGGTGTAAATCACAATCACAATTGTGAAAACTGCGGTTCAAACCAAAATAATAATAGCAATAGGGGTAATTACCATAATTCCAAAGGAAATAGTAATCGAGGTAGATGGCAGCATAATAATAATAGATCATGTCATCATACTAACTGTGCTGAACAAGAGTCACAAGGAGTTAGTAATGAACAAAACAATAGTAAACCTAGCGCTAGTGCTAGTTCTTGTTCTGCCTTTGATTTTGGGAGAGCATCTCAATGCCCTCAGTGCACCACTTTATTTGAACCTACTACTATATCCACCTTGAGTTGCGGTCATCCTCTGCCCGCTCTTCCTGCCGCAGCGGCTCATGACGGGAGAGGATCTCTTATTCTACATAGGGGTCTAATGAATAATGATCCAGTCTCAGTCCTCTTTGATTCTGGATGTACCACTATTGGGGTTAGACAATCTCTTGTAGATCCTTCATGTGCCACTGGAAGAGTGATCAAATGTGTAACATTTGGTGGCACAGTGGAAAAATACTCTACCGCTATCATCCGTATAGCTACTCCCTTCTTTACGGGAGAGGTCCAAGCGTGTCTGCTTCCGAATCCTATTGCGGATCTTATCGTCGGGCGTATACACGGCATTAAAGAGTGTACCCCGCAGCAGATTATTGCTTGGGAAGAACATAACTTAGAAGCTGCTAATGCAGTTATCACGAGAGCTCAGGCTCAGAATATGCCTCAGACTACATCGACCGAAGGTGTTGAGGTACGTGATCAAGATGATCATGATGTCATTTCACGGGACTCTTTTATCAAAAGTCAACAGGAAGACATTTCGTTAAAAAAATTCTTCGTTCTGGCAAAAAAGGTGACCCAAATAAGAACACAGATCACAAATCTTGGATCACTATGAAGAATGGCGTACTAGTGCGTATGGTACAACACTCCGACATGTCTATACGTTCACAAATTCTTGTTCCGAAAGACATGAGAGTAAGAATACTGCAACATGTTCACGACTTCCAATGCGCTGGTCATATGGGATTTTCACGTACGAAGTCGAGAGTTCTTGCGGCTTTCTTTTGGCCATTCGTCAACAGAGACATACGTCTTTATTGTCGCTCGTGTAGAGTTTGTCAAGAAGTAAAATCGAAAGGTCCTCGCCATGCAGCACCTATCCAGGCTGCGGACATTCCTATCCGTCCATTTCAGAAAATGGCGATAGATATCATTGGTCCTTTCAAAATAAAATCAGCCAGAGGACTTCAATTTATTCTTACATGTGTTGACATATGTACTCGATGGCCAGAGGCCATAACTCTGAAGAGCATTTCGACTGCCGATATTGCAGACTGATATTTTCGCGGTTGGGATTCCCTAGGGAAATCTTGTCAGACCATGGCACCAACTGATATCTGAGACAATGTCGCAAGTGATGTCTACTCTTAATATCAAGAGATCACTGAGTGGTAATTATCATCCTATGTCTAATGGATTAGTCGAACGTCTCAATAGAACTCTCAAAAATTTACTTGGGAAAATAACTGAGGATCATTCTCAGGATACGGACAGAGTCTTACCCGCTGCTCTCTTTGCTTATAGAGAGGTTCCTAATGAACATACTGGGATTTTTTCTTTCGAGCTCGTCTTTGGCGCGCGTCCGCGCGGCCCAATGTCCTTGCTTCATGATCTGATAGCTGCCGATGATATTAGTGACGACACACAATCTTCTTACGAGTATGTCATTGCCCTCAGGCAAAAAATCATTGAAGCCTGCAAATTAGCAACTTCTGCATCTGAATTTGCTAAAGCAAAGGCAAGACAGTTTACAAATAAAAATAGATGCCTACGTCAACTTTGTCCTGGAGACAAAGCATTTGTATTACTTCCTTCCAGGGAAAATAGACTTCTTATTGGTTGGAAAGGTCCTTTTGAGATTGTATCTAAAATTTCTGATGTCGACTATGTCGTCGATATTGACGGAAAGCATAAAACTTTTCACATAAATATGCTTACGGAATTTTATGAACGTCCAGAGTACTTACAACCTATCTTTCAAGCGACGGACGACGCTACGGTCGCTCGTGGCCATTACTCATCGCTGTCTGTCATACAGGATGAGGAATCTACTTTCTCTGATGTTAATCTTCCTCTTCCGATGATTCCACTTCATTCTACGGAATCATGGAAGGATGTTGCAATTTCACCTAATTTATCAACTAGGGAACAGTCACAAATCTCTTCCATGTTACAAGCATTTCAGGATGTTCTCACGGACATTCCTGGACACACTACAGTCATTGAACATGACATTGTATTGACTGACCATACTCCTATCAGGGTCAGACCTTATCCTATTCCTATCCACTTCCAAACTCAAGTCGAGAAAGAGTTGGATGAAATGATAAAGTTAGGAATAATTGAACCATCCAATTCGGCATACTCGTCGTCTATGGTTATTGTCCGAAAGAAAGACAATAACATACGCATTTGCGTCGATTACCGTAAACTAAATCAAGTAACGAAGTTCGATGCAGAACCTATGCCTCTGTTGGATGAGTTACTTACTAGACTTTCCAATTCTCGTTTCTTTACAAAGCTGGACTTGTCTAAAGGATACTGGCAAGTTCCTTTAACCGAACGAGCCAAACCTTTCACTGCTTTCTCCACACCTAGGGGTTTGTTCCAATGGAACTTTATGCCTTTTGGCCTTATGAATGCCCCAGCTACATTCGTACGCATGATGCGTCGAATACTGGCATATCGGTCTGATGTGATTGCATACTTGGACGATATCTGTCTTTTTAGCGATTCTTGGGAAGATCACTATCTGGGATTAGATGAACTGTTGTCTACTCTACGTGAGCATAATTTGACAGCTAAACCCTCTAAAGGCTATGTTGGGTTTAGTGAGATTTCTTTTCTTGGTCATCGTGTTGGTCATGGTCTCTTGAAGACAGAAGACCACAACACTTCTAAGATACTGAACATCACTATTCCTAAGACTAAAAAACAGATCCGTAGTCTCTTGGGCCTAATACAGTTCTACGGAAGATTCATTCCGAATCTTTCCTCTATTACGGCACCACTCTCAACCCTATTGAAGAAAGGGTCTCCTAATATGGTGCGTTGGTCCCAAGAATGCCAATCTTCATTGGATCAGATTAAGTCATTATTTTCGTCTCCTCCTATTTTAAGACTACCTACAGCCGATAGGACGTTTGTCCTTCGTAGTGACGCCTCAGCAATAGGGATCGGGGCGGCACTGATGCAAGAGTATTCTGAGACTCTGCATCCTGTAATGTATGTCTCGAGAAAACTGAATGCGGCAGAAAGGAATTATTCTGTTCTAGACCGAGAATTGCTAGCTATGGTCTGGGCAATTCTTAAACTCCAAAGATTCCTTCTCGGCGCGCATTTTGTAGTAGAAACCGACCAAAAAGCTCTCACAGCTATGCAGAATAAGGATTTGAAGAGTTCGAGATCCACTCGATATGCTATTGCTCTTCAACCTTTTCATTTCACGGTACGAGCTATCCGTGGTTCGGATAATGTGATGGCAGACATATTGTCTCGATGCCCACATGAAGCTACTTAGCTCTTTTGTCTAGATCCACTGTTACATATCTAAAGTTATGATCTATTCTTACAATAACATGCTTCTGTAACGTTGTCACTTTGTTTAAACTCATGGTTATGTATTGATTTCTTGCTTTCTCTGTTACCGTCTTCGGTAAAACAGAGGAAGGCTTTGTTTCATATGAAATAAAGGTCGAAAAAATTAATGCGGCCACATTTATAGTTTAGATATATATTAAGTGACTATGGTACATTATAATATTCTAAGAAGTGTACTATTTGTATTGTTCTCAGCAAACCGGTGTGATATGTTGGAACGGTGTATAACTACGATGACTTCTATAGACGTCCGGAATAGAGCATCGTCTTGTTCTTCTGACGTCATCAGATATTAGTTCTATACACATGTATAATCATATGTTTGTAAAAAGAATTTAGAAATGTTGTTAATGATTGACCATTTGAATTTATGGTTATATACGCATTATACGTCGTGAGATTTCGATGTTGGTGTAATCTCGTTATGGAAATTGTCATTCACCATTTATACACATTGATATGAATTTTTGTTGTAACATTACCTGCACTTTTGAGTTGGTTGGTAACACCTCCCCGGATATATTTACTTTGAGAAAATAGTTTCTCCTATCTAGTGAGATTTTTTCTTCTCACCAGACGCTCTACTGTGCGTCGATTGGATCTGACATTATGATGTTATATTTTTTGGTGATCCTTTCATCGGCGCATTACTCATGCGTTATGAGCTTAATGCACCTGGCTCATAGATGTATTTCAAAACAAAAAAATGTGCCATTTTTCCCCCCGGGAGATGTGGTAATGTTGCCGTCATTTTGGACGGTGGAAAAAACGCCAACCTAATGTATGTTTGGTTTAATGTGATCAAAGAGAGATAAATGTTTATTATCTTTCTGTGACAGGTTTGACTGGTGATTATCTTCTCCTGTCTTATGTTGTCCTGTCTCAGGCAATGTCTTATAGTTGACATGTCTTAAGTCTATTTATAGGATCATATACGGAGTATCTTTATCACCCGTTTGGGCGGAAACGCCTGGTCTGGGTTTGCCTCGATCTGGTCCATGCTCTTTGGGCATGCGCGGGTCTTGGCGGCAAAAGCCGGGAGACTGATTCAGAGAGAGTGTACCTGAGGCTTAGAACGGATGTACCGATCCGTAGATTTCTCTCTGCCAAGTTTTCGATAGGGATTGGAAATTCTGGGAATGATGTTTTGTCATTCTTCCGTCCCTGAGTGTTTCTTTATGCCAGTATTGGCTGTGTTGTGTTACCTTAGAGTGTAAGGATTCTTTAAGAAGGTAACTGAAACATTATTCGATCTTTTCGTCTCGTTTAGATCTTACAGGTACATTTATCGCTGATGGCGACATAGTGAGCGAAGCTCACAAGGAGTTATTATACTGTACCCCAGTATTGCTTCATATTCGTAAGACTAGGTCTAAGTTGACCTGTTACACACATAAGCCTAGGAATCATCTTTATGGATCCGCAATGCAGGCGGAATATGGTTTGGCAGAAAATATTTTTAATCTCAGAAGCTTGTGTAAACTGAGAGTGACCTGATTATCGAGGCCCGCGACCGGCGGCCTGATTTCGTTATCATCATATTGGTCCGTATTTACGGCCAATCTTCATTACCAGAATGAAGTATCTGGAATGTGAGGCCAGTCTGAAGTCTTTTGCTAATTGTACGACAATGGCATTGACTTTGTTTAAATAATTGATATCGCCCGTACTAAGCAAGATATTTGCTAGGGCTTACCTGACGGGGCTCAGTCAGGGATTAGAGCTATTGCATGAACAGTCAACATTGGTCAAGACATTGTTACATGTCTGGGATCTGTGATGCCACAAGCTGACCTTTGTAACTACACACATTATGTACTCGATCTTATACTATTGACTGTTTCATCATCATCATCGTATTATCGTACGTCATGAATAAATATTGTAAACGTCAGCAGCATTCCCTACTTCACTGACTTCTACTTGTGGTTGTGTGAGTTAATGTGAAGACGTCCAAGAGCCTATACGGCCTTCGTGTTATCAGCACTGTTATCTACACACTTACACGATCAACCACATTGTACAACAAATACTACACGTCTGAAGCTACATGAATACTGACATGATGTGTGTGTCTACTATACCCTGGCGGCACCTCACGCTAGTGACCTAAATTCTCGCTACAACTTTGTACTGTCCAGGACAACACGACACGCTCAACGTACTAACATTCATACACAGAAGACAGTGCGTTACATCTGGGCATTTACACTGAACAACTGTTTACATCTAAAAGACACTCTACATCTCCAGCGTTAAACAGACAGTAAACAGACTTTTACAGAATGGAATTTTTACAACTAAGAGGATGCGATGAAGTATAAAGAAGGAAACCAAGAGCGTCCGTAGCCTTATAATAGACAGACGTTTTAATACCAGTAGGGCTAATAGTCACAGTGATGTCAAGGAAGTTCACTGAGGTCGTAGACATTTCAGAAGTGAATTTGATGGCAGGATTGAAATTACCAATATAGTCAATAAACCGACGGAGGTCTACCTCAGACATGTCAGTAATGCCAATACCATCATGAATGTAGCGGCGGTAAAACTCGGGTATTGGCCCATCATAATTTTGAAAGACCAAATATTCAAAATGGCCCATAAAAAGGCAAGCGTAACTATGGCCCATCTTAGTACCCATAGCAACGCCACTGATTTGGTTGAAGAATTGGCCATTAAACACAAAAGAGTTGAGATTAAGAACCAACTCAGCACGGCGAAGAAGTGGACCTGTACTTATAGTAAGATCAGTACGCTGGTCGAGAAAAAATTGGAGTGCCTTGAGACCATCAGCATGTGGAATAGAAGTATAAAGGGAACAAACATCTCGAAGGAAAAGACGGTAAGTACGATCAGGCGTGAATCTGATAGAATCAAAGGTAGTGATAGCATGAGTAGTGTCTTTCAAATAAGAAGGCAGATTGGCGACCAAAGGCTGGAAAATACTATCAAGGAATTCAGAAATACGTTCAGTGGGACAACAGCAGGCTGAAACAATAGGCCTACCAGGGTTAGCAATTTTATGCACCTTAGGAAGCATGTAGAAGGAAGGCTTACCAAGACTACTATCAAAAATATGGAGAGTTAAAGCACCAGAAGGGAGAAGATCATCATGGACAAGGCCCCGGATAGTCTCATAAACAGTAAGATTATTCCGGACTGTAGCATCACCAGAACAAGATGAGTAAAAGGTGGTGTTACCTAGCTGTGTAACTCCTTCGTGAATGTATAAGTTCTTACGCCAAACAACCACAGCACCACCTTTGTCTGCCGGCTTGATAACAATATCATCACGGTTTTTAAGGCGTGACAATGCCCGCCATTCAGAAGACGTGAGGTTAGATCGACGGAGACGGCGCAGATTGTGCTGGTCAATATCATGTAAAGTATTTCAAAATTGTAGCCTCTTCTTCTGTTCTTGGTTAGTGGTAGTTATGGAAGGGTACCAACATCTTCACGCGAATGTTCAATATTAGCAAATCGATGTAATGTTAAAATCAAAACTCCAACGAGTGGTAGGCAAATTGGCCAACATGATGATATGATACTCAACTCGTTGTTGGAAATAGTTCATACAATTTATTTACGCTGTACAGTGGACGATACGAAATAGTACTTTTGATGCATTAATGATCAACAAGAAAACAGGACGGTGAAATCTGGCGTAATGTTCATAATGGCAATATATCTTTCCTGTTAGATCCTTACAAATATTCCATAATCAATTTATGATTGAGCATATTGAATTAATGAAGTACATTGTATGAGTAGGCAGTTAGATCAAACAGTAACTTTCATTTGTCCCTTTGACCTTGAGAATGATAACGAGATCCCCGTTATGTCTTCTCACATCTGAGGTCTCTCGAATGAGTAAGTTCCTAACTTTATAAGCCTCATGATTAAGCATCATAAAAATATTTTAACATATTGTCTATGGACGACATCCATTGGCGCATAGACAGATAATATAATTAGATTTGATTCACCTCTGTAATACCGCCGATACTTTCAGTCCGGCTCCTTCGGATATATAATAACGCAGAGACCATTCCATTTATACATAAGGTTTATCCCTTGAATACTTTCAAGACTTCCTAAATATTAACGTTGCGACTACGTTCCTTTCTGATACCAGGGTTGTACGAGTACCAGCTGGAGGTCACACGTAGAAAGACGAACAATAATTCATACGAAAATATCCTTGATTAATAAAATCCATTACCTGGCTTGGATGACCGAAGGGCTATGTCTTAAATGCAGTGAGCCAGTCATCAATCAAGTACACTTAAGTCCGAAATCAAGGACAAAGCTTCAGACTCACAGTCTGGTTATGGAATCCTGCTTCATTCTCCAAGCAGATACGTCATCTGCCTTTGTTTGACAACAAGCGCGTTAATTTCCAAATCCCCAAAAATGGGCGTTCTCGTGCACAATAAATTTAATATACCAAGCGTATTACTTATATCTCAATTGGTGCGTACACTTTTAACAAAGACAGGACCTGAGACTGTCTATATTGTTAAAGTCTGTTAGGACTTAAAAAAGGACGCAACAGTTACCTTAAAAAGCCCCCTGAAAAAAATTAATTCTATTAATTTTTTTCTTCGTTAATAAACGCGGAAAGGTGAATCACATTTACATATTCATGTACTAATAATACACCCCCCCCCCCCCTTATATATACTAATGACAAATGGGATGTAGAATTAAATTCAACATCAACAAACAAAAGGTGTAATAAACAAAAATTCCAACCACAATCCATCAATTTGGAATAATTGTGGCACCAAGAAAAGAAATTAAAGTATGAAGGATGATGAACTAAAACAACGAGGATGTGAAACCATGAAACTAAAAAAATGAACAAGTGAATTATAAATGATGAAGATGAAATTACATCATAAATGAGAAGTGAATTAATAAACAACCAAAATGAATGCAAATAAAACAAGCAAAGTGATCAAAGCAATTAATAAACCACGCGAAGTGAACAAGACACTTAGCCGTTTCTAAAATTAATTAGTGACACTAATTAACTATGAGTGCAAAATAATACACTAAAAGTGGTGGTTTCTAGTTCTAAGAACTATTATACAAACCATTATTGTTAACCACTGTGAAATATATAACTAATTAAGTGATCTTAATTGCTAATAACTAATCAAAATTGTTCATTGTTGCGTGATAAATTCTCGCAACATCGTTTTATTTCAATATCTGTTTTATAACGCAAGGGCAACAACTGCTTGGAATTTATAGTCACTTTTCTCGGTAAGCATTTGTCTTCTCGCGTTGGTATCGAATGCAGTTAAGTTTGAGCTGTGGTCATTTTGCGCTGGACTGCGCATGACTTGTCTTGCTTTTTGGTCGATCGGTTTCCGCCCACCACTAGTGGAGTGAGCGATTTGGAATGGCGAAAGAGATGCCTCGTTGAAGAGGGGATTTCCGCTATTTTTTGTTCTGTCAGGGATGTGTAGTCCTCTTAATGGATATTTCGTTTATTCGAGATAATACCTCTAGTGTTTCCCACATGTCGGGAGGCGTGATATTTCTGTGTATTTCATGAAAGCAAGGTAAATTGACTTTTTCATTAACTCTATCGATTTTGGGTCGTGAGCGATTTCGATTCATAGCCTGTCTTCGAAAGTCGTCGTCACGAGATGTTTTCCCAGCTCACATGTCGCTGCATTGTACTGCATCGGTTGATGCAGGTACCAAGGACCATTACTTGCTACTTTGTTAAATGAACTAGGTTTGGAAAACCTTTATTATCTAGAGGATATTTTTGAGGACATTATTTATACTTCGGCAGACGTGTCTGTCTTGCTGAAGTCAAACTAAGGAGAGTGAACTGATCTCATACATCTGGTTATCTCCTGGCTGTTATAGAAAAGGATGGAGTTTTCCACCTGACTACATTTACAGCACTATGAAATATAACATGCATCTGACTCATCATTGTAATGCTGTCTACCGTCTATTGCTGTATTGAATGTTGCTGTGATAATGACTGTTTGATGTGCCTACACATTTGCGTAACCATTTTGTCACTGTGGCGTCCACAATAAATAATGAAGAAAAACGTCAACGGCTGTTTCAAGACTCATTGACTTTATACGTCGTGAGTTTACTGACGTCCTATGTGGATTGCCCTGTTATTGTTGTATGAACATTGTTTTGACTGAACACATCTACACACTACACAAAACCAGACATGCGGATACCATCCATCATCATATGGCATCACGCATCATTTGGTGGCCATAAGCTGGTTTGATTCTGGTACCAGCAAACACGGGGTCCCTTACCCACTTCATTTTCAACAAGAATTCATCAGCATCCTTCAAGAAATTAACATTCTTCAATACAGTCAACATCTTCAAAATTTTCAAAGTACTCGGCGTTGCCCGGTAAAAGTCAAAATTTCAACTTTTTGACGGAAACAAGAATTTGACAGTACCCGGCGTTGTTACATGTTGCCGGTTAACTCGGACTGCTGTTATCTTTTACGCAAGTCAAGCAAGTTGCTGCTGTCAAGGTTCCAGTGCTGTCGTTTTTTGTGAAGGTCAAGTGCCGGTTGAAACGGGTTGTTTTCTGAAGAAGGCCAAGTACCGATTTCCATCAACTTACTTTTGGATTAGAAGGTCAAGTGCCGAAAATACTCAACACACAGTATTTCAGAAGCTCTTGTACCATCGTGTTAGCAGTGGAAGCAGTTCAGATGTGCCATCATCGTTGGAGCTTCGCTCTTTAGGACGTTGATTGACATCCGTTTTTCTGCTGTTCTACGATTGGAAGCCTATAAGTTAAGTGGCCTGTTTGTATGTAAACTGTGCCCTTATACTTCTGCTGAGTCTTCTGTGTATCATCTCATTCTATATGTTATATGTTTATATGTTATTTGTATATTTATATGTTTATATTTCAGCGGGTTCTCGGTTGGGTGGTGTCTCCGTTAGATTATGCCACGTCATAGAGGTCGTCTATTGTGAGCGTTTTCTGTAGGGTTTGCAAATTTCCGATACTGGAATTTGCTAAGCGACTTCTGTTGCTATTTATGTTAGCTGTGATGACATGTTTTAATATTGTTTTCGTTATTATTTCGCATTCTTTAGTTTTGTTTTGATTTGTTTGTATTTGTTAGCCTACTCTTGTCTATAATTTAGTTTCATACAACATTTTTGTTTATACACTGTGGTGTCATGTATTTTGTTTAATTCTATCGCAGATATCGTCACATTTTTTGTGATATTTCATTAATTTCTGCTTTATTTTTAGTTGATTTCTGCGAAAGTTTTTGTATTGTTGCTGATCTTTGTTATTGTTTACATTGTTATTGTTTACATTGTTTGTATTGTTTACATTTTCAATGTTTACATTCTGCATGTGTTTACATAGTCATTGTTTACAGTTATAGTAATTAGTTAATGGGCTATGCTAATGCACTGTTACTACTACACTGATGATAAATGAATGATGAATAGTGTCGTGCACTATTGAATGAGAAGTGCACTTATGATCAAGAATTGAGTGCTGATATTTCATATACAAGTTCTTTGATTGGAGACTTGTTTCCCACAGAGACTGGGATAATATAATGTGATGTGAATATACAAGTGCTTAATTAAGACTTGTTACACTTAGGTTTGAAATAAATTAGTTAATTATTTCAGGTTTTGGACTCATATGTTAGACAACATGTCTACATTTGAGCACTTTATTGAGCCGGGTAAATTGCTTGGGAAGACTGGTGATAAGTTAGAAGAATTTGCAACTGCTCGATATGATAAAGCAATGGAAGCTGAACAAAAGAAACTGCAGATGCAGGTGGATGAAAAAAGATTCCAAATGGAAATGGAAAAACAAAAAAGGGAATCAGAAGCTGAGGAAAGAAAACTCCAGCTACAGCTAGAAGCTGAAAGACTTCAAAAAGAGGCTGAGAATAAAAGACTTGAAAAAGAAGCTGAAATAAAAGACTTGAAAAAGAGGCTGAAAATAAAAGACTTGAAAAAGAAGCTGAAAATGAAAGACTTCAAAAAGAGGCTCAGGCTGAGGAAAGAAGATTACAGAGAGAGTCTGATGAGAGGAAAGAGAAAGCAAAAATGGAACATGAAGAAAAGGTCTTAGCTTTAGAGTTGGAAAAATTGAAATTGACGAGCATGAGTAATGGTAATGATTCAAACAAGGGTTCATCTTCTGGTAAGGCTAATAATGATACTTTTAAGATTAAGTTACCAACATTTAGTCCTTCCAGTGATGACATAATGTTCTATCTGGACAGATTTGAACAAGCATGTACAGCTCATAACATAGACAAAGCAAAATATGTTTATCAGTTATCAGGGATACTGACAGGTAAAGCTCTAAGTATATTAAATATGGTGGATGAACCTGACAAGAACAATTATGAGGTTGTCAGGGCCGCTTTGTTAAAGAAATATCAGCTTAACGAAGACGGCTATCGTCTACAATTTAAAAACATGTTACCTGAAAATGGAGTTGAATTCTCCGAGTTTATTGCAAGAATACGCATTACTTTCTCACGATGGGTTGAACTATCTAAGACGGAAAAAACTTATGAAGGACTTATGGACTTAATACTTAGAGACAAAGTCATGTCGTCTGTCAATGAGTCTTTCCTTGCTTTCCTTCATGAACGTAAACCTAAAACAATAAAAGAAATGGAAGATTTCTGTTGCCAATACGTAACTGCGCACCCACACATAACCATGGGTAACTCTAAGGTGAAAGAAGGTTTACCAGTTGCTTCGGCAGCTCCGTATGGTCAAAACTTTGCTCGTAGATCCCAACAAAATTTTGATAGAAAGAGTAGCGGTAATTTCTGTCAAAATCATGGAAATCAATTTCATGGTGATTCTTCTTCGAAGAATTGGAGACAACCTGATAGTACTCGTTACTATCACCCTAATAATTATAAGCATTTCAAAAGAGGATATGGTAATAGAGGTTATTCCTGCCGAAGACCTCAGAACCAAACAAATAGATGTTCGCATCAATGTGAACATGATAGTAATCGTGGAAACTGGAATTCGAACCAGGATAACAATTACAATAGAGACAATAATAACTGCAGAGATAATAATAACTCTGATAACTTCAGAGGTAATAATAGTCGGGGTAGATCTCAACACAAAAAAAAGAGATATCAGCAGGCTAATGCTGTACAACAGGAAACTGAGGGAGCCTGTAATCATGTTGTTGATAGTAAAAACTTTGACGCTGTCACTGGTTCTGCTTTTGACTTTGAGAGAGCAAACAAATGCCCCCAATGCAGTACTTTATTCGAACCGGGTACCATAACTACTTTGAGTTGTGGTCACCCACTTCCCGCTCTTCCTGCTGCTGTTGCGCATGACGGGAGGGGTTCTTTAATTCTACATAAGGGTCTTGTTAATGATACTCCGGTCTCACTACTTTTCGATTCCGGATGCACCACTATTGGTGTTAGACAATCGCTTGTAGATCCATCTTGTGCTACAGGAAGGGTTATTAAATGTGTCACATTTGGCGGCACTCTAGAAAAATATCCTACTGCTGTAATTCGCATTGCCACTCCTTTCTTTACTGGAGATGTGCATGCTTGTCTCTTACCTAATCCTATTGCGGACCTTATTATTGGTCGTATTCACGGAGTTAGGGAGTGTACCCCACAGCAGATTGCTGCTTGGGAAGATAATAACATGCAAGCTACAAATGCAGTAGTTACAAGAGCACAAGCTCTACAAACACCCGAAACTTCACTGAATAGTGATAATGAAGTTGATAGCCAAGATAGTCACTTAGTAATCACTCGTGACTCTTTCATAAAATTGCAAGAAGAAGATCCTTCTTTAAAAAAATTCTTCGTTCTTGCGAAGAAAGGTGATCCGAATCAGGATACAAATAGAAAATCTTGGATTGCAATGAGAAACGGCGTACTTGTACGTATGGTACAAGATTCGACTACGTCGGCACATTCGCAAATTCTTGTTCCCAAGAGCATGAGAGTCCAAATATTACAACATGCTCATGACTCGCAATGTGCTGGACATATGGGTTTTGCCCGTACGAAGTCGAGAGTCCTTGCGGCTTTCTTTTGGCCTTTTGTCAATAAGGACATTCGTATTTACTGCCGATCATGCAAGGTATGTCAGGAGGTCAAATCTAGAGGACCACGACATGCTGCGCCTATCCAGGCTGCTGACATTCCTATTCGGCCGTTTCAGAAAATGGCCATAGATATTATTGGCCCTTTTAAGGTCAAGTCGGCCAGAGGACATCAGTTTATCCTTACATGTGTCGATATGTGCACACGTTGGCCAGAGGCTATTCCTCTTAAGAGCATATCTACTACAGATATCGCAGATGCTCTTTGGTTGATATTTTCTCGCTTGGGGTTCCCCAGAGAAATATTGTCAGACCATGGCACTCAACTCATATCTGACACTATGTCACAGGTAATGTCTACCTTACATATTGAACGATCTCTCAGTAGTATCTACCATCCTATGTCTAATGGGTTAGTTGAGCGTCTGAATAGAACGCTCAAGACTTTGCTTGGTAAGATAACTGAAGATCATCCTCAAGATTGGGACAGGGTTTTACCCGCGGCTCTCTTTGCCTATAGAGAAGTCCCTAATGAACACACAGGATTTTCTCCCTTCGAACTTGTCTTTGGCGCGCGTCCACGCGGCCCTATGTCTTTATTACACGATCTCATCACTGCCGATGATATTAGCGATGAAACTCAATCCTCATATGAGTATGTCATTGCTCTTAGACAAAAGATCATTGAGGCATGTAAGCTAGCAACTGCTTCATCAGAAATTGCTAAAGAGAAGGCAAGGCAGTTTGCTAACAAGAATAGATGTCTACGACAACTTTGTCCAGGTGACAAAGCATTCGTCCTACTCCCCAGTAGGGAAAATAGACTTCTTATTGCATGGAAAGGTCCGTATGCAATAGTCTCTCGGATTTCCGATGTTGACTATGTGGTCGATATTGATGGAAAGCATAAAACTTTCCACATAAACATGCTTTCGGAATTTCACGAACGTCCGGACTATTTGCTGCCTATTTTCCAGGCAACGGATGATGCTCCTGCACCTCACGGTCATTATTCATCCCTGTCTGTCATTCAGGATGAGGAAGCTACCTTCTCTGATGTCAACCTTCCCCTTCCAGTGGTTCCATTACATTCCACGGAATCTTGGAAAAACGTTTCTGTTTCTCCTAATCTTTCTGGTGACGAACATCGACAAGTCTCGTCGATGTTACAAACATTTCAGGATGTTCTCACTGACATTCCTGGACACACAGATGTCATAGAACATGACATAATTCTTACCGACAATAATCCAATTAGGGTTAGGCCGTATCCTATTCCTATACACTTTCAGTCGCAAGTGGAAAAGGAATTGGATGAAATGATTCAATTAAATATAATTGAACCATCGACTTCACCATATTCTTCTTCCATGGTTATTGTCCGGAAGAAGGATAAGAACATACGAATTTGCGTTGATTATCGCAAATTGAATCAGGTCACAAAGTTCGACGCTGAACCGATGCCTTTGTTAGAAGATCTACTGATTAGACTTTCTAATTCTAGATTCTTCACTAAACTTGACTTGTCTAAAGGTTATTGGCAAGTGCCTTTAGCAGAGCATGCCAAACCTCTTACTGCTTTTTCTACACCTAGGGGTCTATTTCAATGGAATGTTATGCCTTTTGGTCTCATGAACGCCCCTGCCACTTTCGTTCGCATGATGCGTCGAATTCTGTCACATCGTTCGGATGTCATCGCATACTTAGATGACATCTGTCTCTTCAGTGATACCTGGGAAGATCACTATTTAGGGTTATATGACTTACTGTCCACTCTACGTGAGAATAATTTGACAGCAAAACCTTCTAAAGCTTTTGTTGGTTTTGGTGAAATCTCTTTCCTGGGTCATCGTGTTGGTCATGGTCTCTTGAAGACAGAAGACCACAATACTTCCAAAATACTGAACATCTCTGTTCCTAAAACGAAGAAACAAGTTAGGAGTCTCTTAGGTTTAATTCAATTTTATGGGAGATTTATTCCAAATTTATCTTCGATCATGGCACCTCTCTCAACATTGTTGAAGAAAGGTTCGCCTAATCTGGTCCGTTGGTCTGAAGAATGCCAATCTTCACTAGACCAAATCAAGAATATATTTTCTTCTCCTCCCATCTTAAGATTACCTACTCTTGATAGGACTTTTGTTCTTCGGAGTGATGCTTCATCCACTGGGATTGGAGCAGCACTGATGCAAGAATATGCAAATACTCTGCATCCTGTTATGTACATTTCTAGAAAACTAAATGCGGCAGAGAGGAACTACTCGGTTTTAGACCGTGAGTTGTTAGCGATGGTTTGGTCAATTCTAAAGCTACAAAGATTCCTCCTGGGCGCACATTTCATTCTAGAGACTGATCAGAAAGCTCTTACAGCTATTCAGACTAAGAATTTGAAGAGTTCGAGATCCACTCGATATGCTATAGCTCTTCAACCTTTTCACTTCACGGTACGAGCTATCCGTGGTGCGGATAATGTGATGGCTGACATTTTGTCTAGATGCCCACATGACTCCAACTAATACTTCTGTCCTATATTTCCATATATTACAGAGTCATAACACACCTATATTTCTACAATAGATTAGCACATCTGTACTTACTTTATATGTACACACTATCGTGCTTTGTTGTCATCTTCTTCTGTTCGTTTTTTAAGATGATAGAGGAGGACTGAGTAGTTAATATAAGGGCCGTTAGTTTACTAAACAGCCACAATTATTAATAATGTATTGTACCTTATGAAGCATATTAGTTATTAATTAGCATTATATTGCTTGTACTTTCTCAGAATGTCATTGTTGAGCTGAGGACTTACCTTACGAGTTCTAGATTGTGTACTTACCCTCGGAATACCAGAGCATATGTCCTGGATCGTCATGTAGTTTAACTTTACTATGTACTTATGTCATTACATGTCAAAGAATGTACTATTTAAATTTTCCTATCAGATTTGTACATCCATTTTTAAAGACAATATTAGAGTATGCTGTTTAATGATGATTATAGTAACTTGCATACGTATATTGTGTTTACATGCTAACGTGATGTGTGTTGGTGACACCTCCCCGATGTGAATATTTTTTGAGACATATTTATTTTTCTGTTGAGGTATATCCTCACCAGACACTCTATAATTAGCCTATTGTTTGGCAATTTAATTAATTATCAGCGCATAATTCGTGCGTTTTGAGCCGCTTATCGCTTGCTCTTTGATATTGAAAAAAAAATATGTTCCACATTTTTTTTTTATCGGGAGGAGGTGGTGATATGTTGCGTGATAAATTCTCGCAACATCGTTTTATTTCAATATCTGTTTTATAACGCAAGGGCAACAACTGCTTGAAATTTATAGTCACTTTTCTCGGTAAGCATTTGTCTTCTCGCGTTGGTATCGAATGCAGTTAAGTTTGAGCTGTGGTCATTTTGCGCTGGACTGCGCATGACTTGTCTTGCTTCTTTGTCGATCGGTTTCCGCCCACCACTAGAGGGAGTGAGCGATTTGGAATGGCGAAAGAGATGCCTCGTTGAAGAGGGGATCTCCGCTATTTTTGTTCTGTCAGGGATGTGTAGTCCTCTTAATGGATATTTCGTTTATTCGAGATAATACCTCTAGTGTTTCCCACATGTCGGGAGGCGTGATATTTCTGTGTATTTCATGAAAGCAAGGTAAATTGACTTTTTCATTAACTCTATCGATTTTGGGTCGTGAGCGATTTCGATTCATAGCCTGTCTTCGAAAGTCGTCGTCACGAGATGTTTTTTCCCAGCTCACATGTCGCTGCATTGTGCTGCATCGGTTGATGCATGTACCAAGGACCATTACTTGCTACTTTGTTAAATGAACTAGGTTTGGAAAACCTTTATTATCTAGAGGATATTTTTGAGGACATTATTTATACTTCGGCAGACGTGTCGGTCTTGCTGAAGTCAAACTAAGGAGAGTGAACTGATCTCATACATCTGGTTATCTCCTGGCTGTTATAGAAAAGGATGGAGTTTTCCCCCTGACTACATTTACAGCACTATGAAATATAACATGCATCTGACTCATCATTGTAATGCTGTCTACCGTCTATTGCTGTATTGAATGTTGCTGTGATAATGACTGTTTGATGTGCCTACACATTTGCGTAACCATTTTGTCACTGTGGCGTCCACAATAAATAATGAAGAAAAACGTCAACGGCTGTTTCAAGACTCATTGACTTTATACGTCGTGAGTTTACTGACGTCCTATGTGGATTGCCCTGTTATTGTTGCATGAACATTGTTTTGACTGAACACATCTACACACTACACAAAACCAGACATGCGGATGCCATCCATCATCATATGGCATCACGCATCATTCATGTCTTAAAATGTTTAACAAATTCCAGTTATTAAAATCTGTAATAACATTAAGAAGTTCCATTATCATTTCCGAAAACAGTCAATCATCAATGAAGTTCCGTTTTATTGAAATCTAACGACATTGAAATGTTATTTTCCGGGTAATCCTGAAAGTTAAAAAACTCCACTTGGAAAAGTATGTATCTATCATCTTAGAAGGATGTTTATATATATATATATATATATATATATATATATATATATATATATATATATATATATATATATATATTCACAATGTAACGTTCAGAAGGAAATGTTGTCCATTTAAAACAAAAGTTAATGTTCTTTACGTCAATGTTATTGACACAACACTGTTATTGAGTTACAATAATAAAAGTCTGAATAATCCATTTCCAAACGCAATACAGTGAAGATATAACTTGAGTAGACGTTAAATAAATCATCAAAGTTATTTGATCATTACGTTACAATTGCAAGACTGTCTGTGTAGAGGTTCCAATCTCTGTAGGGCGTATTTGCTCGCTTGGATCGCTTGGACACCTGGATAAACAGTCCGCTAACACATTTTGTGATCCTGGTACGGAACGTATGGTAAAACTGTACGGTTGCAAAGTTATTGCATATCTGGTGGATTTCGCTGACTTGACGTCCTTAGTGTTGAGAGCAGTAAGTGCTTTTTGATCAGACTCAACAATGAAATGAGATCCCAACAAACACCGCTCAAGTTTGTTAATTGACCAAACTAAAGCGAGAAGTTCCTTATCCAGAACCGAGTATTTCTGCTCCGTTGCTGTTAACTTTCTTGAAACATACATCACTGGATGCAAGGTGCCACAGTATTCTTGAAGTAGCACACTCCCTATTCCGTAATTAAACGCGTCACTGCGAAGTATGAAACGAATGTTTGGATTAGGTAGCATCAAAACCGGAGGTTTGGAAAAAAAATTCTTGATAGAATCCAACGCGATTTGATGTTCATCCGACCACCGAATCACGTTAGCTGTGCCCTTCCTCGACAATGAAGAGAAAGGAGCAGTAATGGTCGATAAATGAGGAATAAATTTACCGTAAAATTGTATTAGACCTAACAAAGATCGTACTTGTTTCTTTGTTTTAGGAGCTGTAATGTTCAGGATTTTCGTGACGTTACTGTCCTCAGTATATAATTTGCCATGACCAATACGGTGGCCTAAAAATGATATGTCGTGAAAACCCACGAATGCCTTGGATGGCTTAGCTGTTAGATTAAATGACCGTAACGTGGACAGTAATGTGTTCAATCCCTGAACATGTTCATCCCATGAGTTGCTAAAGAGACAAATGTCATCGATGTATGCAATGACATCGTGACGATGTGACAGTATGCGGCGCATCATGCGCACGATAGTGGCAGGAGCGTTCCCTAACCCAAATGGCATAAAATTCCATTGGAATAGGCCCCGAGGTGTCGAGAAAGCAGTAAGTGGCTTTGCATTTTCTGTCAATGGGACTTGCCAATATCCTTTTGACAGGTCAAATTTAGAAAAGTAAATAGAGTCAGACAGTTTAACTAATAAATCTTCTAACAAAGGTAATGGTTCCGCGTCAAATTGTGTAGCTTTGTTTAATTTTCTATAGTCTACACAAAGACGAATATTGTTATCTTTTTTTCTGATGATCACCATAGATGAAGAATAGGGTGACGTTGAAGGTTCAATTATCTTTAATTGAAGCATTTCATCCAACTCCTTATCAACCTGAGCACGAAAGTGTAAAGGGATAGGGTATTGACGAACTCGAATAGGTGTGTCGTCAGTCAATAGAATGTCATGTTTAATAACTGACGTACGACCTGGGATGTCAGTGAGGACATCCTGATAAGATTTTAGAATTGAGGAAACTTGCTGGCTTTGATCAGCCGAAAGATCAGAAGAAATAGTAACATCACTCCAACTTTCAGTCGGATGGAGTGGTACCACCGGTATAATTAATGGTACGTCTTGAAAAGAAGACTCTTCTTCTTGAATGACAGCTAAAGTGGTATAGTGATGAATAGGAGGTGTAGGATCGTCAGTTGACTGAAGATAGTCAGGACGTGTATGGTATTCCTTTAACATATTAATGTGAAAGGTTTTATGTTTGCCCTTTACATCGACAATGTAGTCGACATCCGAAATTCTAGATATTATTCTAAAAGGGCCGCTCCAGGTAATGAGTAGACGAATATTTTTAGAAGGCAATAATACATGTCTCATCACCCGGAATAAGCTGACGAAGACGTCTATACTTGTTTGCAAAAAGTCTAGCTTTCTCTTTTGCATGTTCAGATGCTGCGGTAGCTAACCTACATGCATCTATGATCCTTTTTCTCAAAGAGATCACATACTCATAAGAGGATTGAGTCTCCTCTTCGATATTCTCTTCAATGAGTAAGTCGTGGAGTAACGACATTGGTCCGCGAGGTTGGATGCTGAAGACTAATTGATACGGAGAGAAACCGGTTACTTCGTTTTGCACCTCGCGATACGCACAGAGGGCAGAAGGTAGGACTCTGTCCCAATCCTGAGGATAATCTTGCGTAATCTTACCTAGTAACTGTTTGAGTGTCCTATTCTTACGCTCAATTAATCCATTGGACATTGCGTGTTAGATCGAACTAAGCGATCTATCAATACCTAACAACTTCAATACTTGTGACATAGCTTCAGATACAAATTGAACACCATGGTCAGATAAGATCTTACGCGGAAAACCTAAACGCGAAAAGATCAACCATAATGCCTCTGCAACACTAGCAGATGATGTATTTTTCAGAGGTATGGCCTCAGGCCAACGAGTACACATATCAATACAAGTGAGAATATGTGTATGTCCTCTTGCAGAAGGTTGCATAGGACCAATGATATCAATAGCCATTTTCTCAAATGGTCGAATCGGAATGTCCGCAGCCTGAATAGGAGCTGCGTGGTATGGACCCCGAACTTTGACTTCCTGAAATGTAGTACACGAACGGCAGTAGATATTCACATCTCTGTGAACGCCTGGCCAATAGAATGCAGGTAGCACTCTAGATTTGGTTCGTGAAAAACCAAGATGGCCTGCGCATTGAGAGTCGTGTGCGTGACGCAATATCCGAGCTCTCATAGAAAGAGGTACTAAAATCTGAGATCGTAATGAAGAATCAGTGTCATGTATAAGTCTAACCAATATCCCATTCTTGAGTACAAAATTATGTCTAGATTTTGCATTCGGTTTTGTAGTCTTGTTATTAGCTAGTTTAACAAATCTGGTCAATGAAGCATCATTTTTTTTGCAATGTTATAAACGACTCCCGTGAAATAGGAGTGTCAACATCATCATTAACATTGACCGCAGGTTCAGAAGGTGTATTACGCAACATATCAGTAGCTTGCGCTCTGGTAACTACTGCATTTGCAGCCTGAATATGTCGCTCTTCCCATTCAGCAATTTGCTGTGGGGTACACTCTTTTATACCGTGTATGCAACCCAATATGACATCACTAACTGGATTCTGAAGAAGGCATGCGTGAATCTTCCCTGAAAAGAAAGGTGTATGTAAATTAATAATGGCTGTAGGAAAGGTTTCCACAGTGCCGCCGCAGGTGACGCATTTGACAGTATTGCCTGTAGCACAACAAGGGTTGATCAGCAAATTCCGTACACCGACTGTGCTGCAGCCTGAATCAAATAAAATAGTACAATGAATTGAGTTAACATATCCTCTATTGAATTTAAGGCATCCTTTTCCCTGGTGAACTGACGCAGAAGCGGCCGTTCAGACTGCTTGGAGACTTGGCAATATGTGTCCACATCTCAGCGTCGTGATCGCCTTGGGCTGGAATAGCGTAGAGCATTCGTGACAAGCCTTTACCTGCTGAAGATCAATACAAGACATTGCATTATGTGGATTAACATTTTTGTCCTGATCTTTGTTAGTTTATGCTTCAAGTAAAGCAACATTAGACTGATGACGAGGTCTGCTCGAAGATCTATATCTTCGCCGCAATCGATTCTGACTATTTTCTCTAAAATTGCTATAATTACTGTTACTGTTGGAGTTAAAATCTTGGTTAGAACGCCAATTATTGGTATTACTGTTATGTCTTTGACCGAATGATCTGTTCAGAAAACCATGTCGATTTTGTGAATACTGCGAATTGGATCGCCAGTTTTGTTTATAATTGTTTCCTTGATTATTTCTGAAATTATTGCTATCAAAATCTCGTGATCTGTGAGATTGACCCCAAGAAACATTATATAAAGAAGATTGTTTGAATTGTTTCCCCATATAAAAATTACAAGAACTGAAATTCTCGTTATTTCCCTTTTTAAAGGATATGTCGTTACTTAATGAACGGTGTCGTGAAAAGTTATTCTGTTGCATAGCAAAAGCAACAGGAAATTCATCCTTAATCTGAGTATTCCTAATATCCATGTTCGGATGTGCGGTGCAGAAATTTTTGCAATTTTCATCCATTTCTTTCATATTTTTAGGGTTACGTTCATGTAAAAAAGTAAGAAATGCTGGGTTTACAGAAGATAAAACTTTATTGCGTAGCAATAAATCAAAAAGACCGTCATAAGATTTTTCTACCTTGGATAATTCGATCCATCTTTCCAAGGTGAGACGTATCTGAGAAAGAAAGTCATTAAAGTTTTTTCCTGATTGTGGTAGCATAGTTTTAAAACGTACCCTGTATTCATCTTCCGACATTTGATACTTCTTAAGAAGAGCTGCTCTAAGAGCATCATAATCTTCATTTCAATAGGCCTGACCATTCAGGTAATTCCGATATACATGTTACTGCCCTCCGTTCATGTGCCGGTAATGACAAGACTCGCTTTTCGTTGGAGAATCGCCTTATTTTTAAAATGGGCGTTCTAGCTCCTGATGGTTTAAATATACATCATTTTGCATAAATTCTGGTAGCTTTTCTCTTTTTCATTCTTTATTCGTTGTCTTTTAGATCTATCTTCTTATGTTTTTGCTTTGGTTCGTTTCGTATCTTTTTATATCTCTTGTTTTGTCGCTATCGTACGTCACTTCCTTGTGATTTCTGTGACAAGAGACTACTACTTTCTTCCACAGATTCATTGGATCGAGCTAAGCTTTATTTTACTAGTTCCACAGTTTTGTTTATTCTTCTTTTTTTTCGTTTCGTTGATTATTTACTTTCTTGTTTCAGTATTTCTGCTAGATTTTACGGTTTTCTTGTATTGTTATTGTTCTTTTTTTTCTCTCATCACTGTTGTTGTTTACTTTTTCCATCTGCTTGTATCACCCTTTTGTTGTATATTTCTCATCATCGTATAGTTTTGTAGTACCTATATGTAATTTTTGTCTTTGTCACTTGTTTGTGGCTGACGAAGGGTAAAACCCGAAACGTCCCTTGTCTCACGTGGACTGTTATTTGTAAAACTGATTCAATACCGTTTTATTAGTTTATAAACTTGCATTTCTAAAGTACAGTGGTATGCGGGTACATTCTCACGACTCACATTCCTAAAGCACAGTGGTATGCGGGTACATTCTCACATACATTACATTATATAATTGATGCGTGATGCCATATGATGATGGATGGCATCCGCATGTCTGGTTTTGTGTAGTGTGCAGATGTGTTCAGTCAAAACAATGTTCATACAAAAATAACAGGGCAATCCACATAGGACGTCAGTAAACTCACGACGTATAAAGTCAATGATTCTTGAAACAGCCGTTGACGTTTTTCTTCATTATTTATTGTGGACGCCACAGTGACAAAATGGTTACGCGAATATGTAGACACATCAAACAGTCATTATCACAGCAACATTCAATACAGCAATAGACGGTAGACAGCATTACAATGATGAGTCAGATGCATGTTATATTTCATAGTGCTGTAAATGTAGTCAGGTGAAAAACTCCATCCTTTTCTATAACAGCCAGGAGATAACCAGATGTATGAGATCAGTTCACTCTCCTTAGTTTGACTTCAGCAAGACAGACACGTCTGCCGAAGTATAAATAATGTCCTCAAAAATATCCTCTAGATAATAAAGGTTTTCCAAACCTAGTTCATTTAACAAAGTAGCAAGTAATGGTCCTTGGTACATGCATCAACCGATGCAGTACAATGCAGCGACATGTGAGCTGGGAAAAAACATCTCGTGACGACGACTTTCGAAGACAGGCTATGAATCGAAATCGCTCACGACCCAAAATCGATAGAGTTAATGAAAAAGTCAATTTACCTTGCTTTCATGAAATACACAGAAATATCACGCCTCCCGGCATGTGCAAATACACTAGAGGTATTATCTCGAATAAACGAAATATCCATAAGAGGACTACACATCCCTGACAGAACAAAAAATAGCGGAGATCCCCTCTTCAACGAGGCATCTCTTTCGCCATTCCAAATCGCTCACTCCACTAGTGGTGGGCGGAAACCGATCGACCAAGAAGCAAGACAAGTCATGCGCAGTCCAGCGCAAAATGACCACAGCTCAAACTTAACTGCATTCGATACCAACGCGAGAAGACAAATGCTTACCGAGAAAAGTGACTATAAATTTCAAGCAGTTGTTGCCCTTGCGTTATAAAATAGATATTGAAATAAAACGATGTTGCGAGAATTTATCACGCAACATATCACCACCTCCTCCCGATAAAAAAAAAATGTGGAACATATTTTTTTTTTCAATATCAAAGAGCATGCGATAAGCGGCTCAAAACGCACGAATTATGCGCCGATAATTAATTAAATTGCCAAACAATAGGCTAATTATAGAGTGTCTGGTGAGGATATACCTCAACAGAAAAATAAATATGTCTCAAAAAATATTCACATCGGGGAGGTGTCACCAACACACATCACGTTAGCATGTAAACACAATATACGTATGCAAGTTACTATAATCATCATTAAACAGCATACTCTAATATTGTCTTTAAAAATGGATGTACAAATCTGATAGGAAAATTTAAATAGTACATTCTTTGACATGTAATGACATAAGTACATAGTAAAGTTAAACTACATGACGATCCAGGACATATGCTCTGGTATTCCGAGGGTAAGTACACAATCTAGAACTCGTCATGCTTGATACTAGTAAGGTAAGTCCTCAGCTCAACAATGACATTCTGAGAAAGTACAAGCAATATAATGCTAATTAATAACTAATATGCTTCATAAGGTACAATACATTATTAATAATTGTGGCTGTTTAGTAAACTAACGGCCCTTATATTAACTACTCAGTCCTCCTCTATCATCTTAAAAAACGAACAGAAGAAGATGACAACAAAGCACGATAGTGTGTACATATAAAGTAAGTACAGATGTGCTAATCTATTGTAGAAATATAGGTGTGTTATGACTCTGTAATATATGGAAATATAGGACAGAAGTATTAGTTGGAGTCATGTGGGCATCTAGACAAAATGTCAGCCATCACATTATCCGCACCACGGATAGCTCGTACCGTGAAGTGAAAAGGTTGAAGAGCTATAGCATATCGAGTGGATCTCGAACTCTTCAAATTCTTAGTCTGAATAGCTGTAAGAGCTTTCTGATCAGTCTCTAGAATGAAATGTGCGCCCAGGAGGAATCTTTGTAGCTTTAGAATTGACCAAACCATCGCTAACAACTCACGGTCTAAAACCGAGTAGTTCCTCTCTGCCGCATTTAGTTTTCTAGAAATGTACATAACAGGATGCAGAGTATTTGCATATTCTTGCATCAGTGCTGCTCCAATCCCAGTGGATGAAGCATCACTCCGAAGAACAAAAGTCCTATCAAGAGTAGGTAATCTTAAGATGGGAGGAGAAGAAAATATATTCTTGATTTGGTCTAGTGAAGATTGGCATTCTTCAGACCAACGGACCAGATTAGGCGAACCTTTCTTCAACAATGTTGAGAGAGGTGCCATGATCGAAGATAAATTTGGAATAAATCTCCCATAAAATTGAATTAAACCTAAGAGACTCCTAACTTGTTTCTTCGTTTTAGGAACAGAGATGTTCAGTATTTTGGAAGTATTGTGGTCTTCTGTCTTCAAGAGACCATGACCAACACGATGACCCAGGAAAGAGATTTCACCAAAACCAACAAAAGCTTTAGAAGGTTTTGCTGTCAAATTATTCTCACGTAGAGTGGACAGTAAGTCATATAACCCTAAATAGTGATCTTCCCAGGTATCACTGAAGAGACAGATGTCATCTAAGTATGCGATGACATCCGAACGATGTGACAGAATTCGACGCATCATGCGAACGAAAGTGGCAGGGGCGTTCATGAGACCAAAAGGCATAACATTCCATTGAAATAGACCCCTAGGTGTAGAAAAAGCAGTAAGAGGTTTGGCATGCTCTGCTAAAGGCACTTGCCAATAACCTTTAGACAAGTCAAGTTTAGTGAAGAATCTAGAATTAGAAAGTCTAATCAGTAGATCTTCTAACAAAGGCATCGGTTCAGCGTCGAACTTTGTGACCTGATTCAATTTGCGATAATCAACGCAAATTCGTATGTTCTTATCCTTCTTCCGGACAATAACCATGGAAGAAGAATATGGTGAAGTCGATGGTTCAATTATATTTAATTGAATCATTTCATCCAATTCCTTTTCCACTTGCGACTGAAAGTGTATAGGAATAGGATACGGCCTAACCCTAATTGGATTATTGTCGGTAAGAATTATGTCATGTTCTATGACATCTGTGTGTCCAGGAATGTCAGTGAGAACATCCTGAAATGTTTGTAACATCGACGAGACTTGTCGATGTTCGTCACCAGAAAGATTAGGAGAAACAGAAACGTTTTTCCAAGATTCCGTGGAATGTAATGGAACCACTGGAAGGGGAAGGTTGACATCAGAGAAGGTAGCTTCCTCATCCTGAATGACAGACAGGGATGAATAATGACCGTGAGGTGCAGGAGCATCATCCGTTGCCTGGAAAATAGGCAGCAAATAGTCCGGACGTTCGTGAAATTCCGAAAGCATGTTTATGTGGAAAGTTTTATGCTTTCCATCAATATCGACCACATAGTCAACATCGGAAATCCGAGAGACTATTGCATACGGACCTTTCCATGCAATAAGAAGTCTATTTTCCCTACTGGGGAGTAGGACGAATGCTTTGTCACCTGGACAAAGTTGTCGTAGACATCTATTCTTGTTAGCAAACTGCCTTGCCTTCTCTTTAGCAATTTCTGATGAAGCAGTTGCTAGCTTACATGCCTCAATGATCTTTTGTCTAAGAGCAATGACATACTCATATGAGGATTGAGTTTCATCGCTAATATCATCGGCAGTGATGAGATCGTGTAATAAAGACATAGGGCCGCGTGGACGCGCGCCAAAGACAAGTTCGAAGGGAGAAAATCCTGTGTGTTCATTAGGGACTTCTCTATAGGCAAAGAGAGCCGCGGGTAAAACCCTGTCCCAATCTTGAGGATGATCTTCAGTTATCTTACCAAGCAAAGTCTTGAGCGTTCTATTCAGACGCTCAACTAACCCATTAGACATAGGATGGTAGATACTACTGAGAGATCGTTCAATATGTAAGGTAGACATTACCTGTGACATAGTGTCAGATATGAGTTGAGTGCCATGGTCTGACAATATTTCTCTGGGGAACCCCAAGCGAGAAAATATCAACCAAAGAGCATCTGCGATATCTGTAGTAGATATGCTCTTAAGAGGAATAGCCTCTGGCCAACGTGTGCACATATCGACACATGTAAGGATAAACTGATGTCCTCTGGCCGACTTGACCTTAAAAGGGCCAATAATATCTATGGCCATTTTCTGAAACGGCCGAATAGGAATGTCAGCAGCCTGGATAGGCGCAGCATGTCGTGGTCCTCTAGATTTGACCTCCTGACATACCTTGCATGATCGGCAGTAAATACGAATGTCCTTATTGACAAAAGGCCAAAAGAAAGCCGCAAGGACTCTCGACTTCGTACGGGCAAAACCCATATGTCCAGCACATTGCGAGTCATGAGCATGTTGTAATATTTGGACTCTCATGCTCTTGGGAACAAGAATTTGCGAATGTGCCGACGTAGTCGAATCTTGTACCATACGTACAAGTACGCCGTTTCTCATTGCAATCCAAGATTTTCTATTTGTATCCTGATTCGGATCACCTTTCTTCGCAAGAACGAAGAATTTTTTTAAAGAAGGATCTTCTTCTTGCAATTTTATGAAAGAGTCACGAGTGATTACTAAGTGACTATCTTGGCTATCAACTTCATTATCACTATTCAGTGAAGTTTCGGGTGTTTGTAGAGCTTGTGCTCTTGTAACTACTGCATTTGTAGCTTGCATGTTATTATCTTCCCAAGCAGCAATCTGCTGTGGGGTACACTCCCTAACTCCGTGAATACGACCAATAATAAGGTCCGCAATAGGATTAGGTAAGAGACAAGCATGCACATCTCCAGTAAAGAAAGGAGTGGCAATGCGAATTACAGCAGTAGGATATTTTTCTAGAGTGCCGCCAAATGTGACACATTTAATAACCCTTCCTGTAGCACAAGATGGATCTACAAGCGATTGTCTAACACCAATAGTGGTGCATCCGGAATCGAAAAGTAGTGAGACCGGAGTATCATTAACAAGACCCTTATGTAGAATTAAAGAACCCCTCCCGTCATGCGCAACAGCAGCAGGAAGAGCGGGAAGTGGGTGACCACAACTCAAAGTAGTTATGGTACCCGGTTCGAATAAAGTACTGCATTGGGGGCATTTGTTTGCTCTCTCAAAGTCAAAAGCAGAACCAGTGACAGCGTCAAAGTTTTTACTATCAACAACATGATTACAGGCTCCCTCAGTTTCCTGTTGTACAGCATTAGCCTGCTGATATCTCTTTTTTTTGTGTTGAGATCTACCCCGACTATTATTACCTCTGAAGTTATCAGAGTTATTATTATCTCTGCAGTTATTATTGTCTCTATTGTAATTGTTATCCTGGTTCGAATTCCAGTTTCCACGATTACTATCATGTTCACATTGATGCGAACATCTATTTGTTTGGTTCTGAGGTCTTCGGCAGGAATAACCTCTATTACCATATCCTCTTTTGAAATGCTTATAATTATTAGGGTGATAGTAACGAGTACTATCAGGTTGTCTCCAATTCTTCGAAGAAGAATCACCATGAAATTGATTTCCATGATTTTGACAGAAATTACCGCTACTCTTTCTATCAAAATTTTGTTGGAATCTACGAGCAAAGTTTTGACCATACGGAGCTGCCGAAGCAACTGGTAAACCTTCTTTCACCTTAGAGTTACCCATGGTTATGTGTGGGTGCGCAGTTACGTATTGGCAACAGAAATCTTCCATTTCTTTTATTGTTTTAGGTTTACGTTCATGAAGGAAAGCAAGGAAAGACTCATTGACAGACGACATGACTTTGTCTCTAAGTATTAAGTCCATAAGTCCTTCATAAGTTTTTTCCGTCTTAGATAGTTCAACCCATCGTGAGAAAGTAATGCGTATTCTTGCAATAAACTCGGAGAATTCAACTCCATTTTCAGGTAACATGTTTTTAAATTGTAGACGATAGCCGTCTTCGTTAAGCTGATATTTCTTTAACAAAGCGGCCCTGACAACCTCATAATTGTTCTTGTCAGGTTCATCCACCATATTTAATATACTTAGAGCTTTACCTGTCAGTATCCCTGATAACTGATAAACATATTTTGCTTTGTCTATGTTATGAGCTGTACATGCTTGTTCAAATCTGTCCAGATAGAACATTATGTCATCACTGGAAGGACTAAATGTTGGTAACTTAATCTTAAAAGTATCATTATTAGCCTTACCAGAAGATGAACCCTTGTTTGAATCATTACCATTACTCATGCTCGTCAATTTCAATTTTTCCAACTCTAAAGCTAAGACCTTTTCTTCATGTTCCATTTTTGCTTTCTCTTTCCTCTCATCAGACTCTCTCTGTAATCTTCTTTCCTCAGCCTGAGCCTCTTTTTGAAGTCTTTCATTTTCAGCTTCTTTTTCAAGTCTTTTATTTTCAGCCTCTTTTTCAAGTCTTTTATTCTCAGCTTCTAGCTGGAGTTTTCTTTCCTCAGCTTCTGATTCCCTTTTTTGTTTTTCCATTTCCATTTGGAATCTCTTTTCATCCACCTGCATCTGCAGTTTCTTTTGTTCAGCTTCCATCTGCAGTTTCTTTTGTTCAGCTTCCATTGCTTTATCATATCGAGCAGTTGCAAATTCTTCTAACTTATCACCAGTCTTCCCAAGCAATTTACCCTGCTCAATAAAGTGCTCAAATGTAGACATGTTGTCTAACATATGAGTCCAAAACCTGAAATAATTAACTAATTTATTTCAAACCTAAGTGTAACAAGTCTTAATTAAGCACTTGTATATTCACATCACCTTATATTATCCCAGTCTCTGTGGGAAACAAGTCTCCAATCAAAGAACTTGTATATGAAATATCAACACTCAATTCTTGATCATAAGTGCACTTCTCATTCAATAGTGCACGACACTATTCATCATTCATTTATCATCAGTGTAGTAGTAACAGTGCATTAGCATAGCCCATTAACTAATTACTATAACTGTAAACAATGACTATGTAAACACATGCAGAATGTAAACATTGAAAATGTAAACAATACAAACAATGTAAACAATAACAATGTAAACAATAACAAAGATCAGCAACAATACAAAAACGTTCGCAGAAATCAACTAAAAATAAAGCAGAAATTAATGAAATATCACAAAAAATGTGACGATATCTGCGATAGAATTAAACAAAATACATGACACCACAGTGTATAAACAAAAATGTTGTATGAAACTAAATTATAGACAAGAGTAGGCTAACAAATACAAACAAATCAAAACAAAACTAAAGAATGCGAAATAATAACGAAAACAATATTAAAACATGTCATCACAGCTAACATAAATAGCAACAGAAGTCGCTTAGCAAATTCCAGTATCGGAAATTTGCAAACCCTACAGAAAACGCTCACAATAGACGACCTCTATGACGTGGCATAATCTAACGGAGACACCACCCAACCGAGAACCCGCTGAAATATAAACATATAAATATACAAATAACATATAAACATATAACATATAGAATGAGATGATACACAGAAGACTCAGCAGAAGTATAAGGGCACAGTTTACATACAAACAGGCCACTTAACTTATAGGCTTCCAATCGTAGAACAGCAGAAAAACGGATGTCAATCAACGTCCTAAAGAGCGAAGCTCCAACGATGATGGCACATCTGAACTGCTTCCACTGCTAACACGATGGTACAAGAGCTTCTGAAATACTGTGTGTTGAGTTGTTTCGGCACTTGACCTTCTAATCCAAAAGTAAGTTGATGGAAATCGGTACTTGGCCTTCTTCAGAAAACAACCCGTTTCAACCGGCACTTGACCTTCACAAAAACGACAGCACTGGAACCTTGACAGCAGCAACTTGCTTGACTTGCGTAAAAGATAACAGCAGTCCGAGTTATCCGGCAACATGTAACAACGCCGGGTACTGTCAAATTCTTGTTTCCGTCAAAAAGTTGAAATTTTGACTTTTACCGGGCAACGCCGAGTACTTTGAAAATTTTGAAGATGTTGACTGTATTGAAGAATGTTAATTTCTTGAAGGATGCTGATGAATTCTTGTTGAAAATGAAGTGGGTAAGGGACCCCGTGTTTGCTGGTACCAGAATCAAACCAGCTTATGGCCACCAAATGATGCGTGATGCCATATGATGATGGATGGTATCCGCATGTCTGGTTTTGTGTAGTGTGCAGATGTGTTCAGTCAAAACAATGTTCATACAAAAATAACAGGGCAATCCACATAGGACGTCAGTAAACTCACGACGTATAAAGTCAATGATTCTTGAAACAGCCGTTGACGTTTTTCTTCATTATTTATTGTGGACGCCACAGTGACAAAATGGTTACGCGAATATGTAGGCACATCAAACAGTCATTATCACAGCAACATTCAATACAGCAATAGACGGTAGACAGCATTACAATGATGAGTCAGATGCATGTTATATTTCATAGTGCTGTAAATGTAGTCAGGTGAAAAACTCCATCCTTTTCTATAACAGCCAGGAGATAACCAGATGTATGAGATCAGTTCACTCTCCTTAGTTTGACTTCAGCAAGACAGACACGTCTGCCGAAGTATAAATAATGTCCTCAAAAATATCCTCTAGATAATAAAGGTTTTCCAAACCTAGTTCATTTAACAAAGTAGCAAGTAATGGTCCTTGGTACATGCATCAACCGATGCAGTACAATGCAGCGACATGTGAGCTGGGAAAAACATCTCGTGACGACGACTTTCGAAGACAGGCTATGAATCGAAATCGCTCACGACCCAAAATCGATAGAGTTAATGAAAAAGTCAATTTACCTTGCTTTCATGAAATACACAGAAATATCACGCCTCCCGGCATGTGCAAATACACTAGAGGTATTATCTCGAATAAACGAAATATCCATAAGAGGACTACACATCCCTGACAGAACAAAAAATAGCGGAGATCCCCTCTTCAACGAGGCATCTCTTTCGCCATTCCAAATCGCTCACTCCACTAGTGGTGGGCGGAAACCGATCGACCAAGAAGCAAGACAAGTCATGCGCAGTCCAGCGCAAAATGACCACAGCTCAAACTTAACTGCATTCGATACCAACGCGAGAAGACAAATGCTTACCGAGAAAAGTGACTATAAATTTCAAGCAGTTGTTGCCCTTGCGTTATAAAATAGATATTGAAATAAAACGATGTTGCGAGAATTTATCACGCAACAATAATAATATTTTAAAATGAAAATAATAATATTACATGGATATAAAACAAATTATCCACACACAAAAACGAGCGAAAGAGGAAAAGAAATGTTGACCTATGGATGAGATGTTGACAGGTAAATGCTGTTTCTTTGCGGGTAGATAATCAGTGTTGAGGAAGTGTTTGGAAATTGCTTTGTTAAATGAATATTGTGTAGGTATGCTTTTTATGTGGTGTAGAAGGCTGTTCCATAAGTAGGCTCCAGAGTAGGCTAGACTCTTTTTGAACAGGTCGATCCTAGGTTTGGGAAAACGTAACTGATGTAGTTGTTGTCCCTCTCTTCTAATGGTTTGAAACAATGATCGTAGGTACGACGAGGCAGTGTTAGATAGGATTGTGTGAGTCAACTTGGCTTTGTTGTAGAGAAGACGTTTCTTCAGGGACAGTATTTTGGGTTCTTTTCCTGTCCTTGTGTGTGGTGTCGTGCGATTATTGGCGATCAGACGTACTGCTCTCTTATGCAGGGAATGCAGTCTCTTCAAGGTGTAAGCAGGGTAACCATCCCATAGTGTAGAGCAGTAATCTAGATGTGTCTGTATATGTGAGGTGTAGAACAATAGTCTAGTGTCTGCGTCTAAGAAGTGTTTTATTTTGGCTAGCTGGTACGTCTTTTGAGCTAAGTGTTTGGTTAAATTCCGTACATGGGAGTTTCCCGTTAAGTGCTGGTCAATCGTGATCCCTAGAACTTTGTGTTCTGTTACATGTTCAATTTGTATTGATTCCGCGTGTAGCTGTAGCGATCTTTTGGTGCAGCTTAGGAGTTTCTGTCTGGTGGTAATCAACATAGATTTCGTTTTTACTGTGTTTACTGGCATACGATTCATATAAAGATACGGAGAGAAGGATGATGATGCTTCTACCTCGAGGTAGTTTTTACAAGATATTTCAGAAGTTAAGAACAATGCTGAATGTGTCTTACCAATGTTAACATTTATCTGCCAAACTTCTTATGTGAAGAGATATATTGTTTTATTTAGCTCGTTCAAGCCCCCAACTGAATTAACATGGAAATTCTTCTAATTATTATTATTATTGTCTCTTTAGGTGTAAATATTCACAACGGGCTGATCACCCGTTTGCCAGTCACTTCGATTACGGAAACAACAGCAAATGGATTGATTTGCCGTTGCCCTAAAGACGCCATTAGGCGTGATGGGAAACAATGGCAAAGAAAACCTATCTGCTGTTGCCCTAAGACGCCACTAGGCGTAATGGCCACTGACTGCTTTGACGGTCGGTGGCTAAGGACGGAAGAAGAAGAAGGTGTAAATATATATGTTAAAGATATGAATTCATACGTGTGCACTCATATCTGTAATAACTGAATCATCTGGGAATTTGTAAAACAACATTGTTGCGTAGCAAATGTGTTGCGTATAAATGTTCCATGGATGATTTTACATTTGCCACACAATGTTGAGGGTGTTATATTTCATCTTCTTGCCAAAGGTATGATAATGCTGGCCCTAGAAGCGTGGTGTATCACCCTCAGACACCAGGGATGATGAAGTCGAAATAATGTGGTGTCTTTAGTCTGTTTTAGTTAAATGATGTGAGTGTGGGTAAACAGCTACAGTTCCAAACAGGGACGTCACAGCAACTTACAACGTAGAAAGTCAATAAAGCTTTTAACAGCAGTGATGTTTTGGTAATATATATTGTGTACGCCACAATGACAAGGTGCATGGACATCGTTATGCAGAAACATCACAGGTATGGTACAACAGTCATCATTTCACTGACGTAGTCAGTACAACAAGGAACATCAGACAGCATCATGATAATGGTGAATCAATATGCATGTTATGACATCATAACCAGCCGTACATGTAGTCAGGCAGAAAGCTTCCTCCCTTTCCATAATAGCCGGAAGGTATTAAATAAGAGATTAAATCCACTCTCCTTTACTTGACTTCAGCAAGACAGGCATGTCTTCTGACGTCATCAAAAAAATCCTCACAATTCCTTTAGTTACCAAAGATATCAAATCTCGAACAAGCGGCAGAGTTTAACAAGTAACTAGTCCTTAGGACATGCATCAACCGATGCATAGCAGCGAACGTGATTCGTGAGCTGTGAAAACTTCTCACAGCGTAGACTCTACCACAAGCAGGCTACGAAAAATGTCAACATCAAAAGATGGCGAAATGTTATTCAAAAGTAATTACCTTTGCTTCAGGAAATAAACCACATAACTCACAGGCCTCCAGGCACTTAGAATCACAACAGAGATATATCATCTCAAAAGGAACAACCATATGTAGAGGACTCTCTTTTTCCTGAATAGAATAAGCACGGACGCTAGCAAAATTGCGTCCTGCTCTCAGACGAATCTGCCACGGACTGCGGGCGGAAATCCCGTTCAGACCACAACCAAACTTTAGACATGCGCAGAAATGCGCGATTCGAATACAGCTCAGATAATATACGAAGATAGTACCTTCTCGAACAATGCCTTAAAAGGATAGGAATCGAAACATTGCAAGTTGCCAAATGCTTATCAAGAGAAGTGGGCCCGAGCGCTCCAAACATGGACATGACTTAAAATCGCTCCATATATGGACTTGACTTAAGACCGCTCAAACACAACTTATCGGCAACCCACGCCAACAAGAACAGCGAACTACTTACAATAAAAAGTGACTATAATTTTCTCAAGTTATTTCCCTTTGCATAAGAAAAATATAAAGTACACAGAATAAGTTGCGACATTCTTGCGCAACAAACATATAAAAAATGTAATGATCAATTATTATGTAACAGTTTAGAATACACAAGGTTATGTTTCGATGGGGTGCAAAAATATTATGTTATTGTCATTGATACTTGATGGAAAGTAAATGTTCGTTGCTGTGGCCTGTTTAATAAGCACTTATCTGAAAATTGGTGAGCACTGCTGCTGTTGTTCGTCAGTTCGTCTCTCTGTGATAAGGGGCACGTCCCGAGCGAAGGGCGCAGGGGGTAACCTCTCCTGTTGTCAGTGATGTATATCTTCACAGACCCGTCAGATGTAGCCGTCTAGTGTCGACAATCAGTTTTCTGAATCAAAGACTCGTAGCAGGAATGGTCTTGTAGACTAGAATCACGAATTTGTCTTATATCACGAACTTTAGAGGAAATAAAAAGATCTAATGCTTCTGCTAAGTATCTTGTGGTCGGAAGATTTATCAGGGGCCTTTCCCGCTGTCCGTCCACCAGTTTTTGTCTCTCGGAAATTGTATTCTCCCTGAGCATATACAGCACAACTTAGGGAATGTAATGAAATCACTATTATTTTTTTGGTTAATTTAATGGGAAAAATATGTTTGGACAGCGCGAGTGTAATGGCTTGTGCCTGGAGGATCTCACAAAATGATAATATACATACTATGCACTTTTGATGTAATCATCACTCACTCACTGCTCCATTCAGAGTCTGAGGTTACCTGTGCTTTTGGTTCTCTGCTCGAATTAGCATGAAGCAATTAACAGCGATTGCTGTGGTGGTTTGTGAATATACTCTTTTCATATCCCGAGGTTGCCAGCCTCATATGAACATTTACAATTACTAGCAAGTACATATATGTCAAATTCAAAGTATAAAGTATGTTACAACCCACCCCAATACTGGTTGGGAACTGGACTTTTTGCTCAGTAGAATAGACTTGGCAATTTGATAAAAGATGCCTTGAACACACGCCTGGGGTATTATTTCTATTACAGAGTTCCTCTGTGACTTGTGTGAGTATATCCTGTAGGAGTTCGGTTCCTGTATTAACAGGTAAATCTTCCTTGCTGTAGTGTACAGAAAGAGTTCCGATACGGGTTTGGCCCGGTTCTATAAGGTCAGAATCCTAACTCTATTCTTTCCTGGCTTCAGTCCGAGCTGTTTCTTTCACGATTCTGGTATGCAGTGTGTTTCAACCTCCGAATTTGCTAAGTTATATTTCCTCCTTTTTCCTCCAAGCCTCCACATGGTGTTTCCGAGAAATCTTCCAATTGAAACGAATATCTATTTCCTGCACTCAATTGATCCAATCCCTGAGCTAGAACGTAGTAAAAAATGGGCTGTAAATATTACTTTCACAGTCATAATGTAAGATGTTCTAAGAATATCATGTCATTCAATGAAGCATAACCATATATTGATATGGTCTTTCCTTTTACTCTTATACACATTGGCGAACCCTTCTGCAAACTTATCCCTCAAATCCAGCCATCGCTAATCTGTGTCTTCATATTTGCTTTAATCGATAAGTATCATTACCGAAACCAGGGCGGAAATGCTTACGCAATTCTCACCTTCCCTGACTATAGTCAACAGACAGATAATTTGCCGTCATATCACTGACCACAGACGTTTTTACAGACAAACAATCTGGTCTTCTTCTGTAGTCTGACTCAGTACTGTCGTGATAAACATTCACCATCGCATGTGTTTAATCTATACGTCTGGGTAAATAGTTACGCGAAAAGGTTACAGTCATTTTTACGTTGACCGTATGAAGTAAAATCTGGTTCAACAACTTAAGCGATTACAATTAATCTTTAATTATGGTCAATTAGCCGTGAAATGACGCTATCGTATTATGAACAGAGGTCAACAGATGATTAAGGACTGACGGGGCACAGGTTTATGTACGTAAAATGAAGACATAAATGAAGAGAGAGAGAGAAAGAGGAAGAAGAGGAATAAAAGGATACAACCAAAATATCGTCACAACCATGTCTGTGTACTTTTATCTGATGGACTGTCTATCATTCTAATCCTGTCTGTATATCTGATGGACTGTCTATCATTCTAATCTTGTCTGTTTTGTCTGAAGGACTGTGTATCATTCTAATCCTGTCTGTATATCTGAAGGGCTGTGTATCATTCTGTTGCGCTAAACTTGTCGCAACTTATACTGTCTATATATTTAATTTTGTAATGCATGGGAAATAACTCATGTAATTGTAGTCACTTTTTATTTCTACTAGTTGTCTAATCGTGTGACGATAAGTTGCCGATAGTTTGTGTGAACGATTTTGAGTCATCTCCATATACGGAGCGCTCAGGTCGTCAGTTCTTATAAACAGTTGACAATCGCAATGTTTCAAGATTCATTTCCTTATTAGGTTCGAATCTGGGCGATTGTTCTCCAGAATATTCTTTGGTTCGTAGGTTGGCTGAACACGGTTTGAGTCGCGCTTGTCTGCGCATGTCTTGTCTTGATCGTTTTTTGCACGAGTTCCGCCCCGTCATTCAGAGAGTGTGGCAGATGCGTGAGAAGCAAGACGCGTTTTGGTTTGCCAGCGTCTGTGCTTAAACTGTTCAGGAAATAATGTCCTATTCATATTGTTCCTTCGGAGATGATATATCTGTGGTGATTCTTAGGGCTTGGAAGCCTGTGAGTTATATGTTTATTTCCTGAAGTAAAGGTAATGACATTTTTGACATTTATCGATATCTTTCGAGATTGACATTTTGTTTGTAGCCCGATTATAGGCGGGTCTACGCTATGAGAAGTTTTTCGTCAGCTCACGAATCATGTTCGCTGTTACTGCATCGATGGATGCATGTTCTAAGAACTATCTGCCTGCTAGACTTTACTGCTTGTTCCAGATTTGATATCTTGGATAACTAAAGGAATTTGGAGGATTTTTTTGAGGACATTATTGATACACTTCAGAAGACGTCCGTGTCTTGCTGAGGTTAGATTTAGGAGAGAGGATTTGATCTCCTATCATATTGATATCTTCCAGCTGTTATAGAAAGGGATGGAGATTTCCGCCTGAATACATTTACAGCTCTATGATGTACTGTCTATGTTGCTGTAACAATGACTGTTTGATTGTACCTATGATGTACCTACCTTCGCGTATACATTTTTGTCATGTGGCGTCCACAATAAATTACACAAGAAAACGTCACTAGCTGTTGCAAATCTCATTGACTTTACCCATCGTGAGTTAATGTGACGTCCTGGTGTGGATTGCCCTGTTTGTGATAATAACTGTTTGTATACACATCTGCATCTTACACAAACCAGACTACAGACACCATACTATGTCTTCAACGCCATTCAACATTATGACGTTCAACAAAATGGTAGTCAACATATGAGAGGCAACATTTGGTGGCCATAAGCTGGGTTGGTCTGGTACCAGCATACACGGGGTCACTTACCCACTTCATTCAACAAGAATTCAACAAACAGCATCCTTCAAGAAATCAACATACAGCATTTTTCAAGACATTCTACATCTACATAAAGAATCCTGAAACTACTCGGCGTTGTCCGGTACCTTATGGACTTAAAAATTTTTGTTGCAATTTTTGGGAGCCTAAATGACAGTACCCGGCGTTGAGTCATACATTGCCAGTTTAAGCGTGTTGCTGTCCTCCTTGCATCAAGTTGCTGTCGTTTGTGAAGGTCAAGTGCCGGTTGATACGAGTTATTTTCTCAAGAAGGCCAAGTACCGACTTCAATCAATTTACTATTGGATAAAAGGGTCAAGTGCCGAAACAACACAACATATATTATATCAAAAGCTCAAGTTTACCATCGTCCTGGCAGTTTCCAAGCAAGATCAACATGTTTGATCAACGTTGGATCTTCTTTCCGGAGAATGCTGATCTTCACATGTTCTTTGCCTTGCTGACGGTTGGATATCCATAAGTTAAGTGGCCTGTTTGTTCGTAAACTGTGCCCTTATACTTCTACTGAGTCTTCTGTGTTTCATCTCCTTCCTTTGTTATATGTTATATGTTTATATGTTATTTGTATATTTATATTTATATGTTTATGTGTCTGCGGGTTTTCGGTTGGGCGGTGTCTCCCTTAGATCATACCACGTCATAGAGGTCGTCTATCGTGAGCGTTTTCTGTAGGGTGTGCAAATTTCCGATACTGGAATTTGCAAAGCGACTTCTGTTGCTATTTTTTGTTAGTTGTGATGACATGTGTTAGTTTTGTTTTCGTTATTTTTCGCACTCTTTAGTTTTGTTTTGATTTGTTTGTATTTGCTAGCCTACTCTTTCCTATTGTTTAGTTTCATACGTCATTTTTGTTTATACACTGTTGTGTCTTGTATTTGTAATATCTTCTCGCAGATATCATCACATTTTTTGTGATATTTCTTTACTTTTCGCTTTATTTTTTGTTGATTTCTGCGAATGTTTTCGTATTGTTGCTAAACCTTTGTTATTGTTTACATTGGTATTGTTTACATTGTTAATGTTTACATTGGTATTGTTTACAGTGTTAATGTTTACATTGCTAGTGTTTACATGGTTGATGTTTACATTGTAGTTGGGTTTACATAGTCATTGGTTACACTAATGGTAATTGAATAATGGATTATGCTGATGCACTACTACTACACTGATGATAAATAAATGATGAATAGTATTGTGCACTATTGTATGGGAAGTGCACCTATGATCAAGAGTTGATTGATGATATTTCAACAAGGTCTATACACAAGTTCTTTGATCTAAGACTTGTTTCCCACAAAGATTGGGATAATAATATAGTGTTGTGAGTAAGCAAGTGCTTCATTTAAGACTTGCTATAATTAAATTTGAAATAAGATAATTAATTATTTCAGGTTGTGGACTCATATTATTACTCATCATGTCTACATTCGAGCACTTTATTGAGCAGGGTAAATTGCTTGGGAAGATTGGTGATAAGCTAGAAGAATTTGCGACTTCTCAATATGCCAAGGTATTGAAGTCGGAGGAAAAGAAAATGAAGGAGCTAACTGAACAAAAGAAAATAGAAGCTGAGAATTTAAAACTGCAGATGCAGGTGGATGAAAAAAGATTCCAAATGGAAATGGAAAAACAAAAAAGAGAAGCAGAAGCAAAAGCTGAAGAGAAGAGACTACAGATTGAGTCTGAAAATAAAAAACTTGAAATAGAGGCTGAAAATAAAAGACTTGAAAAAGAGGCTGAAAATAAAAGACTTGAAAAAGAGGCTGAAAATAAAAGGCTTGAAATAGAGGCTGAAAATAAAAGATTAGAAAAACAAGCTGAAGCTGAAGAAAGGAAGTTACAAAGAGAGGCTGATGAGAGAAAAGCAAAAATGGAGCATGAAGAAAAACTCTTAGCTTTGGAAGTTGAGAAATTAAAGGTGATGAACATGGGTAATGCTAATGATGCAAATAAGGTCTCAGATAAGACTAATGCAAGAACTTTCAAGCTTAATCTACCACCATTCAATGCTTCCATTGACGATATAACGTTCTATCTGGACAGATTTGAAACTTCATGTAAAGTACATAACATAGATAAATCACTGCAGGTTTATCATTTGTCCAAGATACTTAGAGGTGATGCTTTGAGTATGTTAAGTATGGTAGATGAACCTGACAAGAACAACTATGATGTGTCAGGGCTATGTTGTTAAAGAAATACCAACTTGACGAAGACGGCTATCGTCTTCAATTTAAAAATATGTTCCCAGAAACTGGAATGCAATTCTCTGAATTCATTTCAAAGATACGTCTTACTTTTTCACGTTGGGTGGAGCTGTCTAAGATAGAAAAAACTTATGAAGGACTTATAGACTTAATACTTAGAGACAAAGTCATGTCTTCTGTTAATGAGTCTTTCCTTGCTTTCCTTCACGAACGGAAACCTAAAACAATAAAAGAAATGGAAGATTTCTGTAGCCAGTATATAACTGCGCATCCTCACGTAACCATTGGTAATGCTAAAGTAAAAGAAGGTCTGCCAGTTGCTTCGGCAGCACCTTATGGTCAAAACTCTAGTCATAGATTCCAACAAAATTTTGATAGGAAAAGTAACCGTAGTTACGGTCAAAATTATGGAAATCAATTTCAGGGTGATTCTTCTTCGAAGAATTGGAGACGAGCTGACAGTCCTCGTTACTTCCAACCTAATAATTTTAGGCATTTCAGAAGAGGATATGGTAACAGAGGCTTTTCCTCGCGTAGACCTCAAAACCAAACAAATAGATGTTCACATCAATGTGGACATGATAATAATCATGGAAACTGTAGTTCAAAACAGGATAACAGTTATAATAGAGACACTAATAACTACAGAGATAATAACAACAGTGATAACTTCAGAGGTAATAGTAGTCGCGGTAGATCTCAATACAAAAAAAGAGATATCAGCAGGCTAACTCTGTTCAACAAGAATCTCAGGGAGCTTGTAATCAGGTTTCTGATAATAAAAACTCTGACGCTGTCACTTGTTCTTCTTTTGACTTTGGGAGAGCAAACAAATGCCCCCAATGCAGTACTCTGTTCGAACCGACTACAATATCGACTTTGAGTTGTGGTCACCCTCTCCCCGCTCTTCCTGCTTCGGTTGCACATGACGGGAGAGGTTCTCTAATCCTACATAAGGGTCTTGTTAATAATACTCCGGTCTCACTACTTTTCGATTCCGGATGCACCACTATTGGTGTTAGACAATCGCTTGTAGAACCATCCTGTGCTACAGGAAAGGTTATCAAATGTGTCACATTTGGCGGCACTCTAGAGAAATATCCTACTGCTGTAATTCACATTGCCACTTCTTTCTTTACAGGAGATGTGCATGCCTGTCTCTTACCTAATCCTATTGCGGACCTTATTATTGGTCGTATTCACGGAGTTAGGGAATGTACCCCACAGCAGATTGCTGCTTGGGAAGATGATAATATGCAAGCTACAAATGCAGTGGTTACAAGAGCACAAGCTCTACAAACACCACAAACTTCGTTGAATAATGATAATGAAGTTCATAGCCAAGATAGTACCTTGGTTATTTCTCGTGACTCGTTCATAAAATTACAAGAAGAAGATCCTACGTTAAAAAAATTCTTCATTCTTGCGAAGAAAGGTGATCCAAATAAGGATACACAAAGAAAATCTTGGATAGCAATGAAAAACGGCGTACTTGTACGTATGGTACAAGACTCGGCTACGTCAGCACATTCGCAAATTCTTGTTCCCAAGAGTATGAGAGTGCAAATATTGCAACATGCTCATGACTCGCAATGTGCTGGACATATGGGATTTTCCCGTACAAAGTCGAGAGTCCTTGCGGCTTTCTTTTGGCCCTTTGTTAACAAGGACATTCGTATATACTGCCGATCATGTCAGGTATGTCAGGAGGTCAAATCTAGAGGACCACGACATGCTGCGCCTATCCAGGCTGCTGACATCCCTATTCGGCCATTTCAGAAAATGGCCATAGATATTATTGGCCCTTTTAAGATAAAGTCGGCCAGAGGACATCAGTTTATCCTTACATGTGTCGATATGTGCACACGTTGGCCAGAGGCTATCCCTCTAAAGAGCATATCTACTACAGATATCGCAGATGCTCTTTGGCTGATATTTTCTCGCTTGGGGTTCCCCAGAGAAATACTGTCAGACCATGGCACTCAACTCATATCTGATACTATGTCTCAAGTAATGTCTACCTTACACATTAAAAGATCTCTCAGTAGCATCTATCATCCTATGTCTAATGGGTTAGTTGAGCGTCTGAATAGAACGCTCAAGACTTTACTTGGTAAGATAACTGAAGATCATCCTCAAGATTGGGACAGGGTTTTACCCGCGGCTCTCTTTGCCTATAGAGAGGTCCCAAACGAACACACAGGATTTTCTCCCTTTGAACTTGTCTTTGGCGCGCGTCCGCGCGGCCCTATGTCTTTGTTACACGATCTCATCACTGCCGATGATATTAGTGATGACACTCAATCCTCATATGAGTATGTCATTGCTCTTAGGCAAAAGATCATTGAGGCATGCAAACTAGCGACTGCTTCGTCAGAAATTGCTAAAGAAAAAGCAAGGCAGTTTGCTAACAAGAACAGATGTCTACGACAACTTTGTCCAGGTGACAAAGCATTCGTCCTACTCCCCAGTAGGGAAAATAGACTTCTGATTGCATGGAAAGGTCCATATGCAATAGTCTCACGAATTTCCGATGTTGACTATGTGGTCGATATAGATGGAAAGCATAAAACTTTCCATATCAACATGCTGACGGAATTTCATGAGCGTCCAGACTATTTGCTGCCTATTTTCCAGGCAACGGACGATTCTTCTGTACCTCATGGTCATTACTCATCCCTGTCTGTCATACAGGATGAGGAATCTGTTTTTTCTGATGTCGATCTTCCTCTTCCAGTGGTTCCACTACATTCCATGGAATCTTGGAAAGATGTCTCCATTTCTCCTAATCTTTCTGTTGATGAACATCGTCAAGTCTCGTCGATGTTACAGACATTTAAGGATGTTCTGACCGACATCCCTGGTCACACGCATGTCATAGAACATGACATAATTCTTACCGACAATAATCCTATTAGGGTTAGGCCTTATCCTATCCCTATACACTTTCAGTCACAAGTGGAAAAGGAATTGGATGAAATGATTCAATTAAACATAATTGAACCATCGACTTCTCCATATTCTTCTTCCATGGTTATTGTTCGGAAGAAAGATAAGAACATACGAATTTGCGTTGATTATCGCAAATTAAATCAAGTCACAAAGTTCGATGCTGAACCTATGCCTTTACTAGAAGATCTACTTATTAGACTTTCTAATTCTAGATTCTTCACTAAACTTGACTTGTCTAAAGGTTATTGGCAAGTGCCTTTAGCAGATCATGCCAAACCTCTTACTGCTTTCTCAACACCTAGGGTCTATTTCAATGGAATGTTATGCCTTTCGGTCTTATGAACGCCCCTGCTACTTTCGTTCGCATGATGCGTCGAATTCTTTCTCATCGTTCAGACGTCATCGCATACTTAGATGATATCTGTCTCTTCAGTGATTCCTGGGAAGATCACTATTTGGGTTTATATGACCTACTGTCCACTCTACGTGAGTTTAATTTGACAGCAAAACCCTCTAAAGCCTATGTTGGTTTTGGTGAAATCTCTTTCCTGGGTCATCGTGTTGGTCATGGTCTCTTGAAGACAGAAGACCACAATACTTCGAAAATATTGAACATCTCTGTACCTAAAACGAAGAAACAAGTCCGTAGTCTCTTGGGTTTAATTCAATTCTATGGGAGATTCATCCCGAATCTATCTTCGATCATGGCACCTCTCTCAACTTTGTTGAAGAAAGGGTCGCCTAATCTGGTTCGTTGGTCTCAGGAATGTCAATCTTCCTTAGACCAGATCAAGAAAATATTTTCTTCTCCTTCCATCCTAAGATTACCTACTCTTGATAGGACTTTTGTTCTTCGAAATGATGCTTCATCCACTGGGATCGGAGCAGCACTTATGCAGGAATATGCTGAAACTCTGCATCCTGTTATGTACATTTCTAGAAAACTAAATGCGGCAGAGAGGAACTACTCGGTTTTAGACCGTGAATTGTTGGCTATGGTTTGGGCAATTCTCAAACTACAAAGATTCCTCCTGGGCGCACATTTCATTCTAGAAACTGATCAAAAAGCTCTTACAGCTATTCAGACTAAGAACTTGAAGAGTTCGAGATCAACTCGATATGCTATTGCTCTTCAACCTTTTCACTTCACGGTACGAGCTATCCGTGGGTTGGATAATGTGATGGCTGACATTCTGTCTAGATGCCCACATGATTCCAACTAATACTTCTGTCCTATTTCTAGATATACGACAGAGTCATAACACACCTATATTACTACTATACATTAGCACATCTGTCCTCACTTTAGGTGAACACATACTATTGTGCTTTGTTATCATCTTCTTCTGTTCCCATCTTTAATATAAGAAGAAGACTGAGTAGTTAATATAAGGGCCGAAAGTTTACTCGGCCACAATTGTTCATAATAATGTATTGTATAGTATGAAACATAATGGCTATTAAATAGAATTATATTGGTTGTTTTTTTCTCAGCATGTCATTGATGATCTGAGAAGCTACCTTTCTGTTGTCAAACATGGAGAGTTTCACATTGTGTATTTACCCTTGGAACTACAGGAGATGTGTCCTGGATCGTCATTTATGTTTAATTTCATTATGTAATGATATTATTAAACATTTAGATAATGTACTATTTAACATTCAATATCAGAGGTGTACATCCATTCTAAGCGGTATTAGAGTATGACACCGCTATTTGATTATAATGATATGAACTTGCATATTTATATTGTATTTTCATGCAAGCGTAGTGTGTGTTGGTGGCACCTCCCCGATATCTATTTTTTGAATCAGATTTTTTATCTGTTGAGAAATATTCCCACCAGACACTTTATGTGTCAATTTAGCCTCATATTAGGCTGTGCAATTACATATCCTCGCATAATTCGTGCGTTGTTAAACCGCCTTTGGTTTTACCCTTGGATATTTTAAAAAAAAAAAATGTTGCACATTTTTTTTTTATCGGGAGGTTGCGGTAATGTTGCGCTAAACTTGTCGCAACTTATACTGTTTATATATTTAATTTTGTAATGCATGGGAAATAACTCATGTAATTGTAGTCACTTTTTATTTCTACTAGTTGTCTAATCGTGTGACGATAAGTTGCCGATAGTTTGTGTGAACGATTTTGAGTCATCTCCATATACGGAGCGCTCAGGTCGTCAGTTCTTATAAACAGTTGACAATCGCAATGTTTCAAGATTCATTTCCTTATTAGGTTCGAATCTGGACGATTGTTCTCCAGAATATTCTTTGGTTCGTAGGTTGGCTGAACACGGTTCGAGTCGCGCTTGTCTGCGCATGTCTTGTCTTGATCGTTTTTTGCACGAGTTCCGCCCCGTCATTCAGAGAGTGTGGCAGATGCGTGAGAAGCAAGACGCGTTTTGGTTTGCCAGCGTCTGTGCTTAAACTGTTCAGGAAATAATGTCCTATTCATATTGTTCCTTCGGAGATGATATATCTGTGGTGATTCTTAGGGCTTGGAAGCCTGTGAGTTATATGTTTATTTCCTGAAGTAAAGGTAATGACATTTTTGACATTTATCGATATCTTTCGAGATTGACATTTTGTTTGTAGCCCGATTATAGGCGGGTCTACGCTATGAGAAGTTTTTCGTCACCTCACCAATCATGTTCGCTGTTACTGCATCGATGGATGCATGTTCTAAGAACTATCTGCCTGCTAGACTTTACTGCTTGTTCCAGATTTGATATCTTGGATAACTAAAGGAATTTGGAGGATTTTTTTGAGGACATTATTGATACACTTCAGAAGACGTCCCTGTCTTGCTGAGGTTAGATTTAGGAGAGAGGATTTGATCTCCTATCATATTGATATCTTCCAGCTGTTATAGAAAGGGATGGAGATTTCCGCCTGAATACATTTACAGCTCTATGATGTACTGTCTATGTTGCTGTAACAATGACTGTTTGATTGTACCTATGATGTACCTACCTTCGCGTATACATTTTTGTCATGTGGCGTCCACAATAAATTATACAAGAAAACGTCACTAGCTGTTGCAAATCTCATTGACTTTACCCATCGTGAGTTAATGTGACGTCCTGGTGTGGATTGCCCTGTTTGTGATAATAACTGTTTGTATACACATCTGCATCTTACACAAACCAGACTACATACACCATACTATGTCTTCAACGCCATTCAACATTATGACGTTCAACAAAATGGTAGTCAACATATGAGAGGCAACACATTCTAACCTGTATGTTTATTTGACGAACATTCTGTCCTGTCTACCTTTGTCTATATGTGCATCTATTTGCTGCACCTGAAGACTCATTTGTCTATCCTGTAATTGTCCTCTGGCAAGAAATGTGCAACTTGTCAGTTTTTTGGGATCTTGCATTGATGTAAAATGTGTCAGTTTGTTTCACATTAGGAGATTGGTGCTTGACCTCCCCTTAGTTTTCTAACTGTCCAGGTGGTAGCATCGATTCTGTGCTTGCTTTGTTTTCTAAGTATGTCTGTCTGTCTGCGTGTATATATATCTGCATGTCTTGATGTATGCATGACTGTCTGTCTGTGTGTATCTGTCTGTGTATGTATGTATGTGTGTTTGTCTGTATGTGCATGTGTCTGTCTCTGTGTGTCCGTCTGTCTGTGTGTATATCTACATGTCTTTATGTATGCATGATTGTTTGTGTGTGTCTGTCTGTATATATATATATATATATATATGTCTGTGTGTGTCTGTCTTTGCATGTGTCTGTCTGTGTATGTCTTCTGTCTGTCTCGATGTATGTCTGCCCGTGTGTCTTTCTGCAAATTTTTATGTCTATATGGCTGTCTGTCTGTGGGTGTGTGTGTCTGTCTTTCTTTGTGTCTGTCGGTCTGTGTATGTCTGTGTCTCTATGCATGTCTGTTTGTCGGTCTGTGTCTGTTTTTCTGTGTCTGTCTGTCTGCATGCCTTTCTATCGGCATGGAAATAAATAATAATACTATTTAATTTGATATAACACAGACTTAAGTAATTTATCACACACAAACACTCACACACAATTCTGTACTTGAAAGTGATTTAACTGTTCTAACTTTACAGCCATGGACTGTGTCATTGACATAAATGTACGTTAACTTTACAGCCGTGGACTGTGACATGGACATAAAAGTAAGTTAACTTTACAGCCATGGGCTGTGTCATAGACATAAATGTAGTTTAACTTTACAGCCACGGACTGTGTCATGGACATAAACGTACGTTAACTTTACAGCCATGGGATGTGTCATAGACATAAATGTAGGTTAACTTTACAGCCATGGACTGTTTCATGGGCATAAATGTACGTTAACGTTAACAGCCATGGGCTGTGTCATAGACATAAATGTAGGTTTACTTTACAGCTATGGGCTGTGTCATGGACATTAATGTACGTTAACTTTACAGCCATGGGATGTGTCATAGACGTAAATGTAGGTTAACTTTACAGCCATGGACTGTTTCATGGGCATAAATGTACGTTAACGTTAACAGCCATGGGCTGTGTCATAGACATAAATGTAGGTTTACTTTACAGCTATGGGCTGTGTCATGGACATTAATGTACGTTAACTTTACAGCCATGGACTGTGTCATGGACATAAATGTAGGTTAAGTTTACAGCCATGGACTGTGTCATGGACATAAATGTAGGTTAACTTTACAGCCATGGACTGTTCCATGGGCATAAATGTACGTTAACTTTACAGCCATGGGATGTGTATTGGGTGTAGGTTAACTTTACAGCCATGGACTGTGTCATGGACATAAATGTAGGTTACGTTTACAGCCAGGGACTGGGTCATGGACATAAATGTAGGTTAACTTAACAGCCATGGGCTGTGTCATGGACATAAATGAAGGTTAATTTTATAGATTTTTTTTTATAATTTAAGAAAGAAGTTACAGACATCAAACGTTCTTGCATGAAGAGCCGCATTTGATGGAGATTCTTGATACAGCAGAATATGTAAGTTGTTGCACAGTTGTTTGTTTGTTTTCTCTTTCCAGGGAAGTAGCTACAGTTAAATATTGTTTTTAAAAATAATAGCAGTATTTTGATAAAAAATGAACAGTGTTAACTTGCGACAGTAACAGTTATACATATCAACGCATTAAGTGGTTTAATGTTATTGATTGCCATGGAAACGTCGGACCTGTTGGATTTTACTTCATTATTTGAATTCCCGACGGTTTGTTTTTTAAATTTGTTGAGTTATGATCACCAACGTTACAATAGAAGCTCAACAATGTACGTTAAAACTTTTACCAGATTAGATTTGAGATAACTTAACTAAATCCGGAGATAAAGTTTGTGTACACAAATGAGTAATCAGTTTTTCATAATTTGACGACCTTATTTGCAATAAATCAAAATCTTCATACGAAATGAAGAATAGGATCTCACATGTTTCAATATCTAATGGAAAATATATGAGCCAAATATCATACCTATGGACTAAGAAATACGCACGTTATTCGACAATTAGTTGCATAAAACAAGGGTCTGAGAAATTCGTGATTTTCTCCATAGGAGAAGCACAATTTATAAAGAAAATACAATTTACAAAATCAAAATACACCTACTTAGAATGTGTTCAAATGATTTTCACATGTTTAGATTCATGAGATTATAAACTATCAGAGCATAGAGTAAACCTTATTTCAATTTTTGTCTTAAAATGAGCTGTAGCTCCTCACCTTAAAGAAAAGGTTGGTGGCAACGTAGTGAGTGTCCTTTAAAAATATAAAAAAAATACGATAAAACAGAATAGTGAACTCCGGCGAAAATCTACGGTAGACGTGTTCGGTGATTAACGGGCTGCAATAAAAAAAAACTGAACAGCAAACATGGCATTTGAAATCAGTTTAGCGATGAAGAAAACTAATTATGGCTTGATGAATTATTAATATAAGATAGTTACAATGTCTTTAAGGAAAATAATGTCTGTCATTGTGTCTGCTAGTTATATCTCTAACAAATTTCCATTTCTTCACTGCCTGAAAGTGAAGATATGTGTCAATTTTAACCAATTGTAATTGTCTCTGGTTGAAGTAACAAGAAGAGACATGGTACGCAACCAGACGATACGTCAAGGCCTTAAATCCTACCCCCTGCAGACCCAAGTATCATCATCATCATCATCAGTTGCCATCTCCACAACGAAGGTTGGCTGTAATGGATCTCCAACGTCTTCTGTCTCTTGTCTTGGTGGTACACTCTGATAGACTCTTTCCCGTCCATCTCTTGATGTTATCTTCCCACTTATAGCGCTGTCTTCCCCTTGCACGTTTGCCTTCAACTCTCCCTTCTGTTATGGTCTTCTGCAAGGTGTTATGCCTTTTTATGTGGCCAAAGTATTTTAGCTGCCGAACTTTGACCTCTCTCATTAGTTCTCTTTTCATACCTAGATTTTCTAGGACCTCCTTATTTGTTTTCATCTCTTTCCATGAGATACGCCCCATTCTTCTATATATCCACATTTCAAGAGCCTCAATTCTTTCTTCCAAATGCTTATTCATCGTCCATGTTTCTGCACCATACAGAAATGCAGAATATATATAACACTTTATGATTCTCAGTTTTAATTTATGAGATAACTGTTTGGATGTCAGTACATGTTTCATGTTGTTGAATGTAGCTTTGGCCATTCCTATTCTCTTCTTGATTTCTGTTTCACATCTGCCATCTTCTGTTATTATATGACCAAGATATACGTAGCTCTTGACTTGTTCCAGGATTTTCCCATTTACGCTTATCTTTAATGTGGGTTTATCGTCTGTTTTGCTAATTATCATAGTTTTAGTTTTCTCAATATTAATTTCGAGTCCATATTCATGACTTATACTGTTCACTTGCTTCACTAGTTCTTGTAACTCCTGTTCGCTTTCAGCTAACAACACGGTATCATCTGCATATCTAAGGTTGTTTATTGATCTTCCACTGATGTTCAGTCCTGGTATTTCCTGTATCTGTTTGAAAATTTTTTCAGTGTATAAATTAAATAGGCAGGGGGACAGCACACAACCTTGTCTGACACCTCTTTTTATGTCTATGTATGGTGAATAATTCCTTCCCGATCTTACTGTGGCAGTTTGCTCCCAATAAAGGTTACTGAGTATTCTTATATCTTTTCCATCAATACCTATGTCTTTGAGGCATTCAATTATTTTCTCATGATGGATTCTGTCAAAAGCCTTCTTATAGTCAATGAAGCACATATACATACTTTTTTGGACCTCTGTATATTTTTCTGCTAATCTTCTTAGGCAAAATATTGCCTCTCTTGTTCCACTGTTCCGTCTAAAACCAAACTGTTCTTCTTGGATTTCGCTGTCTACTTTACTTTTTATTCTTTCCTGTATGATTTTGAGCAGTATCTTAATTGCATGACTCATCAGGCTGATTGTTCTGAAGTCTGAACATTCTGTTGCATTTGGTTTTTTGGGCAATGTTATAAAAACTGATGTCTTCATGTCGTGTGGTAAATATCCTGTATTGTATATATCATTGCATATTTCTGTGATTGTATCTATACCAAAGCTCTCCAGAGCTTCTATCATTTCAATTTTTATGTTATCCATGCCTGCTGATCTTCCTTTTTATATCATATGAATGGCATTCTCTACTTCTGATCTGAGAATGTTTGGGCCTTCATTAGAATCTGGTGATGGTTTTTTACCTCTGTTGTCCTCGAATAGTTCTTTTACGTATTCTGCCCATCTGTTTGATATGTCTTTCTCATCAAGTAATATTACACCATTTTTGTTCTTGATACAGCTTCCTCCTTGTACAAACCGCGACCGATTTGATAATTTCTTGATTTCTTCATGCATATCTCTTGTCATGTGCTTTGCTTCCAAGTCTTCTATTTCCTTACATTTTGTTTCTATCCACCGTTCTTTTGCTTCTCTACACATAGTACGTATGTCATTGTCTATTGTTTTATATTCTGGAGTGTTTTTTGCTTTCTTTCTTTCTGCCATTTTATTCAAGATGTCATCTGTCATCCAAATTTGATTTTTCTTAAACTCCTTTTTAGGTAAATTTGCATTTGCTGATTGTATGCTTGTTTTTAAGCATTCCCATTTTGCGGTTGCTTTTTCTTCTGGGTTTTCTCTTCTATACTGCTCCATGCTTTCTGTCAATAACTGTTGGTATTTATTTTTGACGTCGATTAAATATTTCTGTTTTATATCTGGTTGTTTCAGCGCTGATATTTCTATCTGGGGTTCCTCCTGTCTTCTGTTTCCTGCTCTTTTCAGCTTTATATTTACTTTGATGACAACTGGATTGTGATCTGAATTTATGTCGGCGCCAGGATGTGTCTTTGCACTTGTGACACTGTTCTTAAATCTATGTTTTATCATGATATAGTCGATTTGATTACGTGTTACATCTGGGCTTTTCCATGTGTATAATTTCCTTGGGTGGTGTTCAAAAAAGGTGTTACATATGACCAGCTGGTTTTCTTCACAGAACTGGATAAGTCTGTCTCCTCTATCATTTCTTGTCCCTAATCCATTGTGTCCTACTATTTTCTTGTATTTTCCTTTTCCTACTTTTGCATTCATATCACCCATTACTATCAACACATCTGTAGATTTGACTGGTTTAAGTGTGTGTTGTAGCTCTTCATAGTATTCTTCTATTTCTTCCTCGCTGTGATCTTTAGTTGGTGCATAAGTTTGTAAGATTGATATGTCGAATGGCTTTGCTCTCATCTTTAGTAACATCATTCTGTCATTGTGTGTCCAGTATCCACATACGTATTTTTCTAACTCCTTCTTTATCAACATTCCTACCCCTCTTTCGTGTTTTTCTCCTCCTGAGTGTATAAGCGTGTATTGGTCTCTTGTTATGTAGCCTGTATCCAAAAGTCTTGCCTCTGCAACTCCCAGTATATCGAGTTTCATGTCGGTTGCCTCTAATATAAGATTGTCCAGCTTTCCTTCTCCGTTTAGAGTTCTAACATTCCATGTTCCTATTTTTAGGCTTCTCCTACTAGTTTTTAGGTGGTCTTTCTCAGAATGCTCCCTTTCAACAGAATTTAAGGAACACTCGTCATTATGTACTTCCTTACTCATTAGAGGAGTTGCCTCTTCCCTGTTAATTTGTACAGTAGATTCTTCCCCAGGGGACAGGGAGTTCTCTACATATCGGTTCTTATCTTGTTGTTGTGATCCCATTACGTTCTGTAGGAAGTACGTGGTAAGGCCCCAATCTCTTCCACGTAGAACAGTCCCAATTAAGATGGTTTGGCCATGTCTGCAGAATGGGAGAAGATCGGATACCACGACAAGCATGGGAAACAAAGAGCCAAGGATCCAGACCCCGAGGACGACACAGAGTCCGCTGGGAGGACAACATTAGACAATCTTTGAAGGATCGAGGACTAGAATGGAACCAGGCCAGGAGGAAGACAGCCGATAGAATAGTCTGGCGCTCTCTCTTCCAAACCTCTACACCTCACGGTAGAAGGGGAACGACTAAGTAAGTAAGTAAGTAATTGTCTCTGAGCGCACAAGTGAAATTCCTTAGGGCCATGAATTAACGTGTACACTAGAGATGGCTAAAGTGTGTGTGTGTCGAAACAATGCTTCGAAACAGCGCTGTGCCCGACAGATTCGAAACACAGCCTGCTTCTTGTTTCGACACAGTTTCAGTTCCTGTCTGCCTCGCTGTTTTGCAAAGAGGCACACTGTCTCACTGTCTCACCTTCCGTGGGCCTTCCTAAAATTTGAGTCAACCGTTCGGAACATTAGTATGGAATATCAAACATGTCTTATTTTTTCAGGGATGTATTATGAAAACTTGATTTTACAAGTGATATTATTTTTGCTGAGAAAGTATAGACATTGGAAATTGTGTCAGTGCTGCAGTTGTCAATGTTTTAGGCACTATGTTAAAGTTGAAAGTGTCCGTGTGTTCGTATAAATGTAATGGACACTTTATTAGCTCTGCTGATATATGTGTACTCGGTGTGGATTTGAATCATTGTCTATTATTAATAATAATAAATAATAAATTCTTTAAGCGCCAAACACGGCGCATAAGTCAGAAACCAGTTCTCTCCAGGTTGTTCGTTGTGACGCCACTCCTCTTAGCTCTTGCACATTATTTAGGCCCAATGTTCTTCCTTCTCTTATTATTGTTCCTTTGAGTGCTTCTTTTGGTCTTCCTTTTTTCCTCTTACCCCCAGGAACCCAAGTGAGCGCCTGTAGTGGTATTCTGTTGTTTTGCATTCGTAGGATATGACCGATATATGAAAATCGTCTTTTCCTTATATAGTCGGAGACATATTTCTGCCTAGTCTTCTCTTATTTGTCGATTAGTCTTGAATTCTTTCCAACTGATTTTCATGAGTTTTCTAAGACATTTGTTCTCGAATGTATTCAGCTTGTTCTCCAATGATTTTGTTATTTTCCAACTCTCACATCCGTATGTTAACACTGAGATAACATTTGAATTAAACAGACGAAGCTTGGTATGTATATTCAATGATCGTAATTTCCAAATGTTAGATAATCTATTGAAGGCGCTAGCTGCCAAAGCAATTCTAGTATGGATTTCTCTTGTTGTGTCACCATCCTGAGTCATTTTACTGCCTAAATAATTGAAACTTTCAACTTTCTGTAGTTTTTCCCCGTTCAAGATAATATCAAAGGTCTCGTTAGAAAAGTTCATAGCTTTAGTTTTAGAGGCATTTATTTGGAGACCTATTTTAACCGAGAGATGACACAAATTGTTTACTGCTTCTTGGGATTGTCTGGGTGTTGAACTTAAGAATGCTAAATCATCTGCGAAATCCAGGTCCCCCAGGAATTTTCCATTTGTCCATTTTATACCTAATTGTTCATTGTGGGTATAGTTTCTCATAACCCAATCAACAACTATTCCAAAAAGTAGTGGTGACATAATACAGCCTTGTTTCACCCCTGTTTCTACTGTAAACCATTCTGTATTCCCTTTATTTGTTCTAACACAACATCTTGCATTGTCATATAGCGCTTTGATTATATTCATATATTTTGTTGGAAAACCATAGATTGTAAGTATCTTCCACAATGATGGGCGGTGTAGACTATCAAAGGCTTTTTGAAAATCGACGAAGGTGATAATAAGTGGCGATTGCATTTCCACTGATTCTTCTATAATTGTTCTTAGTGTGAATATTTGATCAATACATGATCGTTTCGGCCTGAAACCCGCTTGTTCTTCTCTGATCTTTTCGTCAGCATGCAATTTAAGCCTTTCTAACATCATGCTACATAATAATTTTCCAGGTACTGATAACAGAGATATACCACGCCAGTTATTACATTCTGATAGATCACCTTTCTTCGGTAACTTTACAATAATACTGTCTTTCCATTGTTGTGGTGATTGTTCTTCTCTCCATACTTCATTTATAATATCTAAAATTCTCAAGAGATTGTTGTCATTAACTGCTTTAATCATTTCCCCTGAAATTTCGTCAACTCCAGCAGCTTTAAAATTGTAATCTTTTAACGGCTTGTTTGATCTCGTCCAATGGGAATTCATCGCAAGTTATTAGCAGGGTGGTTGTGGGTGTTTTATTATTAAAATCAGGTGTTACTGTTGGTGGTGGTCTGTTTAGCACCTAAACCTAAGTATTATTATAACTGTTGTTATTATTATTGTTGTTTTTTATTATTTTCACATATACTGCAGCTATCATCATATCTCCGTTTTATTTCATCATAATGAAGACTTGTAAAAATATTGAATTGTGGTCCCACGAAACGCCATAGATTTTCACACACGCCAGTAGCGCGCAAGAAAAAACAGAGGAGATTGTCTCACACAATTCATGTATAGTAATGTATACTGTATATTAGAGACTTCTTTCTCCCAGATACGGGCAATAGTGCCGTTGTGCCGTTGTGTCGACACACTGTTTCGACACAGTTTAAATCACTGAGCCGACTGTCCCGAAACAGCGGAGTGTGTCGATTTGCTTACCTCTAATGTACACCAAAGGTGACCTTCCCTCGATTATTGTTTCTTTTCCTTTAAAAAAAATCATCACAGTAAGAGGTCACCTTTGGTCTTTACGTGATGACTTCGACCAGTCTGTTTAACTATCTCAACACTTAGGATACTTACAAATGATAGAAGTTATCAAACTATCGAGACTACAGACATACTGTCTGTAACACGAACTGGTTTTTCTCTAGAGGCTAGCACTTACAAATTTCTTCTAACCAACATACAAATCTCTCACAACGTTTCTGCCCCCGTCGACGCCTGCCACATAGGTGTTCTCTATGCCAGCTCCTCATAAACTCAATGACAGCTAGATTCGCTACTGTCCTCAATGACAGCTAAACTCACAACTATCCTCAATGATTGCTAAACTACCAACTGTACTGAATGACAGCTAGACTAACAACTGTCCTCAATGACAGCTAGGCTACTAACTGTTCTCAATGACAGCTAAACTACCAACTGTCCTCAATGACAGTTAAACTACCAACTGTCCAGAATGACAGTTAGACTTACAATTGTCCTCTATCACAGATAAACTCACAACTGTCCTCTACGACAGCTAAACTTACAACTTTCCTCTACACAGCTAAACTCGCAACTGTGCTCTACTACAGTTAAACTCACAATTGTCCTCTACGACAACTAAACTCACAATTGTCCTCTACGACAACTAAACTCACAATTGTTCTTTACCACATCTAAACTCACAATTGACATCTACCACAGCTAAACTCACAATTGTCCTCTACAACAACTAAACTCACAATTGTCCTCTACGACAAGTAAAGTCACAACTGTCCTCTACTACAGATAAAGTCACAATTGTCCTCTACGACAACGAAACTCACTATTGTCCTCTGCAGCAGCTAAACTCACAATTGCCCTCTGCGACAACTAAACTGACACATGTCCTATACCACATCCAAACTCACAATTGTCCTCTACCACAGCTAAACTCATAATTGTCCTCTACGACAACTGAACTCACAACAGTCCACTACCGCAGCTAAACTCACAATCGTCCTTTACTATAGCTAAACTCACAATTGTCCTTTACCACAGCAAAACTCACAATTGTCATATTCCACAGCTAAACTCACAATCGTCCTCTACTATAGCTAAACTCACAATTGTCCTTCACCACAGCTAAACTCACAATTGTCATATACCACAGCTAAACTCACAATTGTGCTCTACCACAGCTAAACTCACAACTGTCCTCAATGTCCTCAAGCTAAACCACCAAATGTCCTACAAGATCACTACGCTACCAACAGTCTTCAATGACAGCTAAACTCAACGAATGTCCTCTACTGTAACTAAACTCAAAAATTTTCCTCTAACATTGCTAAACTCACAAATGTCTTCTACCGCAGCTAACCGCATAACTGTCCTCTACCGTAGTTAAACTCAACAACTGTCCTCTACCACAGCTAAACTCAACAAATGTCCTCTACGACAGCTACACTCACAAAAGTCCTCGACCACATCTAAACTCAACAAATGACCTCTACCACAGCTAAACTCAACAACTGTCCCCTACGAAAGCTACGCTCACAAATGTCCTCTACCACAGCTAAACACAACAAATGTCCTGTACTACAACTAAACTCAAAACATGTCCTCAACCACAGCTAAAATCACAAATGACCAGTACCACAGCTTAACTCACAAATGTCCTCTACCACAGTTAAACTCACAAAAGTCTTCTGCCACAGCTTAACTCACACATGTCCTATACCACAGCTAAACTCACAAATGTCCTCTATCACAGCTAAACTCACAAGTCTTCTGCCACAGCTAAACTCACTAATGTACTATACCACAGCTAAACTCACAAGTGTCATCTACCACAGTTAAACTCACAAAAGTCTTCTGCCACAGCTTAACTCACAAATGTCCTATACCACAGCTAAACTCACAAATGTCCTTAAGATGTGAACAAGCCGTCATTAGCACAAATCCAGTATGACCTCTTGTGGAAACGTTAACAAGATGTCATTAGTACTAATCCAGTATAACCTCTTGTTGAGATTTCAATAGTCTCTGTGTCACATGATGGATTTTGCGGCGATTTCTTCTCGGTCTTTCTCTCACTCCGGAAGTACTCATTTTAAATGTTGTACTGACTAATTGCGTGCTTTCCATGGTCAGCTCTTTTTTCTTTCAGTTATGTAGCAGAAGTTTGATATTGTCAAAACATTTGACACTCCTTGTTGGTGATAATACATCACATTTGCTAGGCACGGCACATATTTGCTGAGATTATCGCAGGTAAAACCCATATTGGTCTGCTTAGTTCTCGCGTAGAGTTGTGTGCTCAAGCAATACAAAACAAGATTACTCGTCTGTGCAACATATTTTGACAGACACAAATGACATAATCGTTTCCTGTCCCACTTTCACGTAGACTTTACTTTATCTGGAAGTAATAAATTGTTACATCTGACACACATTGCCGTATGAGTTTACTGATGTGGTGGTGGGTTTTCTGCCAGGCAATCGGATGTTTTTTTTAACCATGTATGGGAGAGGTCACCTCAGCATCACGCGCAGAATTATTCCATGTCGTAATATTTTGAATTTCCCCACGGAACACGCATGTTTGAAAACGATTGGCGTTCTTATTAGCTCCGTAACAAGCAAGTGCGGGGGAAGACAGTTAAAATTCAGAATTCCATTTATCAGACCGGCCTTTATAGAAATCTTGACGGACTTAAAGAGCCCAGGAAAACCATTTTAATAAGGAAAAGGAATCTGAAGAAACTGAAACACGGAGTCATAGGGGGAATTACTGTTAAAAATAACGACTTCCAAGAATACGTGTAAGAGGCCGATTCAAGTTCCTTTATTCATCTTAGCAAAAAGTCTGTGAGCCAGGACTGGCGTAAGTTGTAAGTTTTAGATTTTTCATTTTTCATTACTAACATGTGAACTAATATGTATATATTACCATGTGAATTTTAATGTGTAAAAATCGCTAGTGGGTGTCCAAGTCATTTGCGGCTGTCAACTTCAGCGTATAGAATGATGATATCATGAACCAACACTGCAGGGGCTGGTGACTGCTTTATCGCTAGTTTCTTAAAGAGAACTAACCGCATAGGTAGTCTCAAGTTCCATATGGAGAAGGGAGGAAAAGATTAAAGCAATGATGTCCATTCTAAGTATAATATTTACATTTTCAAACCAGTGTAAATGTCTATGTAAACATATTCTTTTTAAAATTATTGAAAGTTTCAAATTTTTCAACAAGTGTAGATGTTGAGGACTGTTTCGCGGCTTGCAAACATGTGAATGGTTGCAAACATTCGCATGCATGCACCACGAGACTCCTCAATTGAATTAATACTGGAAATCGCGCAGATCAAGATATGACGCGTCAAGCCTAGTGACAGTAGTCTACCTATGGCCTGCGGGCCTGATGGCCGGCGTGCCATCCGACAGTGTTTCAATGTGTGGCACAGCCACTTATGGATAGTGTTTCAATATGTGTGGCATAGCCACTTACTCAAGTGTAGAACCGTTGTGTTCTGGCTTTAAACCGATATAAGGATATGTGTCTAAAGACTAGGAAAGTCTATGTATGGCCATTGAGCCGAATGGCAGTGTTGGAATGTGTGGTAAAGCCACTTAAGGATTGTGTTTTAATATGTGGCACAGCCACTGACTAAGTATATATGTGGAACGGTCGATCCACTGGAAAGTGTAAAAAATAGCGTAAGAATCCGTATCAAATTAAATATAGGACCAGATAAAGTCCAGAGTAGAATCGCGAATAACGCAGATTACGTTCACCTTGAACTTATATACATGGCAGTTAAAGCCTGGCGATGCAAGCCAAAGATGTTGAATAAGGATACATAGAGAGGATCTATAGATTTACGGATAATGTACTCACTAGCATTGTGAAGGGATAATAATTCCAAGGATCGGATTCAGTAGGAGTTGGTTGCAAACTCTATTACGCTATAGACTTAACGGTTAACCCAGACGAGCTAAGTCTGTGAGAGGAACAGTGCGTAGAGCTTAGTACTATGTTAAAGCCAAGTTGATGTGTGAGAAATGTGTTACGCTCATTGTGTAAAAGGATATATATAATAAATTGTTCAGTCGTCAATGGAACTTGTCAATTGCCTGAATTATTCAAGTTCTCACTCTGTGCTGTGACTGTTATTAATCCTTGCAAGGTCAGTCCAGATTATCACGGGTATTCATAAGACTAACTATAATATAACCAACACTGCTGGGAATTTATATACAATAACGACACTGAATATAAGAATAATTAAAATCACACAATAATGGCTTAAAACTGCAGATCGAACTAAAAGCTGGAATTAGAATAGATGAATCATAATATCTGAAATATTGACAAGCAACCCAATAACTCACGTCCAACGGTGCTGAATCTTTTAATAACAAATAGCAAGAAGAGATACAGAAGGACCGTAACATACTGGTGTCAGAAGTGTTCGGACAGTTTTCAGAATTCATCTTTTCCGTTACCCAATTGAACGAACTAATGTTCATGAATCAGGCTTCATGTTGGGAAGATTCTAGTGGAAACGACTTCAAGATCAATTCAGTTCGTCACAGACAAAGTAACAGTGAAAATTGAACAGTTCAAGAAGGTCTCATTCAAGGCGCAGGTCCAATCTGGCAACTCGAATTTACACATCAAGTTACAAAGGTCAAGGTCGAGTCCGTACTCCGATCAACGGTCGCTGAGTTCGCTGAATCAAATCGATCGTATGTCATTCAATCTTTGATCCTGAACCATCACAGAGAACCAGAAAGACAATCCATACACTTGTTAAACGTCCAGAGCAACCGGGGAAGTATTTCGACATAATTTCTTTCAATATCAATTTCGAAAGAATCATCTTCAATCAACCGGTCACGTCTGCTTCTCAATGGGAACAAGTCAAACAGCTGGGAGCATCTTGTTGTGATTTTCTTGTATCACAATGGCATGATCACACGAAGATAAGTTCTTGTCTAAATTAGAGCTTTTGACTAGTGTGTGTTGTCCAGTTGGCTAGCTTTGGCCTTCAATTTTCCCTCCACTGTCACTTGTCTGGCCTATTTTGCAGTTCTAGTACTTATCATTATGTGTTTACTATCGATGTTCTTTATGTAACTTCGCGGGACGGTTGGTTAGGGCTTATCATTGCTTGAATATTCTTTTGGAAGATTTAAGCAATTTTAACGACTTTTATGGATAATTGCTTATATTAGCTGACTGAGGATCTAACTGATTATTAATTTTTCTTTTGAGTTAGGATATAAATGCTTCTTCAGTTAGCAATATAATCACTTTGCTTGTGCTAGTTGTGACGTCACGTGCTTACGTTATTTAATTTGTATATCCTAGTTTCCGTTTCGTCTCACGATTTTATTCGTTTGTGATCTAAATCTCTCTGTCTTATTGTTAGTTTAGGACGACTTGTATCGTAAAATTTTTGTAATGTTACTTTAAATATTTTATCTTTCAGATTAATATGTCAAGTACCTACTTAGTTTCTTTTTATCTGTTTCATAGCGTCGTATAATTGAATATATCATTTCATTATTGTCCATCTGCTTGTTCCATCCATTGTTTATCGTCACTTGTTCTTGTCTCTGGCTATAGTAAATATCATAGCTACTTTGAATTAGTGAAGCTCATATGTTCATAGTATATTTATTGACAATTAATATACTTATGTAAATTATTGAGATATTTAGCACCATGTCTACATTAGAAGATTTTATTAAAATTGGACAAAGTCTAGGGAAATCAGGTTATGATCTTCAGACTTATGCTGAAACGAGATATGAAAAGCATTTATCTCAACAGGAAAGAATTGAGCAACGTGAACTTAAAAAGTTGGAATTGGCTCAAAAAGAAAAAGAGATAGAATTACAGAAAGAACTTAAGGAGAAAGAATTAGCTCAAAAAGATAAAGAAATGGCTCAACAAGAAAAGGAGAGAGAATTAGATAGGGAGAAAATGCAAATAAGAAGAATGGAACTACTTCAATTAGACCAAGAACATAAACATGCTATTGAGCTTGAGACTTTAAGATTAAATGCTGAGAAGGAAAAGGCTGTTGAATTGGCGAGGGTGCAATCAGAACAGTCCCGACCTTCGGCTAATTCAAATATATTTTATCCAAAATTGAAGATGCCACATTTCGATCAATCTAGAGATTGCATTGATTCGTTTTTATCAAGATTTATTATGAAAGTTACAGGTTTAAACATACCTAAGGAAAGATGGAGTAGTCTTTTGGTTGATTTTGTGACCGGGGACTCACTCAAGGTTTTCATGAATCTGGATGAGAAAAGCAGAAACGATTTTGATGTCGTAAAAGAAGTACTTCTTAGACGGTTCCAGTTAACTGAATCTGGATTCCGAGAACGTTTCCATACGGCTAAGCCTAGTAAGGACACTGACTTTGGGGAATTTATTGCTTCCATTAAACATTATTTCAATAGATGGATAGAATTATCAGGTATTACCAAATCATATGAGGGGTTAATGGATCTCATCCTACGTGATAAAGTGCTCTCCTCATGTAGTCATGATTTAGAATCCTTCTTACAAGAGAGACACCCTAACTCTATTGAAGAATTCGAAAAATTCGGTAGACAGTTTGTCACGGCACATCCGAATAAGGATGTCCATCGATCTTTTCCTCGAGATCCTATGCCTACGTGTGCAGCGCTCCATGATCATAGATCTTATGATCACCGACCTAGATCACAGAGCACGGACGGTCGATATCGTACACAATTTCGCCAAGAATATCGGGGGTCTTACAACTTCCCTCGGTATCGCTCACCGTCAAGATTCTATCGTCGGAGTTATCGAGGTTATTCACCTCATGATCGTGGAGGCCACAAAGGCAGGGGTCGTGATGATTATCACAAAGACTATTACAGGGATTACAATAATCATGGATCATCATATAAAAGGAATGATGATAATGATGATTCAACTGATTTTTATTATAAGACAAAATCAGGCAAAAAGAAAACAAATCATTTTAGGTCATCTTCAAAGAATAATGACAAACATAGTCATGCTAATGCATGTACTACCAAAAGAGATCATGATAGTGATGATAACAAACATGCTAATTCATGCAGCATTTTAGATGACTCTTGTTATGTTTGTCAATCACATCTGATATCAGAGAGGAAAAATACACTTCGTTGTGGTCATACAATGTCTTCTATGTCTACTTGTGAGAATTTGGGACGTCTCACATACCACAAGGCATACCTATACGGAAGAGAAGTAAGAGTTTTACGTGACTCCGGCTGTTCTACTGTTGGCATACAACACTCGCTTATCGAGCCCTCTGCATTTACGGGAAAAACTGTTAAATGTATCACATTTGGTGGGAATATAGAAGAATATCCAATAGCGCATGTCTATATCGATACACCGTTTTATACAGGTATGGTGTATGCTTGCGGGTTAAGAGCTCCCGTGGCTGAGATAATCTTAGGTAACATACCTGGAGTTAGAAATTGCACTCCACATGAGATTACGAAATGGGTTGAATCTCACCCATTGGTGGCAAATGCTGTTGTCACAGAGCACAACAGTTGGCTACAGATATGACCACCCCACCTACACCTATAATAGAGACAATTATGTCTCCCGACGTCGTTGCTGAAGCACCAGCGGCGTTTGCGGAAAAACAAAAAAAATGATCCAAGTTTACAGCGTTTATTTGCGCTAGCAGAAAAAAAAAGTTAGTAAACATACGAAATCAGCACAACATTGGTTTCAAATTAAGAAAGCCATACTAACAAGATACTATGATAATGGTATCTCAATTATTCATCAGATAGTCGTTCCAAAACAATTTAGACCTTTGGTGTTACAAACAGGGCATGACTCTCCCATGGCAGGGCACATAGGTATTAAAAGAACTTTATTTAGAGTCACATCGCAATTCTATTGGCCTGGTGTCAATAAGGACACAAAATTGTATTGTAAGTCATGTACGACATGTCAGAGCATATCACGTAAGGGCAGATTCCATACGGCACCCTTACAGATCACTGATGTACCAGAAAGACCATTTAAGAAGATAGCCATAGATATTATTGGTCCGTTATCAATTCCATCTAATAATGGGTTCCGATATATCTTAACCTGTGTAGATCTTTGTACACGGTGGCCTGAGGCCATACCTCTGAAAACCATCACTACTGCGTCGGTATCAGATGCATTATTTCCAATTTTTTGTCGTATTGGTTTTCCGGAGGAAATTTTATCAGACAGAGGTTCACAATTCACCTCAAATATTATGAAAGAAGTGGAGTCGATGCTCTCTTTCACCATTCGTTTTCTAGTGCATATCACGCCCAAACGAACGGAGTTTGTGAGCGTCTTAACGGTTCACTCAAACAGATTCTTCACAAGATCACTGAGGGATGTCCTCGTGACTGGGACAGGCTACTTTGTGCCGCATTATTTGCATATCGAGAGGTCCCCCACGAAAGTACTGGATTTAGTCCATTCGAGCTCGTCTACGGCTCTAATCCTCGTGGCCCAATGATGATCTTAAAAAATGTATTGGTCGGATCATCAGTGGATGAATCCACTCGTACTAGTTACGAGCTGGTGATTGACCTTAGACAAAGAATCATTGATGCGTGTACATATGCATCCGAGAGCATTAAATCAGCAACACAAAAATCTAGATTATTCCACAATCAAGGGAGAAGAATGCGATATTTTAATCCTGGGGGAAAAGTCTGGTTACTTCTACCTCATGAGGATAATAAACTGTTGGTTTCATGGCAGGGTCCATTTGTGATTATTAAACGAGTCACGGATGTGGACTATGCTATAAACGTAAGAGGAAAAATTAAAACATTCCATGTAAATATGTTGAAATTGGCAGTGGAAAGACCACATGAGTTAATTCCTATTATTTACTCTGTGTCTGTGTCTGTGTCTGAGTCTTCACCTCATATTTCTTCTTTTGCATTAGTGAATGAGGAAGACACTACGTCTTCAATTCCTCTACAGTTTGCTTTACCGTCTTTACAAGCTTCCGAATCTTGGAAGGATGTCACAATTTCTTCGACTTTGTCATTGTCACAACAAAGTCAAGTTAAGGAAATTCTTCTTTCTTTTAACGATGTACTTACTGACCTTCCAGGTCGTACGTCTTTAATCTCTCATGACATCATTCTAACAGACGATCCTCCTATTAAGTTAAGACCTTACCCTATTTCTTTACATCATAAAGACAGGGTTGAAAGGGAGCTAAAGGATATGATAAAATTGGGAGTTATATCTCCATCAGAATCTCCTTATGCTTTTCCGATGGTTATTGTGAAAAAGAGGGATGGGTCGCTCCATATTTGTATTGACTTCAGACGTCTTAACCGTATCACAATTACTGTCGCTGAACCAATGCATTTGTTGGACGACCTACTTTCTCAAGTTTCACAGGCCACTTACTTTAGTAAACTAGATCTGTCTAAAGGCTATTGGCAGATACCACTTACTGAACATGCCAAGCCTTTCACTGCCTTCACTACTCCATTTGGGTTATTCCAATGGAGTTACATGTGCTTCGGCCTTGTAAATGCGCCTGCGACATTTGTGCGCATGATGCGCCGCCTTCTGGGCGATAGAAAAGATGTCATCACATATATCGATGACATCTGTCTATTTCACAACACATGGGAAGACCATATTACTGGTTTGTCGTCTCTTCTCTTTACACTACGACAACATGGTTTGACTGTAAGACCTTCTAAGGTCCAGATAGGTTGTCAGGAGATTACTTTTCTGGGTCACCGCATAGGTAACCATAGATTACACCCTGATGACAATACAGTCAAGCGCATACTGGAGATTGCCACTCCATCATCTAAGAAACAAGTAAGAAGTTTACTTGGGCTGGTTAACTATTACCATAAATTTATACCACGCTTCGCACAGATTTCTGCTCCTTTGTCCGGATTGTTGGCCAAATGTAGTCCAAAAAAATATTATGGACACCGCAGTGCGAAGAAGCTCTGATTATGATAAAGAGTTTATTTAAGAATCCTCCTATCCTGTTATTGCCAAACATACATTTACCATTCTTGATTCAAACAGATGCATCCAGTTCCGGAATTGCAGGATGTTGCTTCAATGCTATGAAGGGATACTCCATCCATGCTTGTTTGTCTCACGCAAGCTTACTCCTGCGGAACAAAAATACGCAACAGGAGAGCGCGAACTGCTCGCGGTGGTTTGGTGCTTAGAAAAACTGTCTAAGTACTTGATAGGGAGAAAGTTCTTTATTCACACAGACCACAGTCCGCTCACGTTTATCACTTCGAGAACTATGAAAAACGCAAGAATTCATAGATGGTTCCTGTTGCTACAAGAATTCGCATTTACAATCATACCTATTTCAGGAACTGATAACAACCTCGCGGACTTGTTATCTAGAAACTTTTCGTCACAGAATTGAGATAACTTTCTTGTCTTGATGTTGACAATGGACATAATTTTATAATTATTATTTCTAATTGTTAATATTTATTTCATTATATCATTTTTGACGATAGATAACATGCATAGATTATAGTCGGTCACATCTTCGCCACCACTCTCTCACGTGCCACGAGTGTCACGTTTGGGAGCAGGGGGGATGATGTTGAGGACTGTTTCGCGGCTTGCAAACATGTGAATGGTTGCAAACATTCGCATGCATGCACCACGAGACTCCTCAATTGAATTAATACTGGAAATCGCGCAGATCAAGATATGACGCGTCAAGCCTAGTGACAGTAGTCTACCTATGGCCTGCGGGCCTGATGGCCGGCGTGCTATCCGACAGTGTTTCAATGTGTGGCACAGCCACTTATGGATAGTGTTTCAATATGTGTGGCATAGCCACTTACTCAAGTGTAGAACCGTTGTGTTCTGGCTTTAAACCGATATAAGGATATGTGTCTAAAGACTAGGAAAGTCTATGTATGGCCATTGAGCCGAATGGCAGTGTTGGAATGTGTGGTAAAGCCACTTAAGTGTTTTAATATGTGGCACAGCCACTGACTAAGTATATATGTAGAACGGTCGATCCACTGGAAAGTGTAAAAAATAGCGTGAGAATCCGTATCAAATTAAATATAGGACCAGATAAAGTCCAGAGTAGAATCGCGAATAACGCAGATTACGTTCACCTTGAACTTATATACATGGCAGTTAAAGCCTGGCGATGCAAGCCAAAGATGTTGAATAAGGATACATAGACAGGATCCATAGATTTACGGATAATGTACTCACTAGCATTGTGAAGGGATAATAATTCCAAGGATCGGATTCAGTAGGAGTTGGTTGCAAACTCTATTACGCTATAGACTTAACGGTTAACCCAGACGAGCTAAGTCTGTGAGAGGAACAGTGCGTAGAGCTTAGTACTATGTTAAAGCCAAGTTGATGTGTGAGAAATGTGTTACGCTCATTGTGTAAAAGGATATATGTAATAAATTGTTCAGTCGTCAATGGAATTTGTCAATTGCCTGAATTATTCAAGTTCTCACTCTGTGCTGTGACTGTTATTAATCCTTGCAAGGTCAGTCCAGATTATCACGGGTATTCATAAGACTAACTATAATATAACCAACACTGCTGGGAATTTATATACAATAACGACACTGAATATAAGAATAATTAAAATCACACAATAATGGCTTAAAACTGCAGATCGAACTAAAAGCTGGAATTAGAATAGATGAATCATAATATCTGAAATATTGACAAGCAACCCAATAACTCACGTCCAACGGTGCTAAATCTTTTAATAACAAATAGCAAGAAGAGATACAGCGGGACCGTAACAGTAGATATAAATGAAAACATATTGAATTTATATTGTGAACACTTTCTCAATCAGGGGAGATGTAAATGTAAACATATTCTATCTGTACTATTAACCTTTTCATTTAAATGTAAAATAAAGATAAAGCTAATCCATTTAAATGTAAAGAAAGTTTTCTCTCGAGGGATTAAGTTTAATTCTCATCGAGGGTAAATTCTGATTTAGACAGGATGGTGGAATAGAGAGAAGGGGAACATATCAATGCTTTGGAAAACGCAATACTCAGGAGAGTGTTTTGTTTCTATTCTTTTACAATAGCTGTTGGTGGTGGTACCATTTGAGGGCACTATCTGTGGAACAATAAGGGAACAGTGGCCTAAGTTTTAAGACGAGGGACCAACTTCGTAGACACTCCTTGACAAATTCTGGGAACATGCTGCACCCTAACATCCTTGACCAGCGACGAGCGTAATCAGTTTAACAAGAACCAACCCATCAGCGGCAGCAGAACCTACCATTGGCAGATAGTTAAACGTTAAAGCTACCACGTGAACTCCTTTAAAAACTGTTATCCCATCACAACAGTCATGATAAGTTGTCTGAAAAAAACATTATTCATTCTTTTAAGCCCTTGTTAAAACTAAAGTATTATTAACTTTGTTATTTGTAATTATACAAATTTAACTTTGTTTTAATCATGTTTAATGTACTGCATGTTTGTCTCAGTCAATTTACTAAATGCGCTCTAAACAGAGATATACCAGGATAATAAGAATTCCACTGAGTAAATCAGGGTGGGGGCTTGACGAGCTAAAATTAATAATTGCTTAACCCTTCACAAAAGTTGTCGGCAGATCCTAGAGTTAACGTGCTCAGCCAATGCAGCACTGGTCTCGCTTTTCTGAATATCTTGTGGACACTATCTAGTTATAGAAACGTCATTATCCTTCTATCTACAACTCGTTTAAGAGTAATCTTGTGCGAAGATAGACAACTTTGAAGGCCCATATTAGATACTCTTGAGTTTTGGCCACTATTGGACCACTACTGCAAAGCAGGGGAGGCAAACCCGTGACAATCTGTCTGATTGTAGCGGTCAGTTTGCTGAGCCTCTCCATGTAAAAGTGCCTGATTAAAAGCTGGGGACATTATTTTTGTATTTCCTAGTCCAAGGGCATTAATCCGGGTTTTGTTGGGATGATTGTTGACAGGGTAGTGATCTCACTTATTACAAGATGTCGTATATTATTTAATGTGTATTCTCAGCGCCTTGGAGGCGATGTGAGTGTGGTTATATTTATTCTGAAGGGACAGAAGTTAATTGACTCTTTGAACTGTTTCCCTTATTGATAGAATCTTCATGACTCGTATTATCGATAGTTTATGATTCTTTCCCTGAGCGGGAAAACGTACCACCTACGTATCCTTGAAAGGAAGCACTATGTATTCTGATTATGCACTAGGCTGGTGCATGCCCGAAGTATATATATATTGTTCTGTATCCCGCATGGCGGCGATACTGATTATACAAGGTGGGATTCCCCTTGTTTGATGAAGAATCACCCGGAGGCCATTTGAACTGTGAGTCCGCCATTTTGGACGGCCTGTTGGAGACATCTGATATCTGACTTACTGATGTCAGAGTAGAGTTTTGTTAAACTCACATAGGGGATATATCTTCCCTGAAGCTGATGATTGAGAACATTGTACGAGATCAGCTTTACTAAATTCATGCATGACTGTATTAATATATCATGACCTGTTCAATGACTGTTGATATTAATGTCGGCATACCTGCCGCTTGTGGTGTAATAAAGTCCTGTAAACGTCAGAGCTGTTCCAGAACTCTATGAATTCAAACCTGTGTAATTATAGAGAGTGTGATGTTATGTTCCTGCCTACTTTCTACTTCCACGAACTTTCAACACGCATTCGCAAAACAAAACATTGAGATTCACTCAAGACAACACACTAAGACAAGCTACACGAATGCCAGCATTGTTGCGTCCAACCAAGGACTATACCGCTCATGTCAGCCTGTATATAGCTGATTCATATTTATACTGCTACTGGTCATTCGTGTACATTATACATTTAATATTTACATTGGCCAAGCTGTACCTGTGCTATTTGGGTCACAGGCACCCACCACGCTTCAACGCATACGGTGACGTTCACGACTATTGACATTGTCGAGCCTTACACAATTAAGAGACGGATCGTATACTACTACTGGCCTTCAATAGTACACCCAAGATTCAACATTAACATTTATATCGAGACCCAAAAACACCTTTAACACTGACGATTATATGTTCATACTCACAATAACGCATGGGAGTGTTTGCAGAAATAAACAATCAGGTCTGGTTTCCGGGCGAGGGCCTTGGAGATGCGAAGAGGACCAATGCACCCATTATGCATGTCGTAATAGGTAAAGCTTTCCTCGCTACTGCTAACTTGTCAGATAAAAACAGATCGCTACGAAAACTCACTTCAAGAGCACATACAAATTTTGAGGCAGGCTTCCTGCATGCGCGAATAACTGTCGCTGTCGCATTATATTAATTATGATGAATTTACAAGTGACCTTCACTCATAGAAGTTGTGGCGTGGATCGTCTCACCTGCTCCGAAGTAGTGGTCTAACAATGGTCAAACTTAGCGTATAATGATGAGGTTATTCAAAGGTATCAACCTTCGCGCGATATCGCAGCTCAGCTGTAAACTACAACACGACGTACATACAGCTCAATAAAAAGTATTTTTAAAAAAAAACTTTTTAAACACACGCTTTTAATGCACTAAAAACCCAAAAATAATTTTGTGTGTGTTTAAAATATTGTTTTTATATTTTTTAATTATCTTCTTTTTAGTGTTAGAAAAATTATGACATACTAAACCATAAACAATATTTTTACTTATTGTAAATCTGGATTACTGATCGAAAAACGTCTCCAGCATCAACGCGATTTATACCATAACTTCATCGATTTCACAAAAGCCTTCGATCGAGCCTTGCATGAAGGCTTATGGCAAATAATGAGAAAATTCAATTTTGATACCAACATAATAGATATCATTGAAGTACTATACAAGGACGCAAGCAGTGCTGTTTTTGTAAGCAATGACATTGGAGAATTTTTCAAAACAACTGTAGGAGTTCGTCAGGGATGTATCCTGTCCCCATTGCTCTTTAGTATGTATCTAGATCATATTATGCATGAGGCTGTCTACGATTATAAAACAACCATATCGATTGGAGGCAGACCTCTTTGCAATCTACGTTTTGCTGATGATATCGATCTTATAGGTGGAACAGAATCAGAACTTCAAGACCTGACCTCTAGACTGGAGAAAGTAACAAGAACGTATGGGATGGAAATTAATATAGAAAAAAGATATTGGTGAATAGCCATAAGAAACATGTTGCGACCAACATAAGGTTAAATGGGCAAACGTTAGAAAAAATTAACACCTTTAAATATCTGGGGTCCACTATATGTAGTGGTGGAAGATCAAGTAAAGAAATCAAGACAAGACTTGAGATGGCCTCGGCTGCCATGACAAGGCTGAATGTGATCTGGAAAAGTAACATCAGTTTTCCTGTGAAGATCAAATTATACAAATAACTTGTATTATCTATTCTCTTGTATGGGTGTGAGGGCTGGACATTCCTGCAGCAGATACGGAGCGAAGGATTCAGGCTTTCGGGTATAAATGTTTTAGAAGAATTTTGCGAATTTCCTATAAAGAGCACAAAACAAATGTCTGTTAGAGAGAAAATAATCACGTATGCAGGCCTCCAAGTACCACTTTTGTCAGTAGTGACACGTCGAAAGCTTGCATGGTTTGGGCATGTAACTCGTCATGACTCCCTTTCAAAAACGATCCTCTAGGGAACAGTCAACGGTAAACGGAAAAAAGGAAGGACTTATGTGAATGTTCTATTAAATGTCATGGAGCTGTACAAGTGGCGTCGTGTTATTCATACCCCTAGTGTTGTTAACCATCTACACACGACACACTCATAATACAGAGCACGTAACAAATTCGGGAACTCGTATGTGAAGTATTTTAGAAACCTGGGGCAGTTTTTCAGAGAATCAACCAACCCCCCCACTTCACACTATCGTTTGAAATCTATACTCGGTGCTGGACTTTAGAAATCACAGAGTAATTTATGCAAAATAATAAACGTCAAATTATAAAGATAATTGACAAAACGGTTGTGGATTGGCCTGTCTGAGAACTGCAGGTCAAGCTTTGTATTCAAATCAAGTTTAAACGAGCACGGTAGCAGTTTTTTCAAGTATATTTTCAAGTAATTACAGAATTGGCAAGCGGGATATTTTACATCAGTTACACAGATAGAAGGAGCCGCGGTAGCATAGTGGCTAGTGCACTGGCTTCTTAAAGCTCAGTGGTCTATGGTTCGATCCCCAGATGAAGTGGATTTTTGTTAGGCCGCAAACGGCTCCTGGGTCAACTTAGCCACAATTGGGTACCAGAGCAACTTCTGGGAAGGTTAAGGCGGCCGGCGTGATGCTGACCACATCACCTATAGTGAGCCGATGTCAAGAAAGTATGGGCCTAAGACCATATTCTCAATATGCCTCAATGGGCGTGTAACGGGATCCTTTTTTAACACCGATAGACTGACTTGGCACGGAGTAAGAGTTCATTACCTCTCGTGCGAATTCTTTTCTGCACTAAAATGTTTCGGAGAGACGGATTGCACAAGTAACCAAGTATTATCGGAGAACAGTTACAGTTTAGCTGTAAATTTTAAGTCACAATTGATCAAGCAGAGGGAGCATTATGTGTTGACATGTGTGATCGTCTTTGCTGACCTTTCCTCCTGCAAGTGGGCCAGGCGTGTTACTACTGACGGCTGTATTCAGTCGCACATGAACGAGGGATCTTTCAAGTACTGTGCTGGCTTCCAGTTTGTAATGTGTAATCTTCTACGTTTGACTGTCTTGGTGCTGTAAACTTGTGGATGTTACATCATCACCCAGACCACTTGACATCATTTCTACGGATCTGACAACGCAGTAGAAGATCTTCAAGCAGCTTCAAGGCTATAAGATACGTATTTTTTTTTTGTAAATTAGTATGAATTGCTTGTGCATTCGTTTTCTGTTGTTATCATCTGTGTAAATTTCTTTGTGAGGTGTGTTTTTATCTGGTCTGCGCAGTGTGTTTTCGTCTGTTTACTTCTGTCTTGCGGATCTTTTGTTATTAGTTTTTATTTTCTGTGCTGTGCTGAGTGTATTGAAATTGTTCTTTGATATTTTGAATATAATACTTGTTATTTCTTTTTTTGTGTATTTTGTAGAATATTAAGATAGATACTTTTCTTCTTTAAGTAGTTTAGCTAAATAGTTTATATTTACATTTTGTTTAGTAATTATTGCGGTAAACATATTTTACATTAGTATTAGTGCTACATTATGTGCAGTGTTAGTGTATACGTTAATGTTTATATTATAAATTTGGTTAGATGTTAATAGTTTTCTGTATCTTTTTATTCAGAATCTGTGTCAGTGAGCTGGAGTGCTGTCGCCCAGTACCCGGATTCTGTTAATGCAGACTTTCAGCAATTTGATTGGATATGAACTACTCCAAAGATAAGTTTTTTTTGGCAACATATACTTTTCTGTTTACATATAACTCAAAACTTTCCTGGTGGTCATTCATTTGTATTCGTGATTGTATTAGCGTTATATATTTGTGTTAGGTCTACTTGTTTATATATTATTAATACATTTTTCTTTACTAGAAGGAATTTGTATTAATCTATTCTCTAGGTTTTGGTAAAATTAATTCCAGTGTATGGGAGGCCCGGTCGTAGAGAGACTCGGTGTCTAGTGCCCCGTGGAATTACTTGAACATTTTTTGGTGTTAGCTGTTTCAGTTTGGTTTGTGTAATTATTATTGATACTTTGGTCTTTTTTGTCGTCTTTACTTGTAGTTTTCTTACGTGAATTTTCTTCTATCTTGTTAATAAGTTTATTTTACAGTTCGATTGTGGTTGATTTGTTTGCAGGCGTGGTATTAAACACCTATATGTACTTGATGATAGCTAATCATCTGTTATTCCCCCCCTTCACCCCGCCTGTGAGTTATTGTTTGTCTTTCTTGTAATTGTAGTGTATTTCATCAACATCAATCTTCATCTCGTCTTCCTGAATGTCAATTAGTTTTTTTTTATGCATGACTAAATAATGAGTATTGAGAGTGAATGCTTTATGTTTGGCATTATTACAGTATTCACTACTTCATTAGTGTAGTGTGCTATTGTAGCAAGAGTTCTTAGCGTTACTACTTTCATTAAATAGTGTTATCCGCAATTCCAATGGTTTTAGCAACCACCACAGAGATTTAGAGAGGGGGAAATTCTACTGGATCTATGGATGGTTCGTTTTCATCGTCATCATCATCATCATCATCATCATGCGATCAGCCTATGCAAAAGTGCAGTAAAACTTGTGATAAAAGAAGACGAAGGATAGCTCTGAGAGAATTAGCGTTAGCGATAAGGAATGGTGAAACATACGAGGTGTATGACTATTGTAAAGGTTAAGAAAGGAGATAAGATACAAGTTTATTGTTTAAAAATGAAGAATACATTCAAGACTACTGTACAGCCAGAATATAGGGATTTTAAGAAGAGACCAAAACTGAATCTCAAAATGGAGACTAATTTAGCAGAAGACATCGTTAAAACCGAAACAAGGAGTGGTTCTGTTCAGACTGAGAGGAACGGTATTACTGTACAATCTGATAACCATCGTGAAGATACTTCAGCCTCAGTTGGTAAATTGTCCAACATGACTGTAGATGTACCACTGAAAAAGACTATGATCAGTGATGATTCGGTTAGGTGTAAAAATAAGTTATGCACTATGGAAGGAATCCAAATGGGTGTAAGTAAGAATGGGGGGTTTGGGATGTCAGGTATAGGTACTACCTCTGGTTAAGGAGCTGTCATGCCATTTTCAGGGCAGCTCGGCCACCTTTGGTCCAAACCTGGCATTCAGCTCTCACCTGTGGCTCCTCGTAACTGTCAGCATGCGACAGCGGCCACCCCCCGGGAAACGGCTTTGACAGGCCGGCTAAACTAGGTGAGGGTAGCCGAATGGTTATAAACCTTCGGTGAGTTAGGGTCTGCCTACCCATGCATGCGAAGACTGGATTCGGTAGACTGCGCGGAAGAAACCACCTGTTGGTTCAACGGGCATGACGGCGATTACCAGCAACGCGCTGTGGAGCGTAAGGAGCATGGCGAGGCATGTAGAAAGCCATGGTCATCCACTGCACCTGACTTCATCTCCAGTCGTCTTTACTTGTCTTGCCACTGGATTAAGATGGACCCAGGCGAGGGAGTGAGGTCGACGAATTGCGCAATTCTTCCTCACTTTAAACCAAATCACTGCGCAAGTCACTCTTTCATCCACTCATCCACTCATCCATCCATTCACAACAAGTCCTGTGGCGATGGGCGAGCGGCGAAGCGGCAGGCGTGGGTGCGCTGGCAGTCGTAGTCGCAGACCTACACACAGGCGGCTCAGGCCATATGGTCGTCTTCCACTGATCGGAGCAGCAGTGGGATTCGGCAGCCCCCTGAGTGACTGAGCAGCCCTCTTTAGGAAACCACTGCTCACCTCCATGGCATGAGGAAGGGGCTAGAAAAGGTGCCCAAACATTGCCTGCTCCACCATTACCTAACCAGCTTACCGCGGTTGGTGGGTACCTGTTACGTACATTTATTACCTAAGGGGGTAGTCTTCGGTCCTGCCAAATGTACGCACCAGTTTTATGTAGTTATATTGTTTGAGCGTTCGATTGATTCACGCACTGACGTGCACAAAGCTGTGAGTGTTGCTTTGGACGCACGTGTAACCTAGTTGAGTAGTTTGTGACGTCACGTTTTGAAGTGGAAACATGGAACTGTCTTGGGTCCATGATAGTAATTTTATATTTCGTATTCAATGGCATTTTTAAGGAAGCCATTTATTTCTAGTGATCTGTATTGGTCTTCAGGTCGAAACCAATATCAGGAATGTCACGTGAGTTATCGTCCCACTTCTTATTTTAATGCTGTATGAAAAGGGCCGCTCTAATACTAGTCTAGCGGGAATTAAGATGTTCCTAGAATGGATCTACAGAGTCGCTTGCCTTTAAGATTTGAATCGTAGACGGAGAATTCCTACGAGTAGAAGAAGTTATATTGTTTATCTTACGCACATGTTTTATATGCCGTACATGCTTCAATGCCAAAGTCGTGGCTTGGATGTAAAGAGAGGTTAGCCAACTGAAAGCCTTTACTGTTAGGATTATCGTATATGACTTTGTGTGAAAATTATATGATGTACAACGCTATGTATGAAGAACGTCTGGGAATTTTAACAAATGTAATATGGAAGATTCCACCCCAGAGTATGTATACGTTACCATGATAGACGTCCTTGAAAGAAGGTCAACGGTCGTGACTGAGAAGGATATTATACGGTAACAGTTTTGTAATCCTTAGTCTATGGACAGAGGTCTTTACTAGAAGAGAATCTTCAGGAACTTTAGCAGTAATAATCAATATGTTGTCGTGTGATCTTTGCGCCTGTGACGATGTCCGTCTTGTCCACTTCGTGTCCTGGTGAATAAAATCTATGTAAAGTTATCAACGACTCGTGTGATGCCAATACTTGACCAGTTCACACAATTCAAGATACATTGTTGGTTTTTCGTTTGAAAGACATTGTTGACATTTATTCCATTGTAACCATTCGCGTTTCTATTCATCACTATGAAAACGACACCAACAATAACTGGTAGGCCAGTGCGGTCTGGAAGTAATTTCAGGAACGTACCCATCCAATTGATCGTTTGAAAAGAAGAATTTTTACTTTCAAGGCGACATCATCTCAATTTGGATCCTGGCGGAATATGAATCATAATCAACTCAAAGGCAAAAGGTCTTCAATCAACCTCCACGTCAAGTTTCACAGTGACTGATTACTTGGAGATCATCTCTTCATCATTGTTACGTGCGAGCTAGTTTGATATACGCAGAGCGAAGTATTGCATCCTCTTACGTACATACACGGGGACAAGGCACTTTGATTTTTACCTGCACGCGAGCTAAGTATAACTTGTATCCGTTATACCCTTTATTACTATTAGCTGTGCCTTGATTGATTATGTACACTTATATATTTTCTATGTTATGTGTTATGTTTTGTGTATTCTTCGCGGGAGGTTGGGCGGTAGATCTGACGAACGAGATCCATCTCGAAGTCAATTCGGGCTCTTCGTCAGACGTTCTGTAGGACATTATTTTGCAGACTTCCCGCAGTGGAATGTTCCTACGCGTGAGCGTAGAAGGATTCTAGGTCCACTGTGTCTGGTGGTCTGTGACACCTGTCTGTGTTAGCTGTAGTGTCACGTTTACTTGTTGTTTTTGGTAGCTATTTTTACTTGTGCCTTAGTTTTATGATGAATTTTGTATGTGATTATTGTCCGTCTCACCTTTCCTGTCGTTTAGTTTTTTACAAAACCTTTGTTTTTACACTGTGGTGTCTATTGTCTTGTTGAATTTAATCGCAGTTATCATCGTAATTCTTTACGACATTCCATTTTAGTTTCTCATTTTATTTTAATTGGATTTCTGCGAACGTCTTCGTTTGGCTTGAATATCTTGTCGTGTCATTATTGTGCTATTGTCTGTCACGTTATTGCTTTCACATCATTTCATGTTATAAAGTACATTATTAATTATTAATATTATTGCCTATAATATAAATTGATTTTACCGTTCTAGAACAGGAACGAAGAACACTAGTTGTAGTAACACTTTTAAATAGTATTATTACATAATAATCTTGAATAATGGCTACCTTAGACTATTTCATTAAGCAAGCAAAAGCTTTGCAGATACCTGCTGAAGAGGTAAGACAATTCGCTATGTCAGAATATAAGAAAGCTCAAGAAATAGAAGCTGATCAGAGAAGGTTAGAAACTTTACGTTTGGAAAATTTGAAATTTGAGGCAGATCAAAAACGGATTGAGGCTGAGGAACAAGAGAAGAAGATGAAATTTGAGGCAGATCAAAAACGGATTGAGGCTGAGGAGAATGAGAAAAAAATGAGATTAGCCGCTGAATTAGAAGAGAAACGATTTCAGCGAGAGGCAGAACAGAAGAAAAAGGAGTCTGAAGAAAGACTTAGAAAAGAAATGGAAGAAAAAAGATTAATAGCTGAAAAAGAAATGGAACAGAAACAAAAAGAAATAGAAGAAAGGAGATTAATAGCTGAACAAAACACAAAACGACTTCAGCTTGAGATGGAAGAGAATGATAGAAAACGACAGCATGAACTGAAATTAGCAGAGTCAGAATATGAGAGACTTAGGTTAACTCAGGAAGCTAATTCTCAGAGAACTTTTGAAAGCCACACTTCATCCAGACAGGATCATTTTAAGGAAATTCACCTTAAATTACCAAAATTTAATCCCCCGTCTGATGACGTAATATTCTTCCTGGATAGGTTTGAGGCCACTTGTGGGTCTTATAACGTGGATAAAGCGCTATACTGTACATATTTATCCAGATTACTTACAGGAGATGCATTAGCAGTTTATCATACCACCAGCATTGGTGAGAAAAATGACTACAATGCTCTTAGAGCAGCACTTCTGCAAAAATTCCAAATGACAGAAGACGAATATCGTTTGAAATTTCACACATTACTACCTCAATCTGGCAGAAATTTTAGTGATTTTCTGTCACAGATACGACTAACATTAGAAAGATGGATCGAATTATCCAAAATTGAAAAGTCGTATGAAGGTCTCTTTGATTTACTGATGCGCGATAAGGTACTTTCGTCGGTAAACCCTACATTTCTCGCATTTTTACACGAACGGAAACCTTTATCAATGAAAAATTTAGAAGAACATGCAAAAAATTTTTGCACTGCTCACCCAAACATGGATCTAAGTAACGCGCAGATTAAGAGTGAATTGCCTGTTGCTTTTGCAGCACAACAAAACAATTTTTCACGCAATCGTTCTTTTAGTGCTGATAGGTATGTCAATAAGGGAAATAATCATAATTTCACCAATGATAACTTTTACAAAGGGAAGCAATTTCAACAATCTGCTCCATTTAATGTTTCTTGGAACCAAACTCACAGATCGCGAGATTTTGGTAACAATTATTTTAAAAATAATCAAGGACATTATAATAAACAAAACTGGAGATCAAGGTCTCAGGGTCCGCAAAACAGACAATTTTTTGGAAATAAACCATTTAACCAACATCATAACGATCATTCTACAAATTATCGGACTAATCCAAATTTTAACTCTAGCAGAAACGACAATTATGGCAATTTTAATGACAAAAATCACAATCGATCGCGCCGACGAGATAGATCGTCGAATAATACAGGTAGACATTCTAATGTTGCTTTTAATGATACACAGGCTAACATTGAACAGGGTAAAGTAGCTGAAACTCACAATGCTATGTCTTGTTCTCTAGATTGTTCCCAGGTGAAAGACTGCCCAGAATGCTCGACTCTTTTCCAGCCTAAGGCGATCACGACGCTGCGTTGCGGACATACCTTGCCTAGCCTGCCTGCAGTCTGTACAGCCACTGCTGCGTCAGTACACCAGGGACAGGGCTCTCTTAAGTTTCACAAGGGATTTGTCAATAATATTTCATGCTCTCTCCTATTTGACTCAGGTTGTACAACAATCGGTGTCCGGACTTCGCTGATCGACCCAAGTTGTGCCACGGGCCGGGTTGTCAAATGTGTAACATTTGGTGGCACTATTGAAACATTTCCCACTGCTATTATTGATCTTAACACACCTTTCTTTTCAGGAAAGATCCAAGCATGTCTTCTGCCTAACCCAATTTGTGATGTAATACTTGGTCGCATACATGGTATTAAAGAGTGTACACCACAGCAAATTGCTGAATGGGAAGAGCGACATATTCAAACTGCAAATGCAGTAGTGACTAGAGCGCAAGCTACTAATATGTCGCATGATACACCTATTGAACCTACAGTTCATACCACTTGTGATGATGATGCTCCTATTTCACGGGAGTTGTTTGCAACATTGCAAAAGAATGATAATTCATTAAAAAAATTCTTTCAGTATGTTAACAAAAAGAATACAAGCAACAAACTTGCAAAATCTAGACATGACTTTATACTTAAAAATGGGATTTTGGTTAGAGTAATACGGGAAAAGGATTTATCCTTATGTTCTCAGATTCTTGTCCCATCCTGTATGAGATCTCGTATATTACGACATGCTCATGACTCGCAATGTGCGGGCCATATGGGTTTTTCGCGTACCAAATCCAGAGTGCTTTCGGCATTCTACTGGCCAGGCGTCCATAGAGATGTTACTCTCTATTGTCGGTCCTGTTTGATATGTCAAGAAGTTAAGGTACGGGGTCCATTTCATGCGGCTCCTATTCAAGCTGCGGACATCCCGATTAGACCATTTGATAAAATGGCCATTGACATTATTGGTCCAATGCTTCCATCTGCTAGAGGGCATACGCATATTCTTACGTGCATTGATATGTGCACTCGTTGGCCTGAGGCCATCCCTCTCAAGAACACTTCATCTGCCAGTGTAGCAGAGGCATTGATGTTAATCTTCTCACGCATTGGTTTTCCACGGAAAATCTTGTCGGATCATGGGGTTCAGTTCATTTCTGAATCCATGTCTCAAGTTATGAAGACATTAGGTATAGATAGATCTCTTAGTTCTATTTATCATCCGATGTCAAATGGGTTAATTGAGCGTCTCAATAGGACACTCAAGCAGTTGTTGGGTAAGATGACTCAAGACCATCCCCAAGACTGGGATCGGGTCCTACCCGCTTGTCTCTTTGCGTATCGCGAGGTACAAAATCAAGCAACGGGGTTTTCTCCGTTCCAGCTTGTTTTTGGCATGCAACCACGCGGTCCGATGTCGTTAATCCACGACTTATTGGTGGATGAGAATATTGAAGAGGAAACTCAATCCTCTTATGAGTATGTGATCTCTCTTAGAAAGAAAATCATAGATGCTTGTAGACTAGCTACTGCATCATCCGAACATGCCAAAGAAAAAGCTCGTCTATCTGCAAACAAATATAGACGTCTTCGCCAGCTCATACCTGGTGATGAAGCTTTTGTATTACTCCCTGCGCATAACAATCGTCTTTTAATTACCTGGAGAGGTCCTTTCAGGATCATCTCAAGAATATCCGATGTCGACTACATCGTTGATGTTAATGGCAAACATAAAACCTTCCACATTAACATGTTGAAGGAGTATTACTCACGTCCTGATTATCTACAATCGTGTTCCAAGCAACTGACGATCCTACACCACCTATTCAACACTATTCTAGTTTGTCAGTCATCCAAGAAGAGGAATCTTCTTTCGATGATGTACAACTACCAATACCAGTTGTACCACTCCATTCCACTGAGAAATGGAATGATGTTACTATCTCATCTACTCTTACTGATGATCAACGTCAGCAAGTCTCTAATATTCTACACACGTATGAGGATGTCCTCACTGACATCCCAGGTCATACGTCAGTCATCCAACATGACATTATTCTGACTGACGATACACCGATTCGAGTTCGCCCATATCCTATTCCTTTACACTTTCGTGATAAGGTTGATAAGGAATTGGATGAGATGCTCCAATTAAATATAATTGAACCATCTTCATCACCATATTCTTCTTCTATGGTAATCATTAGGAAGAAAGACAACAATATACGTCTTTGCGTAGATTACAGGAAGTTAAACAAAGTTACAAAATTCGATGCGGAACCATTACCTCTTTTAGACGACTTATTAGAGAAATTATCTCATGCCACATTCTTTTCGAAATTTGACCTTTCAAAGGGTTATTGGCAAGTGCCACTCACTACGAAAGCAAAGCCATTCACCGCTTTCTCGACGCCACGGGGTCTTTTTCAATGGAATTTTATGCCTTTCGGGTTAATGAATGCGCCAGCTACCTTTGTACGCATGATGCGCCGCATATTGTCTCATCGTCCCGATGTCATTACTTATATAGATGACATCTGTCTTTTCAGTGACTCTTGGGATGAACATATTCAGGGTTTAAAATCTTTACTTTCTACCTTACAGGATTATAACTTAACAGCGAAACCTTCAAAGGCTTTTGTCGGTTTTCATGACATCTCATTTCTTGGTCACCGTATAGGTCGCGGTTTAATGTATACAGAAGACAGTAACGTCTCTAAAATTTTAAACATCTCAGCACCTAAGACAAAAAAACAAGTGAGGTCACTCTTAGGACTAATACAGTTCTATTCTAAATTCATCCCTCATTTGTCTACTATAACTGCACCTCTTTCTTCGTTACTGAAGAAAGGCACACCTAATGTAATAAAGTGGTCGCAGGATCACCAAACGGCGTTAGACTATATAAAACAAATTTTTTCAAATAAGCCTTTTTTAAGGTTGCCTAACAAAGATCTCACCTTTGTTCTTCGCAGTGATGCTTCTTCCTACGCTATCGCGGCAGTTTTGATGCAGGAATACGGAGGCACCTTATTTCCAATTATGTACGTATCCAGAAAGCTTACGACGAGCGAGATGAAGTACTCCGTTCTAGACAAAGAGCTCCTTGCTCTTGTCTGGGCAATCACAAAACTGGATCGTTATCTCCTCGGATCACACTTTGTGGTGGAGTCTGACCAGAAAGCTCTTACCGCATTGAATACAGGAAACGTTAAGTCATCAAAGTCAGCGCGTTACGCTATAGCTCTTCAACCGTTCCATTTTGAGATACGAGCTATTCCTGGAGTGCAGAATGTATTTGCAGACTGTCTTTCAAGATGCCCTAGTGAACTTGGTGAAACTAAACCACTTTTAGATGGAGAAACGTCCTCACCGAAACATGAATAACTTTGTACAGTGTCATTAATTGTACATCTGTGAAGACTATGTATAGTTTTGCAGTATTCGTATAAATATAACTTTCAGAACATACTTACATATGGATTATAACATTATTTCTTGTGAAGTAACGTTTTATTAGAACGGGAACAGTGATATTAAAGTAACATTTTTTTTTAGTATGGAAACATTGGTAAAAAGCACCAAATAGACATTCATTAGTGTTATGGAACATATTACACTACATATCGTGTTCGTAAACTTATTTCGTGCATGGAACATTAGGAACATATTCTTGTTGACTCTAAATAGTTCTGAACGAATATTCACAATGACTGAAATTAGAATTACTTAGAATAAATTACTAGTTATTTATTTATGTGTAATTAAGTACTAGAATTAGATTAATTCAATTTAATCAATTTGATTGTTTATAAATCACACATCTACTAACGTTATTAGTGTCTCGCAATACGTGTAGTCACGTATCCCACTACATGATATTTCACTTTTAGATAACTAGTCAAACTTACTAGTGCTAGATATCAGTAAGTGCGTTGCTTCTTAAAGTGTTTAATTATGCATTGCTTCATTTTTGCACATTGTATTTCAAAATTTTCTGTTTCACTGATTCTTTTATCATTGATTATCATCAGTGTTGCTGTTCATTTTCATTTTTGAAATCATATGTTTCAAATTTTTTTGAAAAACTTAGTTGAATTTTATTATCATCTTTTTTGTTGATTCTTCATTTTCATTTTTTTTCAACTTCTTTTTACTTCGAATATTACCACATCGTTCCAAAGTAGGTCGATGGTGGATGTGTGCTTTAATGCATACTGTCATTTAGTTATATTAATTTCAAGTTAATATTCTTTTCTTAATATGATATAATTTTATGCATGTCATAAATCTTGTTGTAGTTTTGACTCACCTCTCTCGAGTAATTAGTTCGAAAAAAATTAATGGGATTAATTTTTTTAAGGGGAGGTAATAAGGGAGCTGTTACGTACATTTATTACCTAAGGGGGTAGTCTTCGGTCCTGCCAAATGTACGCACCAGTTTTATGTAGTTATATTGTTTGTGCGTTCGATTGATTCACGCACTGACGTGCACAAAGCTGTGAGTGTTGCTTTGGACGCACGTGTAACCTAGTTGAGTAGTTTGTGACGTCATGTTTTGAAGTGGAAACATGGAACTGTCTTGTGTCCATGATAGTAATTTTATATTTCGTATTCAATGGCATTTTTAAGGAAGCCATTTATTTCTAGTGATCTGTATTGGTCTTCAGGTCGAAACCAATATCAGGAATGTCACGTGAGTTATCGTCCCACTTCTTATTTTAATGCTGTATGAAAAGGGCCGCTCTAATACTAGTCTAGCGGGAATTAAGATGTTCCTAGAATGGATCTACAGAGTCGCTTGCCTTTAAGATTTGAATCGTAGACGGAGAATTCCTACGAGTAGAAGAAGTTATATTGTTTATCTTACGCACATGTTTTATATGCCGTACATGCTTCAATGCCAAAGTCGTGGCTTGGATGTAAAGAGAGGTTAGCCAACTGAAAGCCTTTACTGTTAGGATTATCGTATATTGACTTTGTGTGAAAATTATATGATGTACACCGCTATGTATGAAGAACGTCTGGGAATTTTAACAAAATGTAATATGGAAGATTCCACCCCAGAGTATGTATACGTTACCATGATAGACGTCCTTGAAAGAAGGTCAACGGTCGTGACTGAGAAGGATATTATACGGTAACAGTTTTGTAATCCTTAGTCTATGGACAGAGGTCATTACTAGAAGAGAATCTTCAGGAACTTTAGCAGTAATAATCAATATGTTGTCGTGTGATCTTTGCGCCTGTGACGATGTCCGTCTTGTACACTTCGTGTCCTGGTGAATAAAATCTATGTAAAGTTATCAACGACTCGTGTGATGCCAATACTTGACCAGTTCACACAATTCAAGATACATTGTTGGTTTTTCGTTTGAAAGACATTGTTGACATTTATTCCATTGTAACCATTCGCGTTTCTATTCATCACTATGAAAACGACACCAACAGTACCCTACTTCAGCGGGCGACACATAAGAAAAAGAAAGGACAGATTTTTCCCCCTCATTCTAGGCGCATGGAATGTGCGCACTCTACTCGACAAAGACTTTAACACAAACAGACCCGAGAGGCGAACTGCCCTGATTGGGAGAGAACTGGCCAGATACAACATTGACATAGCAGCACTGAGTGAAACTCGACTTGCAGGCGAGGGCCAACTTTGCGAAAAGGGTGCAGGTTATACATTCTATTGGAGCGGAAGAGGAACTGAAGAAAGACGAGAAGCAGGGGTTGGACTTGCAATCAAAACAGCAATTATTGGCAAGCTAGCGGAGCCCCCAAAGGGAATAAATGACCGACTCATGACGGTCAAGATCCCGCTGCTTTATGGAAGGAAACATGCCACCATCATTAGCGCGTATGCACCAACTATGACAAACCAGGATGACGTCAAGGATAAGTTTTACGAAGAACTACATGCAGTCATTGCATCAGTTCCCAAAGCAGATAAGCTTATTATTCTTGGTGACTTTAATGCAAGAGTAGGCTCAGATAACATCTCCTGGAATGGCACTATCGGAAAGTACGGCGTGGGTCGCTGTAACAGCAATGGACTTCTTCTCCTCCAGACTTGCGCAGAATATAACCTCCTTGTCACCGACACCATTTTTCGACTTCCTATCCGCAACAGGACCTCCTGGATGCACCCTCGCTCGAAGCATTGGCACCTAATTGACTATGTAATTGTTAGGAAGAAGGACAGGCAAGATGTCCGGGTGACCAAGTCCATGTGTGGTGCCGAATGCTGGACTGATCATCGCCTCATTGTGTCTAAACTTAAAATTCGTATCCAACCTGCCAGGCGCCCTCAGGGAAAGAAAACTCAAAAAAGGCTGGATATTACCAAACTAAAGAAGACAAAAATTAAACAGTCATTCACTGACACCCTAGAAGACCGTCTCAAATCTATCTCGTTAGACGGCCAAAGTGCGGAAACAAATTGGACAGCCCTAAGCGAGCAGATCTACAACACTGCTACAGAGGTCCTGAGTCCCGCCATCAAGAAACAAAATGACTGGTTTGATGAGAACTCAGATGATATAAAGAAGATGTTGGCTGAGAAACACCATCTCCATAAAGCATATTTAAATGATCCAAAATCTACATCCAAGAAAGAAGCTTTCAACAACATGCGTAGAATCGTCCAACATAAACTGCGCCAGATGCGAGATTCATGGCTGAGTAATAAAGCAGATGAGCTCCAAGGCTTTGCTGACAGCCATGACTTGAAAAATTTTTACCATGCACTCAAAGCGGCCTATGGTCCAACATCATCAGGATCATTTCCCCTCCTTAATGCAGATGGAAAAACACTAATTACAGACAAGGAAAAAATTATCCAACGCTGGGTCGAACACTTTAATAATATTCTGAACCAGCCATCATCTATTAACGATGAAGCCATCAACCGACTGCCCCAAATTCCTACAAATGAAGCACTAGATTATATACCGACTTTGGAGGAGACTCAAAAAGCGATTCGTCAACTTTCTAGTGGAAAGGCCCCCGACTCCGATTCAATTCCTGTTGAGGTCTATAAAGATGGCGGTACAGTTCTGATAGAGAAACTTCACATGATCTTCCAGCAAATGTGGCAGAGTGAAACCATCCCACACAATCTGAAGGATGCGTCAATTATACATTTTTATAAACGTAAAGGTAATCGCCAAGACTGTAACAATCATCGAGGCATCTCACTACTATCAATCGCTGGGAAGATATTTGCCAGAATCCTTCTTAATCGCCTTACGGCTCATCTTGACATAGGTCTTCTACCTGAAAGTCAGTGTGGATTCCGGAAAGAACGTGGAACCACCGATATGGTGTTCGCTGCAAGACAGCTTCAAGAAAAATGCCAAGAACAGCACTGTGACCTGTACACAGCTTTCATCGACTTGACAAAGGCGTTCGACACGGTCAGTAGAGAGGGTCTATGGAAGATCATGGCAACATATGGCTGCCCAAAGAAATTTATCTCAATAGTGCAGCAGCTGCATGATGGAATGCAGGCTAGAGTTCAGGAAAACGGTGAGCTATCGGAGCCTTTCCCAGTCTCAAATGGAGTTAAACAAGGGTGTTTACTTGTACCGACGCTTTTCAGTATCATGTTTTCTGCTATGCTGACTGATGCTTTCGGAGACGGGGACACAGGAATCGACATCAGATATCGTATTGATGGAAAATTGTTTAACCTTAGGAGGCTTCAAGCAAAAACCAAGGTCAAATCACACACCATCAGGGATCTTCTGTTTGCTGACGACTGTGCCCTCAGTGCTGGCTCAGAGGCTGATCTGCAGCGTAGCGTTGATAGATTCTCCGAAGCCTGCTCCAACTTTGGGCTTACCATCAACACGGGGAAAACAGAAATCATGTACCAACCAGCTCCTGGCACAATTTATACTGAGCCAGTCATCAAGGTAAATGGTGAGAAACTGAATGTTGTGAACAGGTTCACATACCTTGGTAGTACACTATCCCAGAACATCGTCATTGATGATGAGGTGAACACCAGGTCTCCAAAGCCAGCAGCACATTTGGCAGACTATACACAAACGTTTGGCATCGAAGTGGCATTAGTCTACAGACAAAGCTGAAGGTATACAGAGCTGCGATGCTTCCAGTGCTGCTTTATGCATGTGAAACATGGACTGTATACAGGCGCCACGTAAAAAAGCTCAACCACTTCCATACAGTCTGTCTCAGGAAGATAATGAACGTCAAATGGCAAGACAAGATCCCAGATACCGCCGTTCTTGACAGAGCTGGTATCCCTAGCATCGATACTATTCTGATGCAGTCACAGATTCGCTGGGCAGGTCATGTAGTCCGCATGCCAGACCATCGACTGCCAAAGATACTCTTTTATGGTGAGATGCAGAAGGGTAGACGCTCCCATGGTGGCCAGAAAAAGCGCTTCAAAGACACGCTTAAGGCTTCATTAAAAACCTTTGACATAAACCCAGACACATGGGAAGCTGCTGCGCAAGACCGAACTGCCTGGCGCACATCTCTTCGTAAAGGTGCAGCGGCATGCGAATCTTCCTGAAGAGCAGCAGCGGAACAGCGGAGACAAGCTAGAAAAGATCGTGAAATAAAACCTTCACATGAAGCAAACATTCCCTGCCCACACTGTCCGAGATCCTTCCAGGCCCGCATCGGGCTCATCTGTCACCTTCGTACTCATAGACTATCCTAACATCCTAATAATTGGATGAACAGAGTGGTCTTCATCACTTGTGATGGACGAACAACAACAAGTAAGAATGGGAAAGTGTCTATTAAAGCCTTTGAGAAATCAAAGGGAGTGTCATGTTTGGCGCACGAGGAAACATATCATGCATCCCAAGAGGTTTCCTTACCAAAAATTGGTTCTTGGTGTAACAAGGATCAGTTAGAGGTGAACAAATTGTTTCAAAAGGAAGATTCCTATGAAGTGAAAATGAAGAGGATAGAAGAGAAATTCGAGACTCACCTCCAAAGAGCGGTAGAGGAATACAATACTGATATGGAAAGTGTAGAAGAGGAATTCAAGATGAGTCTTAAAAGAATAGAGGATGAATACGCAGCGGATATGGTAGTAATAGATGATGATTACACAGCTGATATGGTAGTAATAAATGATGATTACCTTGCTGAGTGGAAAAGAATAAAGAATGGTTATGATGGTAATATTGAAAGTATAAAGGCCAAATATACTGCTCCAAGGGAACAGAGAGAGAAGGACGTGCTAGCTGTAAGGTATAGCATGGAGTCCCAAGCCAAAGTTCTTCTTCTTCTTCCGTCCTTAGCCACCAACCGACGAAGCAGTCCATGGCCAGTACGCCTAGTGGCGTCTTAGGGCAACAACAAATTGATCAATCTATCGTTTCCACCACGCCTATGGCGTCTTTGTGGGACAACAACAGACCAAACAATCTATCGTTGTTTCCGTAATCAGAGTAACTAGCAAGCAGGTGATCAGCCCACTGTGCAACCAAGCCAAAGTAATAGACGATAAATATTTGGCTGAAATACAAAGAGTAGAGGAGCAAGAGACAGCAATGAGAGAGGAATACAAGGCAAAAGTACACAGAGAAAGGGAACAAGCCAATGTGGTGGACAAGCAACAAAACTGGAATTACAGCCCAGTTAGAGCTAATACTTGTATAACATTTCAATAGGAAAGGTGCAACAAAAGGTTGAGAGAGAGCCACTGAAGTTGTTGATGGCCATCAAGACATTACCATCAGATCAGTAGGACATGGTTGATCGCTTCACATTGTTGAAGATACTATGTTATCTGCATATACGTTTATGATCTTTGTAGTGATAGTGGGTGAAATTGCTGGAGTATTGGCAGAGATGTGTTTGAGGCTGTGGAATATATTATGCTGTAAGATAGTTGATATCTGTATGGAAGGTTGTACAATAGACGAATCATGATAGGAAGGGGAAACCTATTACCCTGGTAGTCAAGACACAGTATGTGGGGTTAAGATCATGCTATGTTAAATTTATCTCTGAGCTTATGTCCCTGTCCATTAATTATATATGTTTACCACAGAAAAGAATGTTTGAGTGGTATGGACAGTGTAGTATAATGTTGCTTGAGAGGAAATAATGCATTTTGGAAATTGGCCAAATTTGCTTTGCTAATCTGGATCATTATTTCATTTCCAGAATTTATGTATCCACTAGCATAGATCGGCCTTGTATTGGCACTACCGGAATCTCATTTTGGCACCACTGACAGTGTCTTGACATTGTGATTGGGCATCAAGTTGCTGAGAGAGTCTACAGAATAAATGACTTTAAGAAGTTATCTCATACCTTGATGATCTTTACAGAGTACCAGATGCCAGAGAGCAATGTTTTTTGCTGATGTACTTAGTTATATAGTTTAGATAATTTTACATACTTAAATTTTGAAGTGTTGGCGGTTTAGTTTATTGTGATCATGATATTTGACAACATACATTGCACATTGTTATAGTTGTTGGAGGTAGGGAATCAGCAATGTGCTAGAAAAAACTGTCTCATGGTAATTAGTTGTAGATATCAACACTTATGCAGTCATGGCTTAATGCATGACCTTTTTGATTAAATCAATGCCCTTAGTGATATCAATTGGTATAGCATGTGTTGACATTCTAATGTATGAGACTATTGGAATATGCCTCTGTCTGAAATGATTACAATGAGTTAGAAGAATGTGGGTATCAACTTTGTTTTCCGAAGAGAATCAAGTAGCTGGAAAACTCATTCTTGAAATGAGCATAGTCATAGAAATTTAGGAAGCAGTGGAGCAAGAGTTATCAGTATCTGCTAGAACTTCACAGATACAATTTTGACCAAGCAAAGTTTTGGATTGGAGAACTTTAGGAATATGAGAAGAATTGTTAGATTTATCTTTGTGAGTTAAACTGATCGTAGTGAAGGAAATTAGATCTTTTATGAATGGATTAGGAAAAAGTAAAAACTTTGGTGTTGAGTAGTAAGTAAATTACACCATTCACTGAAACCTTGTTAAAAATTGTGGATTATTCATTGAATAATGGAATGCGTTAAATGATATAGGACTTACGTTATAAACATGACATCTGGGCTTGTTATACATTTTTTGGTTGTTGTTATACGACATAATGATGCAGTGTGATAAAGCAACATGGTTTGTTGTTTAAATTTTAATTCTTGCAGTGTACCAAGAGCACTGCTGTGTATGAGATTTAATATTTTGCACAACGAGATGTAGAAATTTTTGTAACAGGTATCAGAAGAAATTGTTGATGATTTTCTTTCTATGATGTATTTTGATGAGAACAAATAGCTGATAGTGCAAACATTTTTCAAGACATATGTAATTACATACACCTATATTGTTTGTTTTAATTTGTTGGAACGGTAGGACATTATTATTATAAGCATTTGCTTCATGTGATTAGGAAGTATTATAGGGAACTGTGGTAGGGGTTAGAGTGTGACTCACTCATTGAAGTTTTGGGTAAATAATCCAGTCACAGAAATTTGACAACTTCTTCAGTGAGATAATATGTTTATATCCAATCACGAGTTGATACATGATGCATTCTGTGGTATGTGCCCAATTCTGCTGTGAAAAACTCTGTTTTCCATCAGAAGAGTGGGTAGATGTCACAGAGCAGTTTCATGGGTGGATGATTGAGTGAGTTGAAGTAAGGGTCACTGAGGTTGTCAATATTTAAGTTTAACTCAGGGATTGAGTTTATGTCTGACTTCATGTCAGCATGTTGTGACTTGGGCGTGCTCATGGAGAAAGCGTGTTTGGTGAACAAGTCTGGGTGGCTGAGAGAGTACCCGAATGTGACTAGGAGCGTCTGTGCTTGATAGCAGAGCTATGCGCTTGAGGCTGTGATTTGTGGTCGAGCTGGGTTCTCGTATTATGTAACAGTTGAGATAGTATATAGTGATTATGTCTTACATGTTGTTGTATAAGCGATGTCTTCCCGCCTAGGAGTGTTCTGGAGGAACTTTGGGTAATGTTCGTGGAGAACATATTATGGTGATGAGTTAGTCCCGCCTTTGGAGCTACGGTGCAGTAAGGCGTTGAGTATAGTCCGCCTTGTAGCTATATTGGTGTAGAATTTATATGGCGATGTTGCATGCTGCCACTCAGTTGGGAAAAGTGATTTACACCTGCATGGTGAATGGATTTGTGCAAGGATTGAATGCCGCGCATAGAAACGTGCTGTGTGTATTGTTAGTGTGTGGACGGTCAGCCAGTCTGTGGAAGTATAGTTAAGAGTTATTGGTACTTGTGTCTTTTATCACCCATTCTGAAATTCGATGACCACACCGGCTTCCTTACATTTGAATGCGCAGGGTTAGTCTATTATGCATTTCGCAAGTAGGGGTGGCAGGATAATTGTGTCAACATTTGACAAGGATCAGTGCGTAGCGAGGGGATCCCCTCCCCACCCAGTGCTCTCCACCCTGCCCTCAACACCCAGCGGCGAAAACAAATAAAGGATCAGTGCGTAGCGATTTCTTGTCAGGGTACAGTTTTGTTGGTTTTGTGGGCCCTAAACAAGACCGTGGTGCAGTTTTGTGGGTTTTCTGGGCCCCAAAAAGGACCGTGGTGCAGTTTTGTAGGATTTCTGGGCCCTAAAAAGGACCGTGGTGGAGTTTTGTGTGTTTTCATGGTCCTAAAAATTACCGTGAGGAGAACAGATCACCAAGGATCGCTGAAGCTATGCACATATCAGGACATACACATGTTCGTTCGTAGCAGCACAATTTAAAGAGGAGGCTAAAATTCTGTAATGTCATGCAGGATACTGTCGAACGGGTCTGACTGGCGAACTTTATTCCGATGTCGCCACAAAAAGTCACACATTTAGGAATCAAACATGTGTCTCGGTGTTCCGTTTTGACGTTTGTTGCGTTCTTTGGCAGCTTTCCACAACCTCTCTATTCGTTGTGTGTTTGCTCCTGTATTTGGGTCGACAAAATTTGCAGAATGATTCACCGTTTCGTGAGTTAAACCTGGCAAATTCAGAATGGTACTATATGCGCGCCATTGATCAGACACAACTGTCGTACCAGGACGAATGTTGGCTATGATAAAGGGCATTAGTGTAGCCGCTGAGAGGTCCGGCACTGGAGCCATGAAATACTCACTTGTTTCACGACACATGCCACCAAATACCCACTGCTGTGGAAATACACGACCGACGTTATTTTTTCTGCGTGTGAACACACTTTCATCAATCTCAACCGTCGTATTATGACCGCCAATTACAGCGGGATTTGCAATTAGTGAATTTGCACAAACCTCACGGAGGTTGCTGTTCCATTTTATGGCAGCTTTATTGGCAATTCCTAGCTCTGATTTACAGAAAGCAATGCTAATCATCTCTTTACTCCAATAGTAAATGAACAGAATAATCTGCCTGAAGGACAGATGTGTGCACTGTAACCATGTGCCAGAACGAACAGGAATGTCCTGCTGTCATGTGAGGCATCTCTAACGATCTTGGCGAACTGTGAGAGGCAAACTCATGACATGATTGTTAGCACACAGTCGGACGGTGTGTATAATTCCTCGTTCCTGCAAAATCTGCACACAATTCTTTTTGTTGCGTGTAAAATCAGACAACTCCAAGAGATTCATCTTCCACGGCCTTGACATGTCGATTGAATGACACGGTGTTAGATTTGCTTCGCGAATTTAAGAAAAGTATATTGCTTCGTGTGGCTACTAAATTTTAACAATTATAATCTGTGGGTGATAAAAGACACATGTACCGAGTTATTTACTACAGGCAGTGTGAGCCTGAGTGTGATGTAATGCATGCGTGACGATATTATTGATGTTCAGGACTTAAGTGAATGTTCTATTAAATGTCATGTAGCTGTACAAGTGGCGTCGTGTTATTCATACCCCTAGTGTTGCTTACCATCTACACACGACAAACTCATAATACAGAGCACGCAACAAAGCCCTACAATGCTACTCACCAGTGGAGAACCAGCCCTACTACAATAATTCAAATAAGACAGTATGATAAAAAGTCAGTGCATCAAGATAGGCAAATTCATAAATCAGTGATTGACTTATTTCATTGCAACTGTGAAGAATTCTTCTTGATCCTAAATAAAGACAGTCTACAACGAGATTAGCTGGGTTGGCCATGTCCTCAGGAGAGACCCCGATGCCATCACAAGAACAGCCATGCTATGGACCCCTGAAGGAAAACGAAAGAGAGGCCGACCAAAAACAACTTGGCGGAGGACAGTGGAGGCTAAGATGCAAAGAATGAACCAGAGTTGGGGCACTGCACGAAGGATGGCGGGCGACCGAGCAAAGTGGAATCAGTTTGTTGTTGCCCTACAAGACGCCACCAGGCGTAATTGCCACTGACTGCTTTGACTGTTCTCGGCTAAGGATCAAAGAAGAAGACAACAAGATTAAGTTCAGCCAGGAAAGGAGAACTGTCCTAAGTATTTTACAGACTGTAGATAGTTGTGAATATTTGACAAGTGATTTATAATTTTATATCTCAATCAATTTTGATTTCAGTGAAAATTTCACAAAGAAAAGAAAACCTGTACAAAATAATTTGTAAATTTTACCAACAGACTTACTCGGATTATTTAAGTTAAATTACAGTTCTTGTTGGTTAATAGTTTAGTTTAATACCCCTAGCAGAGCTTAACATTATAAACAGAGGAGGATCTTGAGAGGAGCATTTAGGAACCTAGGATAATACACTATCATCATACCTAGGAACTTATACAGCTTGATCTTATCTTTGATGCCAGTACACCCTTACTCTTTTCAGAGAAGGGAGTATTTCTTATAAGTCCAGACTATTATCTGGCACTATCCTGGTATCACCTGATACATCTTTGTGTCCAGGATATCTTTCATTTAAAGCTATATCAACCTCTCGTGACAACATAAAAAATTGTTTTCAAACTCCATGACCTTATATGATCTTGCCACTTCTGTGAGTTTATCATGTTTACAACTCATTACTTGATATATCTATTACTGATAATCTTCTCCAAGATATCACTTTCGTGTAATTATTGATCACAACAAGGTCTCGGCGGAAGCGAATTATTTATCATTCCGCGCTCCAACAATCACACTTGTTAGCTTACTGTCCGCGTCCTAATCTTCACCAAGATTGTCATCGACCGTGTTTTAGGGCACTGCATATTTGCTAACTACCGCCTTATGTGCAATTAACGTCTGTTCATCCTTATTGGACCACTGTGAACAACATGTTTTCAGTATCTTCCCAGACAAGAAGTCTGAATTAATCATAGGGATGTTATTCAGTGTAGACTCTAACTCCGTCTGGAGCTGGCGATAAAACAAAGGTCAATGTGGCATTTTCACTTTACACAAACAAAGCCAATGTTGTGTCAAACCAAGTTAAGCGATCAATGCAATTAGTAAGGCGGTGAAAGATTAGAATATGATGTGATCAGAAAATCTTGAACCACGAAAGCGTAAACAACAAATCCTGGGAGAAGGTAGCACGTAAGAGGAGTGGTTAGGTAATAATACCGAAGTGGAGAGTAAGAAAAGAAAAAAGAAGAAACGTATTTCGTGGCAGAAGCTCTAGCTAGTTATTGTGACTATTTTCCTTTTTTTGGTTTCTTCTTGTTTACTTTTCGTTTCCTGATTGAACATTTTGAATGCCTGGATTCTACTCGACTTTAATTATATGTTTATGAAGTTAATGATCTGATAAATTGATTGGTTCAGCAGGAAGACACGATACATCAAGAGGGCAACATTTGATGGGCAGATGGCTTTCTCCTCGTCTACGCTGTCAATGATCGTTTAAGTTTTGAGGCTGCCGCATCGCTGAAACAACATCTGGACCAGGTCAAGAAGACGAACGTGCAATGTGTGCTGGTGGGAAACAAGGTTAGTGTTTCAATGGATGGGTGGATGAATGTGAAGATTGAATTGATGGATACATTGAATGAATGGGGACTTTCACATTTAAGGAGATGGGGCAAATTGCAGTTAGGATAAGAAAGTTGACTGGACAGTGTCAAAGGAGTGTCGAGCAAACATTTCATATTTTGGCCGAGTCAACACATCTCGCAGAAGAATAACAATTGAGGTTGTTCACGATGTCCCACACCAACGGGCTGATCACCCGTTTGCCAGTCACTTCGATTACGGAAACAGCAGCAGATGGATTGATTTGCCGTTGCCCTAAAGACGCCAATAGGTGTGATGGGAGACAATGGCAAAGAAAACCTATCTGCTGCTGCCCTAAGACGCCACTAGGCGTAATGGCCACTGACTGCTTTGACGGTCGGTGGCTAAGGACGGAAGAAGAAGAAGACGATGTCCCACCGACTCAGCACAACAATCTGCGTGAGTTAAGTGGCACTCATAGGGCATTAACAAACGTTATGCTGATAGATCTGTAGTACTGTATTCGAAGCTAACTTACACATAGTCACATTTTAGTGTCATATTTCAGTAGTGTTTAAAACGAGGATTTAAAAAAAAACGCGACATTAATCCCAAAAAATGAAATATAAAAGGTTGTTAGTATTTGTTTCGTTGCATAAACAGAATAAAAATAGTTAAGTGTGGTAAGTATGAGCAGAAAAAAAAAATAAATAATGGTAAGCAGAACATCTGACCCGCTGTCTTGTCATGTTATGTCGAATGTTCAAAACAAAGGGTGAAATAATCGGATACCGAAGGAAATAAAGTGAATATTCTCTTGGACGTTGATGTCTCTGAATAACTCCGGAAAGTAAATTATAATTTCTAACGACGATCTATCCCCAAATATCCCAAATGAATAAAGGATAAGAAATTGATAGGTTAATAGCCCCCACTTCTCCAAAGAAGAAATAACATCTAAATGTAAAGACAAATACGAGGCAGCATGAATGATAAACTGACTAACTATGTAGTAAAGTTTTAAAACGCTTTGCTTCGGTCAACGATTATTATTTCATATATGGTGCATGATAAAATAAATGAAAAAAAGATGATGTATTGAAACAATCCGCCAACAATAACCAGAATGATTATCTAGCTTAACGATATTACAAGTAACTACCTAGTCAATGGTAAATTACTTTACTGATTATGAATTATGAAATATATTTATAGTCCATGGATAACAATATACTTCCAGTTTCATAAGACGATCATGTTTCGTCTTGTACCTACTAAACAAACTGTCTGTGGGTAAATTTGTAATCAAGCTTTTTGACATTTATAAACGGTTCTAAAACCGTGTTGGTGGATGTAACCATAGCTACTTACTTAGTCGTTCCCGTTCTACCGTGAGGTGTAGAGGTTTGGAAGAGAGAGCGCCAGACTATCCTATCGGCTGTCTTCCTTCTGGCCTGGTTCCATTTTAGTCCTCCGTCCTTCAATGATTGTCTAATGTTGTCCTCCCAGCAGACTCTGGGTCTTACTGGGGGTCTGGATCCCTGGCTCTTTGTTTCCCATGCTTGTCGTGTTAGCCGATCTTCTCCCATTCTGCAGACATGGCCAAACCATCTTAGTTGGGACTGTTCTACTTGGGTCTGCAGGGGGTGGGGTTTTAGGCCTTGACGTATCGTCTAGTTGCGGACCATGTCTTTTCTTGTTACTTCAATCACCTTCCTCAGATACCTCATTTCTAAGGTTTGAATTTGGCTTTTGTGGGTTGTAGTCATTGCCAATGACTCACATCCATATGTCACGACTGGGACATAGGTGGAGCGGTATACAGCCATCTTCGTTTTCTTACCAATCTCTCTTGCTGAGGAATCCTCGATTTATGGCCTGAAAAATTCTCCCACCTGCTGCTCTTCGAGTGGCCAACTCTTCTTTGATGCCTCCCTTTCGGTCTATAATAGCTCCGAGGTATTTAAAGTGGTCGACCTGCTCCAGGACCTGTTCTCCCAGCTTAATCTGGTGTCTTCTTTCTTCTCGTAATATCACCATGGATTTTGTTTTACAGCTGTTTATGACCATCCCTCTCTTCTCCAGCTCTTCCTTCCAGAATTGCTGGTTGGATTGGAGATGTGCCTCTGCTTTAGCAATCATGGCAACATCATCAGCAAATGCCAGCTCTGAAATACAGACCTGTCTCATCTTCCAGTAGCCCACTGAATACTTTCTTGTTCTCTCTTTACATGCCTCGATGACATCGTCCATGAGGAGTGTGGTAAAGTGGGATGTTATAAATATTTATAGGGGACTTAGTGTACTGACTGAGATCAGCTGTGAAGGTATCTGTATCTAGTAGGTGTAGTGTTTTACAGATAACCTTACTTGCTACCACATTTATAACTCAGTCAGAATTATTCTGGGATATGGTGATGACTACGTTGAATGTCTAGGGTATGTATATGATGAAGTGTAAGTCACAACAACAACAGACAGATAAACAATTTAATTTATTCCACCACCCTTGACAACACTGTGACACTCACACACATTTAACACTCTATAAGACTATCTTAAATGAGTCACTGGTACAGTTTCAAATATATATGTATTAATTACATTCACTAATATATATCCTGATTCAACTACAAAGTGAACCAGGAATCACAATTAATTGTAATCACAATTTATATATACATAATTTATAAACATGAACCTTGTAGTGACATATTTTATTAATATTATCATATGTGTGTCAGTTGTGTAGTAGTACTATGAGGTAGTACTGGTTTTGTTTTTGTAAGCTATGTTATTATTTGTCATCATGACTTCAAGTGTTTGTTTATCTGGGAAATAGTATGGGGAAAATGTTCACAGTTCCTGTCAATTTAAACAAGGTAGTGTCCCTCTTTTTTACTAAAATGTTAATTTTTTGAGGGGACACATAATGTTGAGCTCCACTGGCCACAGAGGCTTAACTTTCGTGATGGCGGCAGGAAAAGACTCCTCTGCTCGATTGCTCCCCTGGGTTCTGGAGACACCTCAATAGTCGCTATCTGGACCCAGGAGTATGCTGTCAGCCTCCAGATTCAGCAAAGCTCAGACCAGGTGCTGCTCAATAACTTTAGGACCACAGTCCCTGAAACAAGAAGGTTGTACCTCCTACTTCATAACTAATTTATAATCTAATTCCAGACTGAACACAATACATAACAAACACTGAGTTCAGAGCGGTAGGCCAATTGCTATCTTCATCTGAAACAATTGACATCAGTATACTCCTCCCTAATGGTTACTACGCCTCTGCAATTCCAGCATTAGTTCTTTCTAGTCAATAAGATAGGTGTCAGTGTACTGTTTGGCAATTCCATGTAGTTTTACTTTCCTCCGACACCTTCTGTTCAGGTTGGAGCACTATTTAGGCTTTGCCTCATGTTCGCTACTGAACCACACACATATACAGACATAAATTATCAATTTACATTCAATTTTCATTAAAAAGATATCAAATATTTCAAGCTTACCACAATTCATGGAAATAATACAGAATTACGTTGACTGGCAATGAATAGGCACAAAATCCGACCTGCCACTGTCTCAGGCTTTTATTTAGAAAAATATAAGCTGAATCTCAACGCACTGTTGCTTTAGAAAGTTTATTTGAAAATGTGGTGTTGACCTGACGCTCCTAATTGACTATATTGGCGGGTCTAACCAATGGAGCCATGTTTACACAAGCGTTTGAAAAAGAGTACCCTTCCTTCCGTCTCCCCTAACAACAAAAGATAGTATTTGTAGCCCGACTAATCGTGTTTAGCCTTACATTTACTGCGCTCCAATCAAATAGGATTTAACATGGGGACCTATTTCCCGTACAATGGTGGTTTTAAAATCTGCCACTGAGCGATTCTGATTTTGGGGTTGTCTGACACCCTCACTATTTCTTTTGGCTATAATTTGTTAATTCCTAGACTGTTTGCGTAACGTTTAACATATTCTTTGTCAGCAAGTCCTAAGGAACCCAAATATATAAATTTTATGGGGCTAAGGGGCTGCGTTCAAAATATGCATTTTCTTCTAGGATAGTCGTGCTGTTGCCACCTCCTCACTTCCAAACTTTATGGTGTCTGCTGTACTGTCATACTAATGTCAGGATTTCAGACATAAAACAGTAGAATGTCATGTTTCCTAATAAGCGTTTTGTAAGTTTTTAAACCTAACTCTCGTATGGGTAGTGTTTTTTATCACTGTCGATTTGAAAAAAAATTAGTGCTTGTGGCCTTACACGCGTGATGACTTTAATTGTATAGCGAGACGCGTGTTTAGTGTTGTATGCGTTCCTGCTTTCAGCCCTGCCTTCTCTCTATCCTAATTCCATCTGTCTTTCGTTTATGGTAACTTAGTGTATAAAATGACATGAATGGAATATTAAATATAGGTCAGCTTGCGTATCTCAAGGTTTTTCTTAGAAATGCAGTACGCGTTTTATCTTAGAAAGCGTGTATGCTGCAGTAGGCTTTTACTATCAACGTGAAACGTTACAATTTGCAGACGAAGTAGAAAACAAGGGGGATTTCGAGTACAGTCATTGTGACAGCACTGTTCTTTACCATTCTTCTTTCCTTTTATTGAAGTTATTTGTTAGGCTTTACATTTACTTTTTAATTTATATATGTGGATTTAGAATTTCACACGACAAATTCTCCCCACTTAAAACACACATTATATGTCAGTCTATAATTCTATATACACATAGAGAAATTTAGTATTATTTCTGGGGCTTACGGTGATTCTCATCACACGGATGGCGGCTTAAAAAATCCGCTCCCAGATTTGTTTTTCCACTTATATACTCTATGCTAAACTCAAATGGCTGCATCAGTAATGACCAACGGAGTAATCTAGAATTTTCATGTCTAGCCTGCGCTAGAAACGACAAGGGTTTGTGATCCGTTTGCAACTTAAATGCCTTCCCATACAGATAAATATTGAATTTCTTTATCGCCCATATTACTGCAAGACATTCTTTTTCGCTAGTTGAGTAGTTGGTTTCAGCTTTATTCAACTTTCTGCTAGCATATGCCACTGGGCTTAATTCCCCATCCAATGCATCTGATTTCTGTAGCAGAGTCGCACCTAACCCAATATTACTGGCATCCGTCCTTACTATGAATTCTTGACTTAAGTCAGGTAATTTCAAAATAGGTTTACTTGTGAGCTTTTCCTTCAATTCTTGGTAAGCCATTTCACATTGTGGTGTCCATGTAATTCGATCTGGATTTCCCTTACGTGTCAAATCAGTTAACGGGGCACATATGGAATTAAAGTTTTTGATATACTTTTGGTAGAAACCACATAATGAGACAAAGGATCTCACGTCTTTCTTGGTTTGTGGTCTCGGGGCTTTCTTTAGTTTCTCTAAATTCTTTGGGTCAGGGGTCATGTTTCCCTGATAAACTGTGTGTCCCAGGAATTCTAATTCTTTACATCCAACGCAACATTTGGTTGGTCGGGCTGTTAAATTCGCTTCCCTAATTCGATTAAACAGCATGTTCAGAGAGTCAATGTGTTCCTCAAATGTTTCTGTTGCTATAAGGATATCATCCATGAAATTTGTGATACATGGATTATTCAGAGGGTCCAATAATTTTCTCATCATTCTAGAGAAGACACTAGGTGCATTCTTCAATCCAAATGGCAATCTATTAAACTCATAGTGTCCTTCTGAGGTACTAAAAGCTAGGTATGGTCTAACCTCAGGCTTTACTGGAATCTGATAGTATCCTTTACTCAGATCCACTTTTGAGAAATATTTAGCTTTATTTAGTCTGGCAAACAACTGATTTGTATCCGGCAATGGATCCACCTGTCCTTCTGTAATAGCATTCAGTCTCCTGTAATCTATACAGAGTCTATGTTATCCAGAGGGCTTCCTTAAGAGTACAACACCGGAACTATACGAAGATTCACTGTGTGAAATAATTCCTTCCTTCAACAAATAGTCTATCTCTTCCTTCAAAGCTTTCTCCTTAGCAAAAGGAATCGAATAGGGTTTCATACATACAGGTGTGGGGTCTATCAGCTTCATATCATATTCCAATAGGTTTGTATGCCCTGGTCGGTCTGTTAACACCTCTGTATGATTATCTAGAACCTGTTGCACTCTCTCTTTCTGAGTTTTCGTTAAATGTGTACTGATTTTCACCTGTGCCGCTGTCTCACAGGGGTGTATTGGATATTCAAATGATGAAAGTGGTTCCTTTTTCATCTCCATGGCAATGGACAAGGTCAACAAGTGTGTCTCTTCCTGATGTTCTCTTTCCAAATATTTCTTCAGGAGATTCACATGATAGATTTTTTCTTTCCCCTTCTTATCTATCTTATAATTGGTTCTAGACACCTTCTCTAGAACTGTATATGGACCTTGCCATCCAATTTGTAACTTATTCTGGCTACCGGGTAGAAGAAGCAGTACCTTCTCTCCCACAGCCAAATCTCTGTCTTTAGCTTTCCTGTTATAATAGGCAGCATGTTTCTTCCTGGCTTGTTTTAAATTTTCATTGGCAAGTTTCCAGCCAGTTTTTAAACGAGTGGTCAGCTCATTCACATATTGGTATGAGGATGTAATATTTTCCTCTGCTTTTTCATCAGTCCACGTTCTTAAAAGAGCTTCGAGTGGACCTTTTATTGGCCTTCCAAACAATAATGTTGCCGGGCCATACCGGTTGAACTATGGGGTACCTCCCGATAAGCAAAGAGGGCGGCGTGAAGGTACTGATCCCATGTAAATGGTTTTTCGTGTGCCAACTTTCTCAGGATAGACATTAACATGCCATTAAATCTTTCCACTTGGCCGTTCCCGTGTGGGTGGTACACACTACAATGGAAGTGTTTGATTCCCCAAGAAGACATATCTACACCCCAATATCAGAGGGTAGATTGGCTCATTTATCACTGCTGCTTTTATGATTCCTTCCACATATCGCGTTTTCACCTTTATCCGGGCGACGGGAAGTGTCATGGTAGCTACATCCTTGGTTGCAGTTTGAATCTCCACTGTTTCTGTGGTGTATTGATCTGCCTGCACCAGGTGAGAACTCACAACGGAATCGTAATCTAAACCGGTATCATATAAACACCTTATAGTGACACCATTACAGATGACATCTTCACACACTGGGGGGTGGTATGGTTCCTGTAGTTCTGCAGGTTTGACCTTTTTTTCCTTTTTCCCAGATGTCATAGCAGCACAATGAGGAGGTTTCCTTCTACAATGGCCAGTGTCATGATTGTTCATCTTACAATTTTTACACCACCTTTTCCCTTGGTTGAAAGATTTTCTTTCATCATATTTCCTTTCATCGAATTGTGGGGTTTTATTTTTATTGTCATACCGTGGCCTATCAAATTGGTGCTTACCTTTGTTTTGATCTCTAGGATCAAATTTATTAAAGTTCTGTGGTGCCCTAAAATTATCCACCTGTTTCTTTTTATTACCTGATACCTCTGCCTGAGCCGCTTGATACCTTTCTGCAACATTTAGCAACTCACCCAGCCTCTCTGCACCTTGTTCCATGAGAAACTTTCTCAGGTCTGGAGCCATGGACTCTCTTAATTGTTCTATAAGGACCATTTCCTTAAGATCTTGGGTTTTCCCCAGAGAAGTCCATTTCTCCAAGTATGTCTCTAACCGTGCAGAGAACTGGTGATAGGTTTCACCTGACAGTAGTTTAGCATTCCTAAATATTTTCCTATAAAATTCTGCGTTCTTTTCATATCTTAACAAAAGAGCCTGCTTTAGCATGTCATAATTTTCCTGATCACCTCTGCTCATTTTGGCAAAAACTTTATAAGCTGCCCCACGAAGCCCTTGAGATAACTTTAAGCTCCACCTTTCTCTCTCTAACCCATATGTGGTAGCTAATAGTTCATATCTATTTAGATAGCTCTCAATATCATCGTCTTTCTCAACAAAATGATCTAAATGAAAATTCATAGCTGAGGTTGAGGCTCCCTGACTAGCAGTGGCATCAGAGGTAAAGGGACTGGCACCATTTTCAGGAGCATGGCCTTGAAACTCAAACTCCCTTAGTCGTAACTCATGTTCCCTTTGTAATCTCTTCTCCTCCTTTTCTGCTTCCCTCTCTGCAGTCAATCTTCTTTCCTCTCTTTCTGCAGCTAATTTCTTCTCTTCTCTTTCTGCAGCTAATTTCTTCTCTTCACTTTCTGCCTCCAATTTCTTAGCCTCAGCCTCAATCTGCAGCCTCTTAGTCTCAGCCTCAACCTGCAGCCTCTTAGTCTCAGCCTCAGCCTCAAATTGTAACTTCTTAATTTCCTTTTCAGCCTCTAACTTTCTTTCGGCCTCTTTTTCTAATCTTCTTTCTTCCCGTTCAATATATTTGTCACATTCAGCAGTGACATAAGCAATCATAATTTGCCCGTCCATTCCTAACTCTTTCGCAGTCTGTACAGCAGCAGATCGAAATTTGGCCAGGTCCGCCATTTTCTAACAGGTAATTGTATAAAATGTCTAACCAAACAATACAATCTGTACTTATCCAAAGACACCACAGGCACTGAGAGCTCAACGTTATTTATTTTCACCCAAGGATACCTTTTTAATTTCTATTATTCCCTGAAGTGAATTACCCCCAATATTTTTAATAGGGAAAGATTCAAAATCGCGGACGAGCCCCCAATATATGTGGTAAAGTGGGATGTTATAAATATTTATAGGGGACTTAGTGTACTGACTGAGATCAGCTGTGAAGGTATCTGTATCTAGTAGGTGTAGTGTTTTACAGATAACCTTACTTGCTACCACATTTATAACTCAGTCAGAATTATTCTGGGATATGGTGATGACTACGTTGAATGTCTAGGGTATGTATATGATGAAGTGTAAGTCACAACAACAACAGACAGATAAACAATTTAATTTATTCCACCACCCTTGACAACACTGTGACACTCACACACATTTAACACTCTATAAGACTATCTTAAATGAGTCACTGGTACAGTTTCAAATATATATGTATTAATTACTTTCACTAATATATATCCTGATTCAACTACAAAGTGAACCAGGAATCACAATTAATTGTAATCACAATTTATATATACATAATTTATAAACATGAACCTTGTAGTGACATATTTTATTAATATTATCATATGTGTGTCAGTTGTGTAGTAGTACTATGAGGTAATACTGGTTTTGTTTTTTCAAGCTATGTTATTATTTGTCATCATGACTGATAAAGACTGATAACATTTGGTGATAAAGTCTATCACCGTGGTCTAATTGATAAAGTTCTGTTGATGTATATTTGGTAAAGTATATCTCTGTTGAAGTGATTAGACTGATTGTAGTACATGCGCCCACACAGAGCAGATGATAAATAGGTTAGCTCTGCATTGTCCCTGTGTATAAAGTCTATAGTGAGTGGTATGAAAGGTACAGTCACTCACCCTGTACTGTCAAGCATAGATCAACGAATCAGACTAGTGTTCATTTCCAATTGACAGCACATGATTTATTCACACAGCAACATCAATCCGATACGATACACTACACAGGTACAACAGGATACACAAAAATCAATAATAATCAATTGCGCAGAATGTTACAGCTGTTCAGTATGATATAAACCCTGTTTACATCGCAGTTCTAATGTTACATCAGTAAATTCACCAGAACGACTGCTGACACTGCAGTTACAAAACCCGCCACACAGGCGTACATCTATAGGACTCCCTCAACGACTGCATACCCCTGCAGTTAACAAAACGCCATACAGGCTTGAATCTATATATCCTAGCAGTTTTAATGTTCCACCAGAACGACTGCTGACACTGCAGTTACAAAACGCCACCCAGGCTTAAATCTATATATACTCAAAAGACTGTCCGCTCTGTAGTCTATAAGTAATCTGGCCTACACAACTCCTGACCTTATAATCTCTTCAATAACTCTGATATCTGTTCATGGATCCTTAAATCTATATATACTCAAAAGACTGTCCTCTCTGTAGTCTATAAGTAATCTGGCCTACACAACTCCTGGCCTTATAATCTTTTCGATAACTCTCCCTTCATAAGGAACAATGGCCTAACTATCTCCTAGCGCCGTTCCTGCACAATAGAAATCTATCAGGGAGGTAAATATGATCCCAAAACATCGGCCTGTATACACCAAGGCCTCAGAACATGTCCTTAACATAAAGTACACCTTATCTTCTCTTATCTCATCTTATCTGCAGATTTATCACATCTTATCTGCCGATAAACACATCTAAATAGGCAAGTACTAGTACACCTCGAAAAATGGCCAAATATCGTTCCCTTACACTACCCTTGGGAACACACACAAGATACAGGGCTGACTCCAGTCAACCGCCCAACTTAGACTGCCACGGGATGACACATCTCCCGCACAAACAGACACCGGACTCGGCTGTTCACGGACGCCCCGTGAGCTATTCACAGCCGGCCGAAACCAGTACAGAATAACTACATGACCAGCGCTCACACGCTTTCTGTACACTCTGTTTTCTAACATATAAATGTTTAAACAACTCACAATTAAACCAGCTAACAAGTGCGACAACCCTGAATTCACACTGTATAATCAGTATAGTACGTATCATTCCCCTGTGACCTTAACAATGACTTCAAGTGTTTGTTTATCTGGGAAATAGTATGGGGAAAAAGTTCACAGTTCCTGTCAATTTAAACAAGGTATTGTCCCTCTTTTTTACTAAAATGTCAATTTTTTGAGGGGACACATAATGTTGAGCTCCACTGGCCACAGAGGCTTAACTTTCGTGATGGCGGCAGGAAAAGACTCCTCTGCTCGATTGCTCCCCTGGGTTCTGGAGACACCTCAATAGTCGCTATCTGGAACCAGGAGTATGCTGTCAGCCTCCAGATTCAGCAAAGCTCAGACCAGGTGCTGCTCAATAACTTTAGGACCACAGTCCCTGAAACAAGAAGGTTGTACCTCCTACTTCATAACTAATTTATAATCTAATTCCAGACTGAACACAATACATAACAAACACTGAGTTCAGAGCGGTAGGCCAATTGCTATCTTCATCTGAAACAATTGACATCAGTATACTCCTCCCTAATGGTTACTACGCCTCTGCAATTCCAGCATTAGTTCTTTCTAGTCAATAAGATAGGTGTCAGTGTACTGTTTGGCAATTCCATGTAGTTTTACTTTCCTCCGACACCTTCTGTTCAGGTTGGAGCACTATTTAGGCTTTGCCTCATGTTCGCTACTGAACCACACACATATACAGACATAAATTATCAATTTACATTCAATTTTCATTAAAAAGATATCAAATATTTCAAGCTTACCACAATTCATGGAAATAATACAGAATTACGTTGACTGGCAATGAATAGGCACAAAATCCGACCTGCCACTGTCTCAGGCTTTTATTTAGAAAAATATAAGCTGAATCTCAACGCACTGTTGCTTTAGAAAGTTTATTTGAAAATGTGGTGTTGACCTGACGCTCCTAATTGACTATATTGGCGGGTCTAACCAATCGAGCCATGTTTACATAAGAGTTTGAAAAAGAGTACCCTTCCTTCCGTCTCCCCTAACAACAAAAGATAGTATTTGTAGCCCGACTAATCGTGTTTAGCCTTACATTTACTGCGCTCCAATCAAATAGGATTTAACATGGGGACCTATTTCCCGTACAATGGTGGTTTTAAAATCTGCCACTGAGCGATTCTGATTTTGGGGTTGTCTGACACCCTCACTATTTCTTTTGGCTATAATTTGTTAATTCCTAGACTGTTTGCGTAACGTTTAACATATTCTTTGTCAGCAAGTCCTAAGGAACACAAATATATAAATTTTATGGGGCTAAGGGGCTGCGTTCAAAATATGCATTTTCTTCTAGGATAGTCGTGCTGTTGCCACCTCCTCACTTCCAAACTTTATGGTGTCTGCTGTACTGTCATACTAATGTCAGGATTTCAGACATAAAACAGTAGAATGTCATGTTTCCTAATAAGCGTTTTGTAAGTTTTTTAAACCTAACTCTCGTATGGGTAGTGTTTTTTATCACTGTCGATTTGAAAAAAAATTAGTGCTTGTGGCCTTACACGCGTGATGACTTTAATTGTATAGCGAGACGCGTGTTTAGTGTTGTATGCGTTCCTGCTTTCAGCCCTCCCTTCTCTCTATCCTAATTCCATCTGTCTTTCGTTTATGGTAACTTAGTGTATAAAATGACATGAATGGAATATTAAATATAGGTCAGCTTGCGTATCTCAAGGTTTTTCTTAGAAATGCAGTACGCGTTTTATCTTAGAAAGCGTGTATGCTGCAGTAGGCTTTTACTATCAACGTGAAACGTTACAATTTGCAGACGAAGTAGAAAACAAGGGGGATTTCGAGTACAGTCATTGTGACAGCACTGTTCTTTACCATTCTTCTTTCCTTTTATTGAAGTTATTTGTTAGGCTTTACATTTACTTTTTAATTTATATATGTGGATTTAGAATTTCACACGACAAATTCTCCCCACTTAAAACACACATTATATGTCAGTCTATAATTCTATATACACATAGAGAAATGTAGTATTATTTCTGGGGTTTACGATGATTCTCATCACACGGATGGCGGCTTAAAAAATCCGCTCCCAGATTTGTTTTTCCACTTATATACTCTATGCTAAACTCAAATGGCTGCATCAGTAATGACCAACGGAGTAATCTAGAATTTTCATGTCTAGCCTGCGCTAGAAACGACAAGGGTTTGTGATCCGTTTGCAACTTAAATGCCTTCCCATACAGATAAATATTGAATTTCTTTATCGCCCATATTACTGCAAGACATTCTTTTTCGCTAGTTGAGTAGTTGATTTCAGCTTTATTCAACTTTCTGCTAGCATATGCCACTGGGCTTAAATCCCCATCCAATGCATCTGATTTCTGTAGTAGAGTTGCACCTAACCCAATATTACTTGCATCCGTCCTTACTATGAATTCTTGACTTAAGTCAGGTAATTTCAAAATAGGTTTACTTGTGAGCTTTTCCTTCAATTCTTGGTAAGCCATTTCACATTGTGGTGTCCATGTAATTCGATCTGGGTTTCCCTTACGTGTCAAATCAGTTAACGGTGCACATATGGAATTAAAGTTTTTGATATACTTTTGGTAGAAACCACATAATGAGACAAAGGATCTCACGTCTTTCTTGGTTTGTGGTCTCGGGGCTTTCTTTAGTTTCTCTAAATTCTTTGGGTCAGGGGTCATGTTTCCTTGATAAACTGTGTGTCCCAGGAATTCTAATTCTTTACATCCAACGCAACATTTGGTTGGTCGGGCTGTTAAATTCGCTTTCCTAATTCGATTAGACAGCATGTTCAGAGAGTCAATGTGTTCCTCAAATGTTTCTGTTGCTATAAGGATATCATCCATGAAATTTGTGATACATGGATTATTCAGAGGGTCCAATATATTTCTCATCATTCTAGAGAAGACACTAGGTGCATTCTTCAATCCAAATGGCAATCTATTAAACTCATAGTGTCCTTCTGAGGTACTAAAAGCTAGGTATGGTCTAACCTCAGGCTTTACTGGAATCTGATAGTATCCTTTACTCAGATCCACTTTTGAGAAATATTTAGCTTTATTTAGTCTGGCAAACAGCTGATTTGTATCCGGCAATGGATCCACCTGTCCTTCTGTAATAGCATTCAGTCTCCTGTAATCTATACAGAGTCTATTTTCTCCAGAGGGCTTCCTTAAGAGTACAACACCGGAACTATACGAAGATTCACTGTGTGAAATAATTCCTTCCTTCAACAAATAGTCTATCTCTTCCTTCAAAGCTTTCTCCTTAGCAAAAGGAATCGAATAGGGTTTCATACATACAGGTGTGGGGTCTATCAGTTTCATATCATATTCCAATAAGTTTGTATGCCCTGGTCGGTCTGTTAACACCTCTGCATGATTATCTAGAACCTGTTGCACTCTCTCTTTCTGAGTTTTCGTTAAATGTGTACTGATTTTCACCTGTGCCGCTGTCTCACAGGGGTGTAATGGATATTCAAATGATGAAAGTGGTTTCTTTTTCATCTCCATGGCAATGGACAAGGTCAACAAGTGTGTCTCTTCCTGATGTTCTCTTTCCAAATATTTCTTCAGGAGATTCACATGATAGATTTTTTTCTTTCCCCTTCTTATCTATCTTATAATTTGTTCTAGACACCTTCTCTAGAACTGTATATGGACCTTGCCATCCAATTTGTAACTTATTCTGACTACCGGGGAGAAGAAGCAGTACCTTCTCTCCCACAGCCAAATCTCTGTCTTTAGCTTTCCTGTTATAATAGGCAGCATGTTTCTTCCTGGCTTGTTTCAAATTTTCATTGGCAAGTTTCCAGCCAGTTTTTAAACGAGTGGTCAGCTCATTCACATATTGGTATGAGGATGTAATATTTTCCTCTGCTTTTTCATCAGTCCACGTTCTTAACAGAGCTTCGAGTGGACCTTTTATTGGCCTTCCAAACAATAATGTTGCCGGGGCCATACCGGTTGAACTATGGGGTACCTCCCGATAAGCAAAGAGGGCGGCGTGAAGGTACTGGTCCCATGTATCTGGTTTTTCGTGTGCCAACTTTCTCAGGATCGACATCAACGTGCCATTAAATCTTTCCACTTGGCCGTTCCCTTGGGGATGGTACACACTACAATGGAAGTGTTTGGCCTGGAAGATCCTGAAAACTTCTTCTGTTAGTTTCCCCTTGAACTGAGAGCCATTATCAGTCAAGATTTGATTGGGAAAGCCTAACCTTGTGAAAATTGTGAGCAATGCCTCTGCCACATGTTTAGAATCAATCGATGACAGGGCTACCGCCTCTCCCCACATAGAACAAGTGTCCACCAGAGTCAGAATGTAGCTGTTCCTTCTCTTGGTTCGGGTGAGAGGTCCCACAAGATCCACGGCAACTCTCTCAAAGGGTGTTCCCACTATGGGCATTTCCCCCAGAGTTGCTGGTGCAGTCCAATGTTTAGGTGCTACTCGTTGGCACTCTGGACAGGATTTTACATATCGTTTGATATCTTCAGTTATTCCTGGCCAGAAATAGTGACAAGCTATACGCTGTCCTGTTGCGCTGATCCCCATATGACCACTGAAGGGAATCGCATGCCCTAGTTCCAACACTTTAGTCCTATATGAAGTGGGAAGGACCAGCTGTCCGTGACCATTGGATTCAGATCCAGCCTTCCTATATATCAGTTGTTCTTCATATAAAATTCTCCCTTGCCTGGAGGTGTATGAGATTTGGGCAACTTCTTGAAACACGGCTTGAGTGTTTTGTCCTCAGCCTGTGCCTTCCTCATCTCATCTGGATGAGTATTTATTGGATTATCCTCCTCCTTTTTAGACTGTGATCTGGTCTGCACTGTTGCCAATATCACAGGTCTCTTGGGATTCCCCAAGAAGACATATCTACACCCCAATATCAGAGGGTAGATTGGCTCATTTATCACTGCTGCTTTTATGATTCCTTCCACATATCGCGTTTTCACCTTTATCCGGGCGACGGGAAGTGTCATGGTAGCTACATCCTTGGTTGCAGTTTGAATCTCCACTGTTTCTGTGGTGTATTGATCGGCCTGCACCAGGTGAGAACTCACAACGGAATCGTAATCTAAACCGGTATCATATAAACACCTTATAGTGACACCATTACAGATGACATCTTCACACACTGGGGGGTGGTATGGTTCCTGTAGTTCTGCAGGTTTGACCTTTTTTTCCTTTTTCCCAGATGTCATAGCAGCACAATGAGGAGGTTTCCTTCTACAATGGTCAGTGTCATGATTGTTCATCTTACAATTTTTACACCACCTTTTCCCTTGGTTGAAAGATTTTCTTTCATCATATTTCCTTTCATCGAATTGTGGGGTTTTATTTTTATTGTCATACCGTGGCCTATCAAATTGGTGCTTACCTTTGTTTTGATCCCTAGGATCAAATTTATTAAAGTTCTGTGGTGCCCCAAAATTATCCACTTGTTTCTTTTTATTACCTGATACCTCTGCCTGAGCCGCTTGATACCTTTCAGCAACATTTAGCAACTCACCCAGCCTCTCTGCACCTTGTTCCATGAGAAACTTTCTCAGGTCTGGAGCCATGGACTCTCTTAATTGCTCTATAAGGACCATTTCCTAAGATCTTGGGTTTTCCCCAGAGAAGTCCATTTCTCCAAGTATGTCTCTATTCGTGCAGAGAACTGGTGATAGGTTTCACCTGACAGTAGTTTAGCATTCCTAAATTTTTTCCTATAAAATTCTGCGTTCTTTTCATATCTTAACAAAAGAGCCTGCTTTAGCATGTCATAATTTTCCTGATCACCTCTGCTCATTTTTGCAAAAACTTCATAAGCTGCCCCACGAAGCCCTTGAGATAACTTTAAGCTCCACCTTTCTCTCTCTAACCCATATGTGGTAGCTAATAGTTCATATCTATTTAGATAGCTCTCAATATCATCGTCTTTCTCAACAAAATGATCTAAATGAAAATTCATAGCTGAGGTTGAGGCTCCCTGACTAGCAGTGGCATCAGAGGTAAAGGGACTGGCACCATTTTCAGGAGCATGGCCTTGAAACTCAAACTCCCTTAGTCGTAACTCATGTTCCCTTTGTAATCTCTTCTCCTCCTTTTCTGCTTCCCTCTCTGCAGTCAATCCTCTTTCCTCTCTTTCTGCAGCTAATTTCTTCTCTTCTCTTTCTGCAGCTAATTTCTTCTCTTCTCTTTCTGCAGCTAATTTCTTCTCTTCTCTTTCTGCCTCCAATTTCTTAGCCTCAGCCTCAATCTGCAGCCTCTTAGTCTCAGCCTCAGCCTCAACCTGCAGCCTCTTAGTCTCAGCCTCAGCCTCAAATTGTAACTTCTTAATTTCCTTTTCAGCCTCTAACTTTCTTTCGGCCTCTTTTTCTAATCTTCTTTCTTCCCGTTCAATATATTTGTCACATTCAGCAGTGACATAAGCAATCATAATTTGCCCGTCCATTCCTAACTCTTTCGCAGTCTGTACAGCAGCAGATCGAAATTTGGCCAGGTCCGCCATTTTCTAACAGGTAATTGTATAAAATGTCTAACCAAACAATACAATCTGTACTTATCCAAAGACACCACAGGCACTGAGAGCTCAACGTTATTTATTTTCACCCAAGGATACCTTTTTAATTTCTATTATTCCCTGAAGTGAATTACCCCCAATATTTTTAATAGGGAAAGATTCAAAATCCCGGACGAGCCCCCAATATGTGGTAAAGTGGGATGTTATAAATATTTATAGGGGACTTAGTGTACTGACTGAGATCAGCTGTGAAGGTATCTGTATCTAGTAGGTGTAGTGTTTTACAGATAACCTTACTTGCTACCACATTTATACCTCAGTCAGAATTATTCTGGGATATGGTGATGACTACGTTGAATGTCTAGGGTATGTATATGATGAAGTGTAAGTCACAACAACAACAGACAGATAAACAATTTAATTTATTCCACCACACTTGACAACACTGTGACACTCACACACATTTAACACTCTATAAGACTATCTTAATGAGTCACTGGTAAAGTTTCAAATATATATGTATTAATTACTTTCACTAATATATATCCTGATTCAACTACAAAGTGAACCAGGAATCACAATCAAATGTAATCACAATTTATATATACATAATTTATAAATATGAACCTTGTAGTGACATATTTTATTAATATTATCCTATGTGTGTCAGTTTGTGTAGTAGTACTATGAGGTAATACTGGTTTTGTTTTTGTAAGCTATGTTATTATTTGGTCATCATGACTTCAAGTGGTTGTTTATCTGGGAAATAGTATGGGGAAAAGTTCACAGTTCCTATCAATTTAAAACAAGGTATTGTCCCTCTTTTTTACTAAAATGTCAAATTTTTTGAGGGGACACATAATGTTGAGCCCACTGGCCACAGAGGCTTAACTTTCGTGATGGCGGCAGGAAAAGACTCCTCTGCTCGATTGCTCCCCTGTGTTCTGGAGACACCTCAATAGTCGCTATCTGGACCCAGGAGTATGCTGTCAGCCTCCAGATTCAGCAAAGCTCAGACCAGGTCCTGCTCAATAACTTTAGGCCCACAGTCCCCTAGAAACAAGAAGGTTGTACCCCCTACCTTCAGTAAACTAATTTATAATCTAATTCCAGACTGAACACAATACATAACAAACACTGAGTTCAGAGCGGTAGGCCAATTGCTATCTTCATCTGAAACAATTGACATCAGTATACTCCTCCCTAATGGTTACTACGCCTCTGCAATTCCAGCATTATTTCTTTCTAGTCAATAAGATAGGTGTCAGTGTACTGTTTGGCAATTCCATGTAGTTTTACTTTCCTCCGACACCTTCTGTTCAGGTTGGAGCACTATTTAGGCTTTGCCTCATGTTCGCTACTGAACCACACACATATACAGACATAAATTATCAATTTACATTCAATTTTCATTAAAAAGATATCAAATATTTCAAGCTTACCACAATTCATGGAAATAATACAGAATTACGTTGACTGGCAATGAATAGGCACAAAATCCGACCTGCCACTGTCTCAGGCTTTTATTTAGAAAAATATAAGCTGAATCTCAACGCACTGTTGCTTTAGAAAGTTTATTTGAAAATGTGGTGTTGACCTGACGCTCCTAATTGACTATATTGGCGGGTCTAACCAATCGAGCCATGTTTACACAAGCGTTTGAAAAAAAAGTTCCCTTCCTTCCGTCTCCCCCTAACAACAAAAGATAGTATTTGTAGCCCGACTAATCGTGTTTAGCCTTACATTTACTGCGCTCCAATCAAATAGGATTTAACATGGGGACCTATTTCCCGTACAATGGTGGTTTTAAAATCTGCCACTGAGCGATTCTGATTTTGGGGTTGTCTGACACCCTCACTATTTCTTTTGGCTATAATTTGTTAATTCCTAGACTGTTTGCGTAACGTTTAACATATTCTTTGTCAGCAAGTCCTAAGGAACCCAAATATATAAATTTTATGGGGCTAAGGGGCTGCGTTCAAAATATGCATTTTCTTCTAGGATAGTCGTGCTGTTGCCACCTCCTCACTTCCAAACTTTATGGTGTCTGCTGTACTGTCATACTAATGTCAGGATTTCAGACATAAAACAGTAGAATGTCATGTTTCCTAATAAGCGTTTTGTAAGTTTTTTAAACCTAACTCTCGTATGGGTAGTGTTTTTTATCACTGTCGATTTGAAAAAAAAATTAGTGCTTGTGGCCTTACACGCGTGATGACTTTAATTGTATAGCGAGACGCGTGTTTAGTGTTGTATGCGTTCCTGCTTTCAGCCCTCCCTTCTCTCTATCCTAATTCCATCTGTCTTTCGTTTATGGTAACTTAGTGTATAAAATGACATGAATGGAATATTAAATATAGGTCAGCTTGCGTATCTCAAGGTTTTTCTTAGAAATGCAGTACGCGTTTTATCTTAGAAAGCGTGTATGCTGCAGTAGGCTTTAACTATCAACGTGAAACGTTACAATTTGCAGACGAAGTAGAAAACAAGGGGGATTTCGAGTACAGTCATTGTGACAGCACTGTTCTTTACCATTCTTCTTTCCTTTTATTGAAGTTATTTGTTAGGCTTTACATTTACTTTTTAATTTATATATGTGGATTTAGAATTTCACACGACAAGGAGTATGAAAAGAGAAGGTGACAGAATATCATTTTGTCTTACACTAGTGGTGGTCCTGAACTCTTCTGACTTATGGTTTGCTTTCCTCACATAATTTCTGCAACACTTGTAGGAGCTCTGTATAGCATGAATCAGAGGTGCTTGAATGTTCTTCCTTGTCAAACAGTCCCAAAGTTTTCTCCAGGGGACTCTGTCAAACGCCTTTTCCAGATCTATAAAACAAAGATAAATCTCCCTCTTATATTCAAGGGCCTTTTCAGTCAGCTGTCTGAGTGTGAAGATTAGGTCTTGAGTACTTCGATTTGCTCGGAATCCGCACTGGACCTCATCCAATTGTAGCTCAATTAGGCGTCCGAGTCTCTGCTCCAGGTTTCTAGAGTAGATTTTACCAGGGACACTGAGAAGGGATATGCTTCTATGGTTTCCACACTGTCGATTGTCACCCTTTTTGAAAATTGGTGTTATGATGGCAATCTCCCAATCCTTTGGTATTGTCTTGTTGAACCACGCTGCCTGTAGGACCCTTAAGAGTAATAGGTCGCCTGATTCCCCCATGTACTTAACCATTTCTGGTGTTATACCATCATGCCTTGCTGCTTTGCCCATCTTGATTTTCTCCAGTGCTGCCTTCAGTTCTTCCATCTTTATGCCATCTTCACCATCATTGGTTTTCTTTTCTGTGCTAGTGGTTATAATTGCTGATGCTTCACCATGCGCACCATCCAGGAGTTCTGAGAAATGGTCTTTCCATCTTTCCATTACTTCCTTCGTGGCAGTAAGCAATTTGCCTTGCTTGTCCTTTAAAAATTGGAGAGGGCATTGTTTCTCCTTCCTTTGTTCTTTATGGTCTTATAGAACAATTTCTGGTTCTTTTGCGCATCTTTTTCTAGCCTTTCTCTAAACTCTTCCCAGGAAATCTGTTTTTCTGCTAGCACATTGTTCTTTGCTTCTGTTCTGAGTGTCACATATTCTTTATTTTTCTCTATTTGTCCTGTTGTGTTTTTAGCTCCTAAGAATTGTTTCCATGCCATTTTCTTCTCTCTTATTTTCTCTGTTACTTCCTCTGTCCACCAAGGTGTCCTCCTTCTCTTGTTCCCAAGTCAGACTTCACCGAATGCTTCTGCAGCAGCTGTCTTTATGATGTCCTTGAATTTGAGCCAGAGGGTTTCCAAGTCCTCAGGTTGTTCTTCTGTGTTGCTCACCGCTGCAGCAATAAGCCCCTGATATCTGGTATTAATTTCTGGCTCTCTCAGCTTGTGGGTCTTTATGCTCATTTCTCCCGTTCGTTTACTTAGTCTCTTGCGTGATGTTGGGCAGTTCCTAGGCTGAGAAACTCTTTCAGTTGTTCTTTTGATTGTAAGGAGGTAGTAATCACTTCCAATCTTTTGCCCTCTCCAGACTCTAGCATTCCGGACATATTTGATTGAGAACCTCCTAACTATGGCATAGTCGATAACTGACTTCTCATTCTTTGTTGGTTCATATCTAATGTATTCATGTATGCGCTTATGTGGGAACTTTGTGTTTGTAATGATCAGATTTTGCTCACTGCAGAATATAAGGAGTCGCTTTCCATTGTCATTGAGAGTATCTTCTCTATATCTTCCGATAACTCCACCCCATCTTCCGATTACTCCACTCCATCTAGCATGGTCATTTCCAACTCTGGCATCGAAATCTCCGAGGATGATAATTTCATCTAGGCAGTCATTCACTGTCCTTTGAAGCAGCTCGAAGAATTCCTCCTTGACCTCTGCTCTCTCATCCTCATTTGGCCCATACACTATGACCAGGTTGACTATGGTTTCTCCTTAATTTAGTTTTACAACCATAATGCGCTCCTAGACAAAGTTCCATCCCTTGATACTATCTTTTTGGTTTATGCCACAAAGTAACCCATACCTTCTTTAGCTCTTTCAGATGAGGGTACACCACTGAAGAGCAGCGTGTTGCCATCGAGATTTATGACTCCTTGTCCTGTTTTCTCTGTTTCCGTTATAGCCAGGATTTCTATTTTTGCTTTCCTCTCTTCCACCAGCTCCTTTTCTTTCCCATTTATACTTCTTGTGTTCCAAGTTCCATAAGTCATAGTCCGTTCCAGTTCGTCGCCTTTAGAATCAGTCCGATTTTCTCTCTTGTAGTTCTCGTAATCAAAAGTTTAAAGCAAACAGGTGATTGGCCTTTTGTGCCTTTGCATGGTGGAGGGGATGCCTCCTTACGGCCTCCATGCAGGCCGCCCTCCTCCTTTTTCATATATATATATACTATCATTTGTAACAAGTTATGTATATTTAAACATGTCCAACCGGGCACACGCCATTTGCTGCTGTCCAGTCAAAATTTTCCCAGTAAATTAACTAAAAGAATGGTGTTTTTCATCATATCCCCTGAGTTATATTACAATCGTACAGGGAGAATAAAAATTCAGAGAAAAGACGGACAGCGTGAAATGCGTTTGATTAATATCAGGAAAACACAGATTTAGCAGCAGAATGTGTTCTTTTATTCCCTTTAAAGTTTGTGGTACGAGTTTACGAGACCATTTGAGGTACGATTCTACGATACCAGCTGTACTGTCGTTCAAAGCTTGTGATCGACACTTGAAATCTACATTCAACGGGTTGTGAAGATAACTACCTTGATCAGGAGACCTTTCTTCGACACAGAGACGAATTGACGGAAACAGAAGCATCAACACTTCAGCAGTTTGGAAGCTAAGTGGCATTTTTAGCAGGCCAATGCAACAGAACTTATTGATCTATATTCCAGAGCTAAGTTTCCTAAAGCCGATATCAGTTTTAATGACGAAACCTATTTTTTCACGTAATCACCAGTTCATATTTATTTATATTTGTTCCAAAGTAATTGATCATTACATTTGTTATATGCTGGTTTTACAAATTCGTAGTTGATTTAGTTATTTCAGAGAGAAGTGCACACGGATGAATCTGTATTTTTAATATATCTATATTTACATCTACAGAGCCAAATAATAATAATAATTTCACTGTTAATTCAGTTGAGGGCTTATACGAGCTAAATTAAAATTATTTAATACCTCTTCACAAAAGTTGTCGGGCAGATGAAAAGTTAACATTGCTAAGACACAGTCAGCATTGTTCTTGAGTTCTGAAATATCCTGTGAAGACTCCCTCAAGATAGAAGCATCATCATCCATCTATCCGTAGCTCTGCAAAGAGTATTCTTTTACAAAGGTAGACACCTTTGAAGACCCACATTTGCTACTCCATGTTTTGGCCATTGTTGGACCATCACTGCAGAGCAAAGGGGAGGCATCCCGTCACAGTAAAGATATTGAACTGGCTGCACTGAGCTGTTATCACGTGGGTTTGTTATATTACACAAGTGAACTGTGCTTCTTGTCGTGAGTTCAGTAAAACATTCTGTCACTTTCTTGCCTTTAGCACCACTTCTCTCTTATCTTTGATTTTATCTCCTCCCCTTTACCTCTAACTATTATCTGGGAATACAGTTCCTGGCTACTGCAGCGTCACTCTTAAGTTAGACAGCTGTAGCCCACCTTCTATCAACGTGTTTTGCTTTGGCTACATAGAGAGGTCTATGTATATTTTTCTTCTGAAAGCGGCAATCTTCTAAATATCTTTGAATCAGGGAACAGTGGACACAAGCGAGACGACATGCCTTGTAAAATGACCAGTCCGCGTTTCTCTAGGAGCTCTTTGAGACTGGGATCCCAGCGGGCGAGTCTTTTACCATGTCCATGGTCCTCTGTACGAGAACCATTTCTTCTCTGGCAGCAGGGGAGAAAACGCCTCGTTCCTTTGTCCCCATGTCTGTCTTGCCGCTTGTCGTCTTCTTCTTCTTCTTCTTTGATCCTTAGAGGCCGACCGTCAAAGCAGTAAGTGGCCATCACGCCTAGTGGCGTCTTGTAGGGCAACAACAAATTGATTCTACTTTGCTCGGTCGGTGGCCATCCTTCGTATCCTTCGTACAGTGTCCCAACTCTGGTTCATTCTTTGCATCTCAGCCTCCACAGTCCTCCGCCAGGTTGTTTTTGGTCGGCCTCTCTTTCGTTTTCCTTCAGGGGTCCAAAGCATAGCTGTTCTTGTGATGGCATCGGGGTCTCTTCTGAGGACATTTCCAACCCAGCTCCAGCGTCTGCCAGCTATGATGGTGTGCATGTCCTCTTGCTTGCTACGAGTAAGCAGAAATTGGTTAGTGATGGTATTCGGCCAAAAGATTCGGTGAATTTTTCTTAGGCATGTTGTGTGAAAAGAGGACAATTTCGACATTTCCTTCTCTGTAACTCTCCAGCATTCCGCACCATAGAGAAGAACAGAAAGCACACAGCTCTGATATAATCTTAATTTTGTGCTTGTGCTGTATTGGGAGGACTTCCAGATGTTGTTTAGGCTAAAGAAGGCTGTTCTAGGTATATGAAGGTATCTGTCTGTACCAGTTGCTGATTCCTTACTGATATTGGCTCAGGGCTTCTCACATTGAGCGTCATGACCTCTGACTTCTTTAAATTGATGTTCAAGCCCACCTGCTGGCTAATCTTATTAAGTCTATCCGTTTTTTCCTGGATGTGTTGATGTGAATGTGCTAGTAGTGCAATGTCATCTGCATATTCCAGATCTTCCAATGTAGAAAATGTTGTCCATCTTATTCCTCTTGGACTGCCCTCTGTTGTCTGGCGCATCACCCAGTCCATGACTGTTAAAAATAAAGTGGTTGATAAGGGGCATCCCTGTCGTACTCCTGTCTTTACCTCAAAGGTTAGGTTGCTCTGCCCAACACTACACGTAAAGTTGGCATAGAGGCTTTTTTATGATTGACATTATGCAGCTTGGAATTCCATAAGCCCTCAGTATTTTCCATAAACTGTCCCTATGTATGCTGTCAAAAGCCTTTTCAAAATCAACGAAATTAATGTAAAGCTGTCTTTGCCATTCTGAGCACTGCTCTATAATGTTCCTGAGAATGAATATATGATCTACACATCTTCTGTTCTTTCTAAATCCTGCTTGTTTATTCCTCAGTTTGTGGTCTACTGCTTTTGAAATTCTCTGTATAATTATCCTGCCTAGTATTTTGCTGGGAACTGAGAGAAGAGTGATTCCTCTCCAATTATTGCAGTCTGCAAGATCTCCCTTCTTGGGCAATTAGACAATTATTCCTTTGTTCCACTCTGATGGTGTTGTTCCCGTTTTCCAGACTTGTGCAAATAGTGGTTCTAGTAGTTCTGCTGCTAGCTCAGGGTCTGTCTTAAATAGCTCTGCCTTTAAGTTATCATGGCCAGGAGCTTTGCTGTTCTTTAACCCTTTGATTGCTGTGATGATTTCTTCTTTTCGTGGAATGTCTGTATTTACATCTAGATCGTTTTCAGCTTCAGGAACATTCAATTTAGTCTCTGGTGGTTCCTTGTTCAGAGTTTCTCTGAAGTGCTCTGCCCATCTTGTTTCCTGTCCCTCTGCTGTCGCGATGAGATTACCTTGCTTATCTCTTACTAATGTAATATGGTTTGCACCTCGTTTTCCGCTGATGAATTTAGTTATTTTGTATACTGTGCTTTGTTCATTTCTCAGTGCTGCCTCCTCTGCATGTTTTGCAAGATCGTGTAGGAAATTTCTTTTGTTGGCTCGGGTTTGCTTTTTAACTTCCTTGTCCAGCTAACTGTACTGTTCGCTATATAGTTGCTTTAACCTGGGGGACTTCGCTTCTGTTTTCTTTCTTTTCATTTCCTTTCTCATCGTTATGGTGTTTAATGTTTCTGGTGTTATCCAGTCTTGCTTCTTCCTTTCCTGGAATCCCAAGCATGATTTGCTGCTTTCCGTGTATATTGTTGAAATGGTGTTGAAATTCAGGTCTATATCATCAGTCAATGTCTTTTCCTGACTTTTGGCAAATTGATATCGTTTCTTTATGTCGGCCGGAAAAGATTTTCTGGTAAGGGAGTCCTTCAATTTGCTGATGTCAAACCTTTTCTGTGTAGTTACAGTTGGTCCAGCCCTTCTTAGTTTCACTGTCAGTTTTGGTACTACTAAATGGTGATCACTTCCCACATCTGCACCTCTTCCTACCTTCACATCTTGTAATGAATTTCTCCATCTACCGATAACCATGATGTGGTCTGTCTGGTTTCTGTCCCGACCATTTGGTGATTCCCATGTTAATTTGTGAATTTCTGTATGTGGAAAAAGGGTTCCTCCAATGATCAGGTTGTTGATGCTACAGAAACTTATTAGTTTATCCCCATTTTCGTTTGTTGTTCCGCTGCCGCATTTCCCCATTGTTCTTTCATTATATGTATTGTGTGTACCAACTTTCGCATTGAGGTCTCCCATTACTATAACAAGATCATATCTAGGTGTGTCTTCCATTTCTTTCTGCAGTTGTTGGTAGAATTCATCCTTGACCTCCTCATCGCTGTCATTCGTTGGTGCGTAGCATTGTATTATTGTAGTGTTGGTGATTCTCCCTCTCAATCTTAATCTTATCAGTCTGTTGTTGATGGGTTTCCATTCCAGTAATGTCCTTTTTATTCCTTTCTGTAGAATAATGGCTACGCCTTCATTGTGCTGTCCATCCTCTCTTCCAGAGTAAAGTACTGTTTCTCCTGTTGCTGTTTTAACTTTTCCTGCCCCTGTCCATCTGCTCTCGCTTATCCCTAGAATGTCTAACCTATAGTTTCTCATTTGAGAAAAATGCTTGTCGTTTAGGTGTACATAAAACATGAAGCGAAGTGTGGTAGACACTGGCTATTTAATCTGAACTCAACAGCACTCGTTGCTTGTTGTTTCAGAAGTACCAAAGGATCTCCTACCTGCAGATTAGTGTTTGTGCTGTTAAGCCTGATACAAAACGCATTTTAGAACGGAATAAGTCTTGTAATATCAGGAGATTCCAGAGTCCTTGGAACTACACAGCCCCTGTCAATCGTCTTCCATATTCACCTGATTCCGTGTTTGCCTGATTCCACGTTTTTCTGATTTCATATTACACATCCCATGCTCCATGACTTCCTGCTTCATGATTGCATGGTTTTCCTGTTTTTACTGGATGCACTAATTATCTGGTTTCTTAGTTTACGCTAAAATACACGTCTTACGGGGTTGCTATTATTACGTGTACCTAAAATTATAATTTTTGTCATCACCACTAATTAAAGTGAATTGTCAGCGTCAGTGCGTCTCCATTAACGTATCTACATTGTATCAAAACAATTCAGCATCGCATTGCCCTTAACTGAGTTTCCAGGGCCTTTACTTTTTATCAAGCGCATACTCCTTTCCAGAAAGGCTACGTCAAGTCTTCAATTCATTTCAACGGGTTAGGGAGCGGTAAACCACCGTATCCCACAATCCAGTTTCCTGTGGATTTACATACTCGTCTGAATCAAGCTACAGAGGGGAAGGAAAATATTTTCCTATTCCTGCTACGCTAACCCTTGTAGTAATTTGCCTGACACGGAAACTCTAGACCTTGCTCAACTAAAGAGGTGTACCACTCCTCAGGAATAGTTTTATCGAAACAGACATGGTTGTCCTTATGAAGAGGACGGTATACATTATTTCTAACATTCTTTCATGGTTTTCTGTTGCTCACTACTAACTCTGCTACATTTTTGTGTGATAATCATTGATGTATAATTATGACTAAGTGTGGTAATATATATATATATATATATATATATATATATAGATATATATATATATATATATATATATATATATATATATATATATATATATATATATATATATATATATATATATATATATATGAGGGGTGGTCAAAAAGTAATGCCTCGTAATTTTTAATTTCATTCAATAGGCAAGAAAACAGATAAAATTCACATTGAAATGTAGCCCCAGGTCTGCACATCTGCACCGTGGATGATCATACTAGAAATGATTATGATGCTGTAAAGGTTTTATTGCTTAATAAAAAGTATGAACTGGAGGACAATGGTTACAGATTGAAACTGAAATCATTGTTGTCTGATTCAGCTAAGGATTTTGCTGAATTTGTTTCATCAGTTACGCTTTGCTTTTCTAGATGGGTTGATGTGTCCAAGATTGATCACTTTTGATGGGCTGGCGGACTTAGTTTTAAGAGACAAAGTGCTGTCTTCAGTCAGTAGGGACTTTTTGTCCTTTGTGCAGGAGAGAAAGCCTGAAACGTTGGCTGCTGTAGAAAATCTTGGACGACAATACCAAATTGCACATCCTGGAAGAAATCTTAGCAGGAATATTACAACAACAGAAGTTCTCAACAGAACAATAACTTTCGACGATCTGGAAATCCTGAACGTTCCAATGCATTTGTGCATCAAAGTGACTATAATACAGTCCAAAATACCAACGTTGTTTCTCATGCATATGCACGTAGAGTGGACTTATCCAATAGTACTGATTGTTCTGAATGTCATTCTTTGTTTCAGCTACACCGAGTTCCTAGGCTCCTGTGTGGACATCCTTTGCCAGTCATGTCCTCTTATGATGGGACAGGTTCACTAGTGTTTGATAGGGGTTTTGTAAACAACTAACTTGTTTCCGTGCTCATGGACACTGGGTGGACTACAGTTGGGGTGCGAAGGTCATTGGTGGACCAATCTGATTATACAGACACAGAAGTAAGTCAAGTGTATTACATTCGGGGGCACAGTTGAATATTATCTGACTGCTGAAGTATTCTTAGATACCCCTTATTTTACTGGAAGGATTCTCGTGGGTGTTACGGTAGTTCCATTGCAGTCGTCTGCTAGAGGTTGGCAGTGTGCCATTTTAGGGGTTACAGCATTTAATATAATCTAAGGTAAATAATTCTTGGACTATTGAACGCTATACACTCGAGCGAATAATGACGTGGTAGCGTTGATAGGTCACGCACCGTGACTAAGATACGGAACCCTTTTGTGTTGACCGTCAAGCTGTAAAGACGTGTCCTTTCTCCTTCCAGTGTTGGGCATGGTATTGCCGCACAGATATATTTTATTCAAGTACGGACATGGGTCAGTCCATTGTTATTATGAAGATATGAAATGATTAAGGTTAGTACGTAAGTGAACTTAGGGAAGGATGAATTACAGTCCATAGTATTTGATATTGCCAGACTCATAGACTCACTGTCGGCCGTTGGAACCCCCAACCGCTCGTGCATATTGTATGACGTTCTGCCTACAGTAATTCGATTATTGGACAAGGACTGGTAGTATATCTACATATGTATTCAATATATGATCAAGTTATAATATGTACTTTTTTGTGATCAACATGCATGGATTGTCTTGATGTGTACAAACTGTGAATTAAATGTATGGACTCAATGAATTGACTTATCAAGTCAATCGAATTTCAAAGTTCAAATATTGTTCAAAATCTTCCACCCCGCATTCGCTTAATTTCCATCGAAAGGCACGATGCACTATAACCGAATGAAAAGACTAACATATCAAAAGAAAAGCAATGGCCAGAAATTTATAATTGCTTTATTCTTATTATATGGAACATTGTTCAATAAATAATGACCCAATTTAATAGAGCAAACCACCTTCAACAGTGGTGCCCATTGTCTGGGGATCGAAAAAAAAAACTTTTCTGGAAGAAACTAATCGAAATTTCATTCATTCGGACAATAACTGTTTACCATCAAAGGACTATCACGTGATGTGCTCAAGTATGACCTATTACGCATAGTTACTACTAAAGGTCAACCCTACGTCATCGTTTTTTGAGTTCCAGCCAAAAAGCCAGGGTGACAGACGTTGAAACAGCATCTTCGACAAACGAAATTGAATTATGAAGAAACCCTTTGTCAATCTATAGTCAATCATGTTGAAAAGAAGCTTACGATACTTGGCTACACCGTGGGTGCATACTAGCATGGCCCACGGAAAATAATCGAGCACAAAAAGATAAGTCTAGTTGTGACCTTTGTCAGTTAGAAAACACAGTGCTGAGTCCATTTCGCCTTTTACACAGGCATGTCTATTCATTTTCATGTATACATGTTATATTTGTCTTCCACCGTTTGTTTTTGTTACTAATTAGTGGGAGGTTGGTGGGAATCAGGTCTTGTTTACGTCTTTACGAATGGCACAATCAGATCTGATCGATCGATAAGGCCGTTAAATAATCGCACTTGACGAAGGACACCATTGATGACTTTTCCGATGGCTTATCTGTTCGTAGTTGCCATTTTTTGACCTTGCATGTTAGGTGTCCAGTTCCGTGAATAATTGGTGTATTATAGTGTATTCAGTTTCATTTTATTTAGTTTTGTATCATTGTTGGTAATCTATCTCGTTACTCCTGACCTTGCTATATTTAAGTTCATCTATATATATTGTAATAATCGTCAGATGAGTCCTGTGACGTCATTATTCGTAGTGTCCATATTTTATCTTGCCTTAGTTCTCTTTGACCTCTCTGCATTTCCGGTTAGTATACTTAGTTCATAAAATCATTTTATTTGTGAACGTCACTTTTGTTATCATACTGCTGTTTTGTAAATCTTTGGTTGATGAATTGTATTGTTTTGTTCATCTCATACATTTATAATATAATAATAGTATTATAGTTTGATTAATAATAAGATTATAAATGAATTTAATTAATTTTAATGAAATTTGATAATGACTTCGGAGATTGCATCAATTTGCAGCAGTGGTCCAAGACCCTAGTGATGCATTTTATATATTATGACTAAGGCACAATAGCATAAAATATACTGATTAACTATTATAAATTTATAGTTTGCCTTGAATAGGACAAACTTATAAGATAATAATTAGTACATTTTCATAGTACTACAGTGTGGACTTATCAACTATTATAGATTAAATAACATAATTATGGAAATATTATACCCATAATTATTAAATATTAAAATTTAGGTGTATGATATAAATTCAGCATCTTAAATAAATAAATCTTCTTCTTCTTCTTCTTCCATCCTTAGCCACCGACCGTCAAAGCAGTCAGTGGCCATTACGCCTAGTGGCGTCTTAGGGCAACAGCAGATAGGTTTTCTTTGCCATTGTTTCCCATCACGCCTAATGGCGTCTTTAGGGTAACGGCAAATCAATCCATTTGCTGTTGTTTCCGTAATCGAAGTGACTGGCAAACGGGTGATCAGCCCGTTGGTAAATAAATAAATAGCTTAACTATTTATGATAAATATTATTAGGTACACATAATATTATTACAAAATATTAAATAGTTGTGGAACTTACAACTAATAATACAAGAATATTATAATTATTTATATTGAGTATCCATACGTTGAGTAAGTACAAATAAGTACACAAATTCTATTGGTGATTACGATAGACTAGTAATTACTTACAAAATTAACGTCAAGAATGCTTACCTTGGATCATTTCATTAAAATTGGAAAAGATTGTAATAAAAAGGGAGATGCACTCCTGGAATTTGCGACAACTGAACTTGCGAAATATAAAGCAGATTTAGAGGAGCTTGAACAAAAAGAGATTCAGAAAAAAGCTGCACTGAAGAAGGAAGAAGCAGACCGTGAGATGAAAGAAATTGAAAAGGAAAATAGAATAAGAGAAATTGCTAGACGAGAAAAAGATGAACTTAGACGGGAAGAAGCAGAACGTGAGACGAAAGAAATTGAAAAAGAAAATAGATTAAGAGAAATTGCTAAACAGGAAAGAGAAGCAGAGGAAAGGTTAATACAGATGCGTATAGCTGAATTAAACTTAAAAGCTCAAGTAGCTTCAGGTGGAAATAATAATAATACTGATACACAAAATGGATCTTCATCCAACCATAATAAACCTTATTACAATTTTAAATTATCACCTTTCAAATTGAATTTCGACGACCTTGGATCGTATCTATCACGTTTTGAACAGGTATGTTTAACACATAACTTACCAAGACAAACATGGGCTTTAAAGCTTGGTGAATTGTTGGACGGGGAACCATTAAGTGCAGTTCGGAATGTTGACTCAACAATAGCTAATGACTATGATGCCATTAAAGCACTATTACTACGTCGTTTCCATTTGGACGAAGAGGGTTGCAGATTACGTCTTAAGAGTATTTTTCCAGATAATAGTGAAGACTTCACAGGTTTTATTGCGAACATACGCAATACCTTTAACAGATGGGTGGAACTGGCAGGTGTCAACAAATCATACGACAAGTTAGTCGATTTGTTACTGAGAGATAAAGTGTTATCCTCTGTCAGCCCACCGTTCTTTGCCTATTTGCAAGAACGTAAACCATCTACTATCGATGAGTTAGAAAAAATTTCAATAAACTATTGCACTGCTCATCCGAATGCGAGCATTTCTCACTCGCTAATAAGGGAACCTCTACCTGTGGCCTCTAATATGTCATACAACAATCATTACAAACCAAGAACACACAGCGTAGATAGAAGTCGCTTCAGGGGAAATTATAATGTTAATTTTCATAAAGGACATAATAATTTCAACAATAAGAGTGACTTTAATAGAGGTAGACCGCATAATAGAAATTATTCACCTCAGTCGAGATACAATAATAGTCAACATAACGCAAATCATAATCAATCAAATAACTGTAACACTAGTAACAATTGGAATAACAATAATCATAGCTCGAGACATCGAGATAACAGTTACCACACGGGACAACGGGATAATTCCAATGATCATTCTCGTCATCGATCTCAGTCTCGTAGATCGTCTCATCAGCATCATCATGCAGGGGCAGCAATTACTAATAATACAACCCCAAATGTTCCGCAAAACGATACAGTAATACAGTCTTCTTCTACATGTTACGCAATTAATTATAACGGGGCAAATAGTTGCCCAGAATGTAATCTTGTTTTTCAGAAAGCAAAGGAGACAGTATTGAACTGCGGACATATTCTACCAGAGGTAGGTCTTGCAGCCAATGATGGAACAGGCTCCTTAATATTCAACAGAGGGATTGTGAATGGATCTATCGTTTCAGTGTTGAGAGATTCAGGATCGACCACTATCGGAGTCCTGCAGTCACTTGTTCATCCCAGTTGTGCAACAGGGGAACTTGTCAGGTGTATGACTTTTGGTGGGACAATAGAATTTTATCCCACTGCCATAATACATGTTAACACACCTTTCTTTTCAGGTAATGTTAAGGTATGCATGTTAAGGAACCCAATTGCTGATCTTATGGTGGGTCGCATACATGGAAGCAAGGATTGTACACCAGAGGAGATTATTGAATGGGAGAAAAATAATCTATGCATTGGAAACGCTGTGACAACTAGAGCGCAGACTAAACTAGTAGAGACTGTCAACACTGAAAAAGAGGAACCAGACAAACAGGAATATATTGATGTTCATTCTGCAATTGACCGAGCGTCCTTTGCTGTAAAACAGAAAGAAGACAGATCATTAAAGAAATTTTTTGCTCTGGTCAATAATGTTAACAATCTTACCTTAAACAATAAGAGTAATCATTGGTTTATAAAAAAAAATGATATATTACTTAGATGTTTTATGGATAAGACTCAAGTAAAACAACAGGTCATGGTACCTTTTGCTTTTAGACGGTACATCCTTCAACACGCACATGATTCTAAGTGCGCATGTCACATGGGATATACTCGGACACGTTCACGAGTATTATCTTCATTTTTTTGGCCAGGAGTGTCACGAGATATTTCACAGTACGTACGCTCTTGTACTATATGCCAGGAAGTGAAAGCACGTGGAGCTTTTCACACGGCGCCTATTCAGGCTTGTGACATATCAGTGAGACCTTTTGACAAAATGGCCATTGATATTATTGGTCCACTTTTACCATCAGCAAGAGGACATAGATTTGTTCTCACGTGCATTGATTTATGCACACGATGGCCTGAAGCCATACCATTGAAGACCACCACTACCACAGATGTAGCTGATGCACTACATCTTATCTTTTCTAGAGTAGGTTTTCCTAGGAAGTTGTTATCAGACCATGGATCCCAATTCATATCTGATACTATGACAGAGGTAATGAAGACTTGGAATATAGATAGGAATCTCAGTAGCATTTATCATCCCATGAGTAATGGCGCAGTAGAAAGACTTAATCGTACACTTAAACAAATGTTACATAAGGTTACGGTTGAACATCCACAGGACTGGGACAGAGTACTCCCAGCTGTTTTGTTCGCCTATCGAGAGGTGCCACATGAACAAACTGGCTTCTCTCCGTTTCATTTAGTCTTCGGTGCTCCACCAAGAGGTCCTATGCGACTAATAAAAGATTTATTGATTAACTCCGAGATAACTCAGGATACCCAGTCATCTTATGAGTATGTAGTTAATCTCTGGAATAACATTATTGAATCTTGCCGAATGGCAACAGCGTCATCTGAGGCTGCTAAATCAAAAGTTAGAACTTTACAAAATAGAATTAAACGACTACGTCAATTATTTCCAGGAGATCAAGCTTATGTCTTACTGCCACATAACGACAATAAATTACTTATCTCATGGAATGGTCCTAACCAAGTTATTGATAAGATTTCTGATGTCGACTATGTCCTAGATATTAAGGGACATAACAAAATATACCATATAAATATGCTCAAACAATTTCATACTCGTCCAGAACATCTACAGGCTATTTTTCACGAACTAGATGACACATTGGTACCTACATGTCACTATTCTAATCTGTCGGTTATTCAGGAAGAAAAGTCTTCTTTTCCTGAAGTACAGATTGCGTTACTTGTACCTATAGTAGAACCTACTGAATCTTGGCGGGATGTAACCATCTCTTCTTCGGTTACACCGCAACAGCATCATCAGATTGCTGATCTTTTACAATCTTATCCAGATGTGTTGACCGACTTACCGGGTCGCACATCGGTAATTAGTCAAGACATTACCCTTAATGATGATACACCAATTCGTGTACATCCTTATTCAGTTCCACTACACTTTCTTAATAAAACTACTTAAGAACTTGAACAGATGTTGTCTTTAGGAATTATTGAGACTAGTAATTCTTCATTTTCCTCTCCATTAGTCATTGTCAGAAAGAAGGACAACAACATTAGACTATGCGTCGACTATAGAAAATTAAATGCACAAACTGTAGTTGATAGCGAACCACATCCACTTATTGACGATTTACTTCCACGTCTACCCAACGCAAAAATATTCACTAAGATAGACTTAACTAAAGGTTATTGGCAAATACCACTAACCGAAAAGGCAAAATACTACACAGCGTTTTCCACTCCACAAGGTCTATACCAGTGGAATGAGATGCCTTTTGGGCTTGTTAACGCTCCATCCACCTTTATTCGCATGATGCGAAGGATTTTGTCAAATAGACCAGACATCATTACATACATCGACGACATATGTTTGTTTAATTCGTCATTTGAGGAACATTTTTCGGGACTTAAATGTGTTTTGGAAATACTAAGAGAGAATCATTTAACTGCTAAACTATCAAAAATACAAATCGCTTTTCAGGAAATAACTTTTTTGGGACATATTATTGGAGCGGGATATATCCAAACAGTTCCTAATACGGTTTCCAAAATTTTAAACTTATCAGTTCCTCAAACGAAGAAGCAAGTTAGAAGCTTATTAGGATTAGTCCAATACTACAGCAGATTTGTACCCAACTTTTCATCTATCACGGCTGTCTTGTCATCATTGTTAAAAAAGAATATGCCGTTAAAGGTGACATGGACCGATGATTGTGATAGAATATTTCGGAAAATACTTGATATTTTTTCACATCCACCTATTTTGAGACTACCAGATGCTTCTAAAAAGTTTATCCACCGTACAGATGCTAGTAATTACGGAATTGGCGCTTGTTTGCTCCAGTATCACAACGATGTCCTCCATCCGATTTTATACGTCTCACGAAAGCTCAAGACGGCAGAAACCAAGTACTCTACGGTAGATAAGGAGTTGTTAGCTGTTGTCTGGGCGATTAGCAAGTTACAGAAGTTCCTCTTGGGTGCACCTTTCGTGATCCAGAACGATCAGAAGGCGGTGGCATCGCTACGTCGTGCTAATCATAAAAGCCCTAAGCTGACAAGGTTCGCCATTCTCCTTCAGCCGTTCGAGTTTACAATTGAATACATATCAGGCGCAGAGAATATCGTTGCTGACGTTCTATCTAGGAACCCGTTGGATGTCGATTGATGAACACTTATACTCTTTGAATAATTAACGAAAGTACTTATAACAAGAGACGGAATCCTATCGTTAAACTCTCGATCTGTGAATGAAAAGTCGACTACAATTCAAATAAATGATTATTAGAGACATGCGTCATACGAAATAAATGAAAGCAAAAGACAATGTGGTCGTATTTACACTGGGACTTTGGTTAGTGTCCATTCATGCTACAACTAAATGCAACAAATTCGGAAATAATCATCATCAGTTGCCATCTCCACAACGGAGGTTGGCTGTAATGGATCTCCAACGTCTTCTGTCTCTTGTCTTGGTGGTACACTCTGATAGACTCTTTCCCGTCCATCTCTTGATGTTATCTTCCCACTTATAGCGCTGTCTTCCCCTTGCACGTTTACCTTCAACTCTCCCTTCTGTTATGGTCTTCTGCAAGGTGTTATGCCTTTTTATGTGGCCAAAGTATTTTAGCTGCCGAACTTTGACCTCTCTCATTAGTTCTCTTTTCATACCTAGATTTTCTAGGACCTCCTTATTTGTTTTCATCTCTTTCCATGAGATACGCCCCATTCTTCTATATATCCACATTTCAAGAGCCTCAATTCTTTCTTCCAAATGCTTATTCATCGTCCATGTTTCTGCACCATACAGAAATGCAGAATATATATAACACTTTATGATTCTCAGTTTTAATTTATGAGATAACTGTTTGGATGTCAGTATATGTTTCATGTTGTTGAATGTAGCTTTGGCCATTCCTATTCTCTTCTTGATTTCTGTTTCACATCTGCCATCTTCTGTTATTATATGACCAAGATATACGTAGCTCTTGACTTGTTCCAGGATTTTCCCATTTACGCTTATCTTTAATGTGGGTTTATCGTCTGTTTTGCTAATTATCATAGTTTTAGTTTTCTCAATATTAATGTCGAGTCCATATTCATGACTTATACTGTTCACTTGCTTCACTAGTTCTTGTAACTCCTGTTCGCTTTCAGCTAACAACACGGTATCATCTGCATATCTAAGGTTGTTTATTGATCTTCCACTGATGTTCAGTCCTGGTATTTCCTGTATCTGTTTGAAAATTTTTTCGGTGTATAAATTAAATAGGCAGGGGGACAGCACACAACCTTGTCTGACACCTCTTTTTATGTCTATGTATGGTGAATAATTCCTTCCCGATCTTACTGTGGCAGTTTGCTCCCAATAAAGGTTACTGAGTATTCTTATATCTTTTCCATCAATACCTATGTCTTTGAGGCATTCAATTATTTTCTCATGATGGATTCTGTCAAAAGCCTTCTTATAGTCAATGAAGCACATATACATACTTTTTTGGACCTCTGTATATTTTTCTGCTAATCTTCTTAGGCAAAATATTGCCTCTCTTGTTCCACTGTTCCGTCTAAAACCAAACTGTTCTTCTTGGATTTCGCTGTCTACTTTACTTTTTATTCTTTCCTGTATGATTTTGAGCAGTATCTTAATTGCATGACTCATCAGGCTGATTGTTCTGAAGTCTGAACATTCTGTTGCATTTGGTTTTTTGGGCAATGTTATAAAAACTGATGTCTTCATGTCGTGTGGTAAATATCCTGTATTGTATATATCATTGCATATTTCTGTGATTGTATCTATACCAAAGCTCTCCAGAGCTTCTATCATTTCAATATTTATGTTATCCATGCCTGCTGATCTTCCTTTTTGTATCATATGAATGGCATTCTCTACTTCTGATCTGAGAATGTGTGGGCCTTCATTAGAATCTGGTGATGGTTTTTTACCTCTGTTGTCCTCGAATAGTTCTTTTACGTATTCTGCCCATCTGTTTGATATGTCTTTCTCATCAAGTAATATTACACCATTTTTGTTCTTGATACAGCTTCCTCCTTGTGCAAACCGCGACCGATTTGATAATTTCTTGATTTCTTCATGCATATCTCTTGTCATGTGCTTCGCTTCCAAGTCTTCTATTTCCTTACATTTTGTTTCTATCCACCGTTCTTTTGCTTCTCTACACATAGTACGTTTGTCATTGTCTATTGTTTTATATTCTGGAGTATTTTTTGCTTTCTTTCTTTCTGCCATTTTATTCAAGATGTCATCTGTCATCCAAATTTTATTTTTCTTAGACTCCTTTTTAGGTAAATTTGCATTTGCTGATTGTATGCTTGTTTTTAAGCATTCCCATTTTGCGGTTGCTTTTTCTTCTGGGTTTTCTCTTCTATACTGCTCCATGCTTTCTGTCAATAACTGTTGGTATTTATTTTTGACTTCGATTAAATATTTCTGTTTTATATCTGGTTATTTCAGCGCTGATATTTCTATCTGGGGTTCCTCCTGTCTTCTGTTTCCTGCTCTTTTCAGCTTTATATTTACTTTGATGACAACTGGATTGTGATCTGAATTTATGTCGGCGCCAGGATGTGTCTTTGCACTTGTGACACTGTTCTTAAATCTATGTTTTATCATGATATAGTCGATCTGATTACGTGTTACATCTCCTGGGCTTTTCCATGTGTATAATTTCCTTGGGTGATGTTCAAAAAAGGTGTTACATATGACCAGCTGGTTTTCTTCACAGAACTGGATAAGTCTGTCTCCTCTATCATTTCTTGTCCCTAATCCATACTGTCCTACTATTTTCTTGTATTTTCCTTTTCCTACTTTTGCATTCATATCACCCATTACTATCAACACATCTGTAGATTTGACTGGTTTAAGTGTGTGTTGTAGCTCTTCATAGTATTCTTCTATTTCTTCCTCGCTGTAATCTTTAGTTGGTGCATAAGTTTGTAAGATTGATATGTCGAATGGCTTTGCTCTCATCTTTAGTAACATCATTCTGTCATTGTGTGTCCAGTATCCACATACGTATTTTTCTAACTCCTTCTTTATCAACATTCCTACCCCTCTTTCGTGTTTTTCTCCTCCTGAGTGTATAAGCGTGTACTGGTCTCTTGTTATGTAGCCTGTATCCAAAAGTCTTGCCTCTGCAACTCCCAGTATATCGAGTTTCATGTCGGTTGCCTCTAATATAAGATTGTCCAGCTTTCCTTCTCCGTTTAAAGTTCTAACATTCCATGTTCCTATTTTTAGGCTTCTCCTACTAGTTTTTAGGTGGAAATAATACTTGAAGTCAAATTGGACAAAATTCGTTACGTGACATTACTGATTATGACGTGATGAAGATCTACATTTCTTCCGAATTAAAAACATTTGAACATTCTTTTTTCCTATGGAAATTCACAAGGATAATAACTACGTATGGATCGTCATGCCCAAAATTAATTAGTTTCTAGTTATTAGTTGAATTAATAAAGAAATTAAAATGAAATGTGAGAAAAAAAATGAAATATGAAAAAAACGAAAGAAAGAAAAGAAAGCTCACACAATTCTTAGAATGTTATAACATATTTGATAAGTTTGTGGATATATTACATACTATTTTATTACTTAGTTAGTTAAGTTAGATAGTTAGTACTACTCAACACACATAATTAATTTTTTTTTTAAAACACATATAACTATATTAATTGATATTTTTTTTTAAACTTTACTTTACTTGCCTTTACTTCTCATTTTTTTCTTTTCTTATAACATTTTCTTTCATTTTCTTTAATTAGATGTTTAATAACTTCATTCTTAATACACACTTACTATGATTTAATCTTAATTAGTTAGATTAAGCTTGACATGACATTTCATTACGACAGACTTTAAGTTAATTAAATAAATAGGTATTAATATTTGACATTTTCTTTTAGTTAATATAACACATATGTATAACTTGTTTATTTGTATATTACATGACTGTTAATTAGTCGACATGACCACGACACTGTTCTAGACAGAACATCGTTGGCCATATGTCGGGTTTTTGTTAAATCTTTGAGATTATTCTTTAAGATAGGTTTTGAAAAAATCTATCTAATAGATTTTTTTCCCCCGGTTGGCAGAGAATTGTTACAGTAGTTCCATTGCAGTCGTCTGCTAGAGGTTGGCAGCGTGCAATTTTAGGGGTTACAGTTTTTAATATAATCTAAGGTAAATAATTCTTGGACTATTGAACGCTATACACTCGAGCGAATTATGACGTCGTAGCGTTGATAGGTCACTCACCGTGACTAAGATACGGAACCCTTTTGTGTTGACCGTCAAGCTGTAAAGACGTGTCCTTTCTCCTTCCAGTGTTGGGCATGGTATTGCCGCACAGATATATTTTATTCAAGTACGGACATGGGTCAGTCCATCGTTATTATGAAAATATGAAATGATTAAGGTTAGTACGTAAGTGAACTTAGGGAAGGATGAATTACAGTCCATAGTATTTGATATTGCCAGACTCATAGACTCACTGTCGGCCGTTGGAACCCCCAACCGCGCGTGCATATAGCTATGACGTTCTGCCTACAGTAATTCGATTATTGGACAAGGACTGGTAGTATATCTACATATATATTCAATATATGATCAAGTTATAATATGTACTTTTTTTGTGATCAACATGCATGGATTGTCTTGATGTGTACAAACTGTGAATTAAATGTATGGACTCAATGAATTGACTTATCAAGTCAATCGAATTTCAAAGTTCAAATATTGTTCAAAATCTTCCACTGTTGGGAGGTGTGTGGTTTATTTATATTTTTCGTGCTTATTCCTGCCTTTTGCGTTTGCACGACTGTTTGTTTGTATCCCATATAGATAGGAATGCGATGTCCAGGGTTCTCTCTTTATGTGCCTGGCGAATAAACATTAATTCCTAGTATTAACTTACTTTGTGCACACATCTCTTTCTCCAATGAAAGTAATAATAACTGAGTGACGGTTCTGTAACTTTAATACACATTACAACGAACTTCACATTAGACCCATTGATGTGGTCATGCAATAAGAACACAATCAAGATTAATAATAATAATAGTCACTCATTTGCATGAACAATTATGAATGTTAAATATGCCATACAGTAGAATACTTCCATGTAAAACAGGAATATACATTAGGGCTTTCCACACACGCCCAAACACACATCTGTGCCGCCTAACGGCTGGTCATTCAATGCCCACTTCGCTAACTCTCGTTTTTCACCCGCCTCGTTAGCAATACTTTCACAGCCAGTCTCATCACGTGACATAGAGTGGCTATTTGGGTGAAATGGCAAAGTGCCAAACTCGGCGTTAAAATTAATGCATTTTGTACTCCCAACATTGCCCCCCTGTTCCCGAGCGGAAAACAAGGGTTTTCGCTTGAGAACAGTGAATAGTTAGCCCAAGAACTATTAATCTATTAGAAAAGAAAAATCCTACTGTTCAGAATAATATATATGAAGTATTAATTGTAGTGCGAAATGACATGAAAACAGATATATGTAAACAGTTTAGACAAAATGTAATCCAATCTTTCAAAAAATGCACTTAAAGTCATAACATGAATGTTTCAATAGTATATCACCTAAAAAACAAAACAAGATCAGACAATGTCAACATCTGGCACAAACAATTTCAGTTTCCAGTTACATTCCTTGACAATAAGTCTGCCAGAAAGTTTTCTGATCACTTGATGGGAATAATTGTATATCTATATTCTTGGATAAGCAAGAACCATCTGTGTAATCTACTGTTTGTTGTAGTTTTTTGATTTAGGGATGTTAGTGGACGGTGATCCGTCTGGAGGTAGAAGTGTGCGCCAAGTAAATCGCGTGATAACTTGCCCATACACCAAATGATGGACAAGAGTTCTCTTTCACTGGTGGAATACCGAGTTTCTGCTGGTAGCAACTTTCTGCTTACATACAAGCATGGATGTGGAGTATCATTGAACCATTGCAACAGGCAACTACCAATGCCAGTCTGAGAAGCATCAGTCCTCAGAAGAAATGGCATAGTGATATTAGGTAACATCAAAATAGGTGCCTTGGAAAATACAGTTTTGATTTTGTTCAAAGCTCCACTGCAATTATCGGACCAAACAATTTTATTAGGAGCTCCCTTTTTAGTCAAAGATGACAGGACAGAAGAAATAGATGAAAAGTTCGGAATGAACTTGTGATAGAAGTTAATGAGTCCTAACATGCTCCTAACCTGTTTCTTTGTCCGAGGGATATCTAATTCTAATATGCGTTTAACAGTCTGCTCATCGGGGTATAACATGTGGTTACCAACACGGTGACCAAGAAATGAAATTTCTCGACAACCAATCTGAACCTTTGAAGGTCTAACTGTCAAACCATGCTTTCTGAGTAGCGTTAATAAAGATTTTAATCCTGTGATGTGTTCTTGCCAAGAACTATGGAATAAACAGATGTCGTCTATGTATGTGATGACATCAGATCTATCTCCTAAGAGTCTACACATCATGCGCACAAAAGTCGCGGGAGCATTGACAAGGCCAAAACACATATAGTTCCATTGGAATAAACCATATGGAGTCATAAATGCAGTTAGAGGTTTGGCTTTATCAGTTAAAGGGATCTGCCAATATCCCTTGGATAGATCTAGTTTGCTAAAGTATGTAGCCTGGGATAGTTGTGATAAGAGATCCTCCAAAACAGGCATGGGCTCGGCATCTGTGAGAGTGACACTGTTATGACGTCTAAAATCAATGCAGATGCGAAGAGATTTGTCCTTCTTTCTAACTAGAACCATAGGAAAAGAATAGGATGATTCAGAAGGAGAAATGATGCCCATGCGTAGCTGTTACGTACATTTATTACCTAAGGGGGTAGTCTTCGGTCCTGCCAAATGTACGCACCAGTTTTATGTAGTTATATTATTTGTGCGGTCGAATGATTCGCGCACTGACGTGCACAAAGCAGTGAGTGTTGCTTTGGACGCACGTGTAACCTAGTTGAGTAGTTTGTGACGTCATGTTTTGAAGTGGAAACATGGAACTGTCTTGTGTCCATGATAGTAATTTTATATTTCGTATTCAATGGCATTTTTAAGGAAGCCATTTATTCTAGTGATCTGTATTGGTCTTCAGGTCGAAACCAATATCAGGAATGTCACGTGAGTTATCGTCCCACTTCTTATTTTAATGCTGTATGAAAAAGGCCGCTCTAATACTAGTCTAGCGGGAATTAAGATGTTCCTAGAATGGATCTACAGAGTCGCTTGCCTTTAAGATTTGAATCGTAGACGGAGAATTCCTACGAGTAGAAGAAGTTATATTGTTTATCTTACGCACATGTTTTATATGCCGTACATGCTTCAATGCCAAAGTCGTGGCTTGGATGTAAAGAGAGGTTAGCCAACTGAAAGCCTTTACTGTTAGGATTATCGTATATGACTTTGTGTGAAAATTATATGATGTACAACGCTATGTATGAAGAACGTCTGGGAATTTTAACAAATGTAATATGGAAGATTTCACCCCAGAGTATGTATACGTTACCATGATAGACGTCCTTGAAAGAAGGTCAACGGTCTTGAATGAGAAGGATATTATACGGTAACAGTTTTGTAATCCTTAGTCTATGGACAGAGGTCTTTACTAGAAGAGAATCTTCAGGAACTTTAGCAGTAATAATCAATATGTTGTCGTGTGATCTTTGCGCCTGTGACGATGTCCGTCTTGTCCACTTCGTGTCCTGGTGAATAAAATCTATGTAAAGTTACCAACGACTCGTGTGCTGCTAATACTTGACCAGTTCACACAATTCAAGATACATTGTTGGTTTTTTCGTTTGAAAGACATTGTTGACATTTATTCCATTGTAACCATTCGCGTTTCAATTCATCACTATGAAAACGACACCAACAATAACATATCCTTAAGTTCACTATCCACCTGAGATCTGTAGTGTAAGGGTATAGTATACCGTCTGAGTTTGATAGGGTGATCATCAGTCAATGTAATATCATGAGAGATAACATCAGTGCGACCTGGAAGTTCAGTCAGCACATCAGAGAAAGATTCTAAAACAGCAAGAGCCTGTTCTCGATAACCAGAATCTAAATCAACTGATACAGTTACATCTCTCCAAGATTCGGAAGATGTTAAAGGTAGCAGAGGAAAATTAAAAGAAATATCGCTCACTGTAGAATCATCAGATTCCACAACAGCTGACAAAGTCTGTCGTACTGGTTCATCAGAAATACTGTCTAAGATAGGTTCTAACTCTGCAGGGCGCTCCACATACAATTTTAACATATTAATGTGAAATGTTTTAACTTTGCGCCTTATGTCAATGGCATAATCTACATCAGTTTTCTTCTCAACCACCTTAAAAGGGCCCTGTCAGGAAATTAGCAGTTTATTTTCCTTGGTTGGAAGAAGTAGCCATACTTGTTCTCCTGGTAGGAACGAACGTAATTTTCGAGATTGGTTGCAGCGCACTCTCGACCTCTGTGAAGCATTACGTATCATACCTGATGCATAAGTACATGCATCTACAAGGCGTTGTCTGAGATCAATGACCAGTTCATAGCTGGTGCGGACAGTAACATCCTCCACTGATCCCAACAACAAATCCTTGAGTATGTGCATAGGACCTCTAGGGTTGGCAGCATATACCAACTCAAATGGCGAAAAGCCAGTGCTCTCATGGGGCACTTCTCTGTAAGCAAATAAGACTGCTGGTAACATTCGGTCCCAGTCACGAGGACATGTCTCGGTGACTTTGCCTAACATCTGCTTCAATGAGCCATTGAAACGCTCGCAAACGCCATTGCTTTCCGGATGGTTTGGGCTTGTGAACGAATGCTTAATTGCTAACATGTTCTCAATATCTTTCATCATTTGAGACATAAATTGAGTACCACGATCTGATAAGATTTCATCAGGAAATCCTATGCGACAAAAAATAACAAATAAAGCATCAGAGACAGCTGCTGAGGTGATAGTCTTCAATGGTATGGCCTCCGGCCAACGTGTACATAAGTCTATACACGTTAGGATATATCGATATCCTCTATCTGACATGACTGACATAGGACCAACTATGTCAATTGCAATCTTGATGAAAGGCCGTAATGGCACATCAGTGACTTGTAAGGGTGCAGCGTGGTGCTTGCCCCTACGTGCTACCTTTTGACAAGTTGTACATGACCTGCAGTATAGCTTTACATCTTTGTTAACACAGGGCCAATAAAAATTTGAGGTGACACGAAACAGAGTACGCTTAATCCCCATATGACCAGCTAAAAGCGAGTCATGTGCAGTATTCAATACAATAGGTCTAAAACTCTTTGGAATAACTACCTGTCTCCTGACTAAAACATAGTTGTCAAAGCATCTAGTCAGTACTGAGTTCTTAAATTCAAACCAGTAACGTGAAGTTTTTGTCTTCTTCACATGCTTGCTCTCTGCTAGAGCAAACAATGGTTGCAAAGCAACATCTTCGCGATGTTTGGCAGCGAACGACTGGGGGGAAACATTCTGAACATTCTGAAGAGTTGCTCTCTCACTAAATGGTATAGCTGGCTCTGCCTTGGATTCAGCAGCATGCTGGGCCCTAGTGACTACAGCGTTAGCCAACATTGGGTGAGATTCAACCCATTTATGTATCTCCTCTGGGGAGCAATCCTTAATACCTGGTATATTACCAAGGATAATGTATGATACTGGTTCATCAAGGACACATGCCCTTACCTTACCTGTAAAGATGGGTGTGGCAATATCTGTTTCTGCCACTGGGTAACACTCTATACTCCCACCAAATGTTATGCACTTCACTGTTTTACCGGTAAAGGCAGATTCATCAATTAGCGATCTACGGACTCCGACAGTGGTACAGCCAGAATCACGAAGGACACTTGCATGCCTGTTATACAGAAAACCAGTATATAACGTGAGGCGTCCCACGTTCTCACAAGATGACATAGCAGGTAGAGCATGCCCGCAGATCAATCTGGGCTGTGAAGCAGGTTGGAATAAAGATTTGCATCCATAACAATTTTCATCATTAAGTGAGCTAACAATACATGCATTGGCATGGTCAGCTCCCTTCTCATCATTCTTCTTTGCAGTTACACATGCATTACCCTTCTCATGATTGCTATTGTCATTATGCCCACAGTGTTTGTTAGTGCTGTTTCCATAATATTTTTTATAAGTTCTATTCCTAGCACATGACCAACATCTGCCATTATTCCTATTACCACTGTAGGATGCATTGTCTTGTGTGGGTCTATGATCCATCCGTTTGTGATGAATTTCCTCATTACGGCTAGAATTCTGCCGCCACTGACCTTGGTTTGAATAACCATAGTCTCGCCTCTGTGGGAAGTTAGATGGTGACCTCTGCCTTGGGAAGTTATATTTTCCTCGGTAGTTGGATCTATAACTTTGCCTTACTCTGCTGTCCACACTCTGTGATCGAGGTCTATGACCACCATCTCTAAAGTCATGACGAGCCACGCATACTGGGAGTGCGTCCTTTATAGTTGGTTTGTGAACCTCTTTATCTGGGTGAGCTGTCATACATTGTCTCCCAAGTATCTCCATTGCCTCAAGGTCTTTCGGTTTTCTTTCTTGAAAAAATGAGGCAAGATCGGTGCTACATGCCAACAACACCTTGTCACGTAACATTAGATCAAGTAAGCCAGTTAAGGTCTTATCAATTCCGGACAATTCTATCCATCTTTTAGAATATAATTTTATTAATGAGATAAATTCTCCAAAGTCAGCTTTCCTGCTAGGCAGACAGGAATGAAATTTATCACGGAATCCTGCTTCTGTAAGCTGAAATTTACGTAGCAATGTCTCCTTGACAACATCGTAGTCTTCTCTACTACCGCTGTCCAGAGCAAAATAAGCCTGTAGAGCGTCTGCTGTTAAAAAATCGCATAATGTTGCACTCCATTGACCCTTGGGGATCTTCAACGCACTGACCTTTAGCTCAAAACTTTGTAAGAAACTATCGACGCAGTCGATTTGTTGGTTGAAATTAGGCAATCGTATCCGGTTTGTGGTCACAGGTGTACTAGATGATGTGTTTGGAGCGTCCAACTCCACTTTTCTTAGGGCGACAGCAACATCTATATCTTTCTGAATACGCAATTTCTCTATCTCCAAATCAGTTGCTTTCTGAGCAGTTGCAGCAGCTAATCTTAATTTTTCTTGCTCAGCGTCAATCTTTAGTTTTTCTTGCTCAGCGTCAATCTTTAGTTTTTCTAGCGCAAGAGCTTGTGCAAGATCTTTTTCTTTCTCTTCCATCTTCATTCTCTCCAATTTCTCCTTTTGTTCTAACTTGTCCTTCTCCAAATCTTGTGTCTTTTTCTTCTCATCATGTTCTAACTGAAGACGTTTTAATTCACGTTCATTCTGTCTTTCAATTCTTGCACTATAGCTGTCAAATTGTGCAGTAGCAAACGCCTCTAGTTCCGCTCCTGATTTATTAAATTTAATCCCAATTTCTATAAAGTCCTGAAAGGAAGACATGGTTTCCTACCAGAAACTACTTTCTGTTCAAAATATAGTGATATTTATAATGATGAACAATACAAAACTCAATACCTATGTAAGTCGTACAAACCCACCAAGGACATAATTAGAATGTGTTAAATTATGGTGATATTGTTAATGAACACTGTAGTGCTCACTCCATGTTATAATTGAAAGAGAAAAAAAAATATGCAAAATGATGCCATGTATATCAATGGGTCCAGACAAATGTACAATGAAAAGATGAAGGCAATGATGTCAATGACAATGATGATGATGATGATGGTATATTTTAAAATACAACACACACAAAAACAAATTAAAATTAACTAAAATAAGACAACAAAAACAATATTCTATATTAACATGTAAAAAAAATTATTATTATTAGACACTACAAATAATTCACAACTAAAACGAAACAACCGTCACATTAACAACTAAAGAGAAGAAGCTATAGAAAGCACTATTACAACAACTGACAATGTGAGACATATATACGAAACAATAACAAAACGTGATATCTAACACCACATCTAAACAAAAATGAAATGTTCGCAATGCAAAAAGGACTATCAGTATGAATGCGTCAAAGCGCTAAAATTCCTTAAATGCAAACCTCACATAAACCTATAGAAAATCACCTTTCATCATACTTCCGAAGATGAATGATAAAAAATGATACCTAAAAAAAAAAAAATTGGCAACACTGAACATATAGAATAGAAAAAAAAGAAAAATAGCAAAGATGGAGCACGCTATGAAAGCACAAGATGTTTTAAACAAGCTTTTAAAATGAAGCTAAACGTATCGTAAAATGCAGACTAAAGTGTTTTGGTCTGAACACGGCGTAATTTAGTTTACACTGTCTCGCATGAATCAGGAACACTAAGCCAAAATAGAAACTATAGTTCTGAAAACTTGTTTTATAATATGTCGTCTGGTCGAACTATTTTATTTATTTCTTAATAATAAGGTCCGTAAAGTTTCTTTTATAGATTTATAAATGTTAGTACACGTATGGTCTCTGAAAGCCTTCAATGTTTTTGGAAAAATAGGTACTTCGTTTGTCTTTAAAATATTCCATCAACAGAAATCATGCGTGTTTGTTGACGTAAATTTCTGCTGCCGTTAAAGGTCACGGGGCGTGGCTAATTTGCCGCAGTGCGTCGAAAAGTTTTGCTTTGTACGGGAAGTTCATTTGCGCGATTGCTGGTTTCACAGCAGTGTTTGCAAAAAGGTTAGTTTGCACGAAAGTTCATTTACAGGAACAAAAAGTCATTGTTATACAGAGCAGCACTTCAAAATAGCTTAAAACACGTTGCCTTAAAAGTGCATCTGAACTCCTGTTTTATGTTTACTCATATTATAGTTCAATTGATGCAAATGCATTTTAGATAAACTTGGTGCACATAATTAATTCAGGCACAATGGCTTGGCTACCCATCTGTTGGGAGGTGTGTGGTTTATTTATATTTTTCGTGCTTATTCCTGCCTTTTGCGTTTGCACGACTGTTTGTTTGTATCCCATATAGATAGGAATGCGATGTCCAGGGTTCTCTCTTTATGTGCCTGGCGAATAAACATTAATTCTTAGTATTAACTTACTTTGTGCACACATCTCTTTCTCCAATGAAAGTAATAATAACTGAGTGACGGTTCTGTAACTTTAATACACATTTACAACGAACTTCACATTAGACCCATTGATGTGGTCATGCAATAAGAACACAATCAAGATTAATAATAATAATAATAATAGTCACTCATTTGCATGAACAATTATGAATGTTAAATATGCCATACAGTAGAATACTTCCATGTAAAACAGGAATATACATTAGGGCTTTCCACACACGCCCAAACACACATCTGTGCCGCCTAACGGCTGGTCATTCAATGCCCACTTCGCTAACTCTCGTTTTTCACCCGCCTCGTTAGCAATACTTTCACAGCCAGTCTCATCACGTGACATAGAGTGGCTATTTGGGTGAAATGGCAAAGTGCCAAACTCGGCGTTAAAATTAATGCATTTTCTACTCCCAACATCCACCCCGCATTCGCTTAATTTCCATCGAAAGGCACGATGCACTATAACCGAATGAAAAGACTAACATATCAAAAGAAAAGCAATGGCCAGAAATTTATAAGTGCTTTATTCTTATTATATGGAACATTGTTCAATAAATAATCACCCAATTTAATAGAGCAAACCACCTTCAACAGTGTGCCTGTTTGAAAAACCAAATGCTGGAATAACTCTGGGAAATTATCCTGGACTTCACGATGCACTAATGATATTTTTAATACGGGTGCAGCAACATTTGCTTATGACAGATGCTGTCACGACTAGAGCTCAGTCTCGTGCAAAGGTGAATGAACAGGTCCAAATTGAAAATTTTGCAGATGAGGTGATGAATGATGAGATGGGGACTAAAGAGGTGGTGACTGATGAGATAATGAATGATAATGAGGGGGCAGATGAGGAGGATTTACATGTTTAACGTATTGACAAAAAAATCATTCATACAGATGCAGAATGATGATAATTCACTAAAAAAAAATTTTCATGTTGCTAAGTCTGATGATGTGGTATTTAATGATAATTCTGTACACTGGTACAGAATAAAGAATGGGATATTGATTCGGAAGTTCCAAGATTCCACGTCAGTAAAAAAACAAATTATGATACCTACTAGTTTCCGCATGTTTGTTTTACGGCATGCTCATGATGTTAATTGTGCAGGACATTAGGGATTGGCAGGACAAAACAGGATTTTGACTCATTTCTTTTGGCCTTAAGTGACAAGAGATGTGAAAATCTTTTGTCAAACGTGCAAAACTTGCTAACATGTGGCAGCTAAGCGCCCCAAGCATAATGCGCCTATCCAGGCGTCAGCCATATCATTGCGTCCTTTCACAAAAATGGCCATCGATTTTATTGGTCCACTGCCAGTTACGACAGCTAGATGTCATCGTTATGTCCAAACATGCATTGATATGTGCACGCTCTGGCACGAGGTTATTCCTCTAAAAACAATACCCACTACAGATGTTGCTGACGCACTACAGTATTTTTAATTATCAGTCGATTGGGTTTTCCCGAAAACAAATTATCGGATCCGGGAACGCAGTTTATTTTTGACGTTATGACTCAGGTTATGAGAGAATTTAAGATAGATCTCTTAGTAGCATGTATCACCCCATTGAAACAGTAAAATAGAGAGGCTCAACCGCTGTCTTAAACAAATGCTTTGCAAGGTATCTGCGAAATACTTGCAGGATTGGGATAGAGTGTTCCCAGTGGTCTTGTTCGTTTTTCGGGAAATACCTAACGAACATACTGGATTTGCTCCGTTTGAATTAGTTTTCGGTGCCAAGCCAAGAGGATCCATGTTCATCCTAAAACAGTTATTAGTTGGAGCTGACATGCATGAGGATGTTCAAACCTCTTACCAATACGTAGTTAACTTGAGAAAGAACATTATCGATGCATGCCAGATAGCTGTAGAATCTTCATTAAAAGGTAAACTTAAGGCAAGATTGTTTGTTAATCAAAACAGAAAACTGCGGCATTTATGGCTGGGTGATGAGGCCTATGTACTGTTACCCAATAAGGACAATAAATTACTTGTATCTTGGAGAGGACCATATACTGTACTTGAAAGATTGTCAGATGTTGACTACATTATATCTATTAAAGGAAAGGAAAAAACCTTTCACATCAACATACTGCGACAATTTCATTCTCGTCTTCCACATCTTAAACCAGTCTTTGAGGCTGTCGACAAGCCCACTGATCGTCGCTCTTCCTTTGCTATCATACAGGAGGAGTTATCTGAATTACCTGATATTTCTGAACCTCTTTTATCTCTACCTACTTTACCACTTTCGTCTACTGAGAATTGGAGGGATATTTCTATTTCGCCAACTCTTGCTTCATATCAGAAAGATCACATTTCGTTGTTACTACAAATTTTTCCTGACGTTCTCACGGATATTCCTGGGCGTACAAATACCATTAAATAAGTTATATTCTTCTTACTGATTTAAGGCCAATCAAGGTGAAACCTTATACTATTCCTGTACATTTTTAATCACAAGTACAAGAAGAAATAAAGAATATGATAAAATTAAACATAATTTCTCCTTCTCAATCTCCATACAGTTTTTTTCATATGGTGTTGATTAGAAAGAAAGACAAATCTATTCGGATTTGCATTGATGTCAGGCGGTTAAATGCTTTGACGATCTCTGACGCCGAACCTCTGCCTTTGTTATATTCTCTATTGGAAGGACTATCTACAGCTACTTCTTTCAGTAAATTTGATTTGTCTAAAGATTATTGGCAAGGCCCCTTGTCTGAAAGGGTAAAACCTTATTCTGCTTTCACTACACCTTTAGGATTGTTCCAATTTAATTTTATTTCTTTTGGTCTCGTTAACGCTCCTGCGACTTTTGTTCGTATGATGCGAAAAATGTTATCTAATCGTGATGTCATAATTACCTATATTGATGATATTTGCCTTTTCATCAATCTTGGGAAGAACATGTTCTTGGAATTCAGTCTTTGTTGACTACTATTCGTCTCCATCATCTTACTGCTAGATCTTCGAAAACTAAAATAGGATCAGCTCAACCGATGGTGCAACACGTGCATTTGCACGAGGCGGCAAGCTTTGGGGGTGGCAAAAAATCTTTTTACTTATTTTTACAATCCCGCCAAATATTCCGCCTGGGAGCCGCGCTGGTGTAATGGTTACCACACTGCACTAGCGATTAGGTCTTCAAGGTTCAAGCCCGGGCGCGGGCATTTGTAGGAGTGTTATCGACCGAGATTTTCGCTGAATAACCTGAACGGCTCTTGAAATAAACCCTCTGTGGGTGGTGTCACAGAGTGTTCGAATGTTTCGTCTAGATTATTTTAAAATTCCTTACTTTTCTATTCCTTCACATTTTGTATGTTTTCTCTACGAAATATTTGCACCTGCGGTCTGTTCTTTAGCTGTTTTTCAAGTCTTCACTAATAGTTCTGCCATACGATCCTAATGCCATATTCTCCTACAAGGGCACTAACATGTATTTCTTTAGAGATGTCAGTACAATTTATTCGCTTGGTCGAAACCACAGTGGTTCCCAGAGGATTATATTTCCGTGTTCAGTGGTCAACTGAAGATCGCCACGATAAATCTTCCGGCGTGGCTGAACGAGAGACGGGAATTAATTAACTTGGCGTTGGAATCAGGAATTTTTTTAAAAATCGATCATTCTATTTTGGCGGCTCGAATGTTTCAGTTGTTTTTGAGTGTGCATTCAAGGAAGTTGATTTTCTCAGTGTTAATGTGCTATGTGTTACAGTGATAAATAAGATTTCTAAACGTTTTATGGAAATTAGTACAGTGCTTCAGCCTCCATTCATTACTAAATAATACATTTTATCGTAGGGTTTATTAAAAATGTTTTAGTATTCAAATAGATATAATGTCCGATAAAAGAATAAAAACTATTAGGTGCCGAATATCGGGAACGGAAACTGGAAAAAGAACGCGATATTCAAAAACGTAGCAGGGCTTTACATAAATATCTAAAAACTGAAACAGCTGTTGTAGGACAGAAGAAATTAAGCAAGTGCACCGAAACAAATGATTCTGAGCTCATGGCAAGTACTTCTAACTCGGACCCCAGTAACGTTGATATTACTAACAATGTCGAAAATGAGACTGATTTGACCGTTTCCAATTCCAGAGATTTAAGTGATCATAATGAGAGGTACACTGATCCGGCAAGATGGAATCCTTCATTAAGCGATACCGAGAGACTGGAAATCGTAAACAAGGCCTGCCAGAGAGACCAAACAATGATTTCGTTTTTCCGCTCAGCTCTAATGGTCCGACATTTTTACTAAATTTTTACACTAGGGAGCTAAGCAATGGAGATCATATTAATCGATCATGGTTAGTGTATTCAAAAGAAAAAGATTCTGTAGTTTGTTTCTGCTGTAAGTTGTTTTCATGTAATAAAATGTCACTCACTACTGATGGCTATAATGATTGGGGTCATTTGTATGTGTATCTTAATGAACACGAAAAATCTAAAAACCACTTGGAGTCTCATAAAAAGTGGATTTAATTATCGTCTTGGCTTAAATCAGTATAGACAATTGATTCAATGCAATAAAAGTTATTAAATTTAAAAGTTCGACACTAAAGAAGCATAATATAACGCCTAATTGCTTTTGTCCAGTCCTTGAGCCAACAATGCTTGCCATTTCGTGGAACATCTGATAAATTATATGACACTAACAATGGAAATTTTTTAAAGCTTGTTGAACTGATTGCCAGATTTGATAGTGCTATGTGTGACCATTTAACGAGAGTAGCTCGTGGATCGACCCAACACTACCTTGGGAAAAACATTCAAAATGAATTGATTGCTCTTCTCTCTCATTAAAAAAAAAATAATTTATATGGTGGAGAAAGCTAAATATTATAGCATAGTTGCAGACTGTACTCCTGATGTAAGTCACATTGAACAATTAACACTAATTGTAAGATTTGTTAATACGAATCCAGATGATATCACCATTCAAGAGCATTTTCTTGGTTTCATTGCTGTATAAGCCACTACAGGGTCAGCGTTAACCGAGTGCATTCTAAGAAAATTATCAGACATGAATATTCCAATTGCAAACATGCGTGGCCAGGGTAATGACAATGGATCAAATATGAAAGGAAAACATTCAGGAGTTCAACAACGTATTAGGGACTTGAACCCGAGAGCTTTTTTAAATCCCTTGCTGCTCTCGTTCTCTCAATTTGGTTGTTAATGATGCCGCGATGTCATTTAGAGAAGGGGTTTTATTTTTTGAAACGGTTCAGAAATTGTATGTGTTTTTCTCAGCGTTAACACTGCGTTGGGGAATCCTTAAGAAACATATTACAACTCTAACGCCCAAGCCACCAAGTAGTATTCGCTGGGAATCTAGAATCGAGGACATTCGTCCTTTAAGATATTCTATTGAGGAATTGTATGATGCATTGATAGAAATTGCTGATGACGAGTCAGTAGACAAAATGGCGAAACATGAAGCTGAAACCCTTGCCCTAAAACTCAGAGATTTTAAATTTGTATGTTGTCTGGTTATATGGCACTATTTTTTAAACGAAATTAATGTTGCTAGTAAACTGTTGCAAAGCATAAAAATGGAATTGACTAGTACTATAACATCTTTGAGAAATGTTCTCCAAAGCCTTAAGAATCTCAGAAATGATGAATCATTTCAAAATTTTCTTGTTGATGCTACAGCATTAGCTGAAAAAGTAGAAGCTGATCCTGATTTGATACTAACGTTTGAATGTTGCTAGAGTGCATCGGCGGAAAAAGCAACACAACTATGAAGCAAGAGATGAACCTATTTTGGATCCCAAAACTAAATTCAAAATGTAATTTTTCTTTTTTATTATTGATGTTGCAACTAATTCTATTGAAGAAAGGTTCGAGCAATTGGAACATCACAGTTCACATTTTTCTTTTTTTTATATAACATCCCTAAATTGAAATCTGAGACGCCAAATGAGCTATTAAACAAATGTAAAAACATAGAAGGCTTTTTAACACATCAAGAAAATAGAGACATTGATGCAATTGAGCTATGTGATGAACTTAATGTAGTATCCAAATTAGTACCAGAAAATACACCGCCAATTGAAGTTCTTCGTTATATTATTGAAAATAACATTGCTCCTAATGTCGCTATAGCCTTAAGAATATTACTAACTTTGCCAGTACCAGTAGCAAGAGGTGAACGTAGTTTTTCAAAACTGAAGCTTATTGTTACCTTATACTTATTGAAGGTTATTGGGTAACGAGTATATTAATGTGCTGCACTGGTCTTGTAAGATATTTTGATATAATAGACAACAGTCTCAACAGTAACGTACGGAATGGCCAACTTGAATAATCTTGATCAACAGCTTGTTGTACGTTTTATCACATTTAATATGTCACAATACAACATAAGTGTACTTCACTTCTTTTGAGAGCATATGATGATATGACGTTACACCAGTAATACAAATGTGATCAGTAGCAGCCATAAGCAATAATGTCATTGTGCCGGTTTAAAGTCAGAATGTCTATGTATCGTCTACAACGCCTTCATACTTTACAAATCCGTATTGATTCAAATCACTTACTGTCCATCTCCTTAAGCCACACACAATCAGGCACACATTCTTAATGAATTGAGTCAATTATCCTGACTCTGAAATATTTTATAACAATAAACACTGGTCTGTCGCTCTCACATAAAAATCCATACACTTCGAAAAAACACCAGCCAGACACACCTGTCCTAACGATCACCTTCGTTCCCCCCGCAGAAGACCCTGTCCACGTCATACACTAAATACCTGTGTCACACACATACCACAACTCGCACGCTTTTACAATCGAAGCGTATTCGCGTTCTGCTCCATTGCGCACAGCGATGAATTACCAGCCTGTGAGCAAAGTGATAGGTAACACTTTTACCCCGCCCCCCAGCGAAAACTGAAAGTTTTCCATATAGGAAGTCATTTTTAAAAAATGCGAGAAGTTACCGTCCAGTCTATGTCATACCTGAGCAACAGTCTATGGAATGTAGTCAGCATCATGGAAAAATGAGAAAAATCAATGAAATGTGAAGAAATATGATAGTGAAATTGTGAAGTTTTGGAAAATGAAATATCTGAATGCATTTAATTAAAAGATGAATGAAATGAAAGATCTAACTAATTAAATAGTATTAAGTAAGTATAATAATTACGATAATGTAAATGTCCACATGATCGTGTGTGTGCTGTCTGTAGCATTGTGTAAAACTAATTAACTATAGTTACTGAGTGTCTTCAATGATAGGTTCTTCTTTCATTAGTGTGAAAGCTTACTATTTGCAATTTTAGCACTTTAGAGTCACATAACTGGTTTAAGTAATAACAAAAAAAGAATGTTCAAATGGCGAAGTTCTCCATAGGCGTATCGAATCGATTGTTTCTTGTGTGAGATTTCTTTTCATATGTTGCCTCTTGAGTGTCACAGTCTCTGAGCCCCAACATTTTGAAGTTCGTTTGCTGGAATAGGACATATGATCTTTTTAAAGTTCTGCATCCCAGTCATTTTGTGAAGGATTGCCATTAAGAAATGACAAAGAGCCTTATACTGTTTATCTGAGATTGTGGTTGATTTGGTTCATTTACCGCATACGTCATGACTGTCCGGAAATCAGATCTTGTGTACTGTTCATGAAACTTGATGTAGTGTGAAACGATTTGAATGTATCCACACAAAACGTCTCTTATCTTGTCTTCAAATGACTTGAGTTGTTTCTCTTGATAACGATGGTAATATGTATCTGGTTATGGATATTGTCAAGATAGCGTTTTTAAGTTATCGAGGTATCTGTAGACTATCAGCAGTGTACCTTTGTCAATGGGTCGCAGCAATGTCATATCCTTGAGAATCGGGCAGGTCTGTCTGTGTACATCTCGACAGAACATCTGCAAGCACATTGGACTTGCCCTCAATAGGTCGAATGATATAGTCATATATTTGCAAATTAATTGCATAACGTGCGACTCGTGCGTTTTTCATGTTGGATTTTTGAAGGAACGACAGGGCCTTCTGGTCTGTCTCAATGATGAAACGAGAACCAAGAAGGAAACGCTGAAGCTTTGTGACAGCCCATATGATCGCGAGAAGCTCGCGCTCAATAATTGGATATCTGGTTTCTGTCTTTGTGAGCTTCCTCGACACATACATCACTGGATGAAGCATTCCATCTACTTCTTGCATCAAGGAGCCACCAATACCGTACATCGAAGCGTCTGTCCTGAGAATAAATGGGAGATGAGGATCAGGGAGTTTTAAAATTGGTGCACATGAAAAGTAATGCTTTAAATGGACTAGAGCTATGTTGCAGGCCTCCGTCCAGACAATTCTATTAGGGGAGCCTTTCGTAGTTAACTCAGACAGGACTGACGTAACTGAAGATAAATGAGGCATAAATTTATTATAGAACTGTATAAGGCCGAGAAGACTCCGCACCTGCTTCTTAGTCTTAGGAATTGATAGGTTAAGAATCTTCGAGATAGTTTTATCCTCAGTTTTCAGAAATCCATGGCCCACTCTGTGACCTAAGAAAGAAATTTCTTTGAAACCTATTTGAACTTTCGAAGGATTCGCTGTCAGATTATTAGAGCGAAGAATTTCGAGAAGAGATTTCAATCCAGAAACATGTTCGTCCCAAGAGTTGTGGAACAAACAAATGTCATCTATATAGGAGATGATATCAGACCTATGAGAAAATAGTTTCCTCATCATCCGAACGAAAGTCGCTGGTGCGTTTACCAAGCCAAAGCACATGAAATTATACTGAAAGAGACCCTTAGGGGTAGCAAAAGCAGTGAAAGGTTTTGCGTTTTCCGTGAGAGGTATTTGCCAATATCCCTTGGCTAAGTCAAATTTGCTAAAGTAGGTTGCTTTAGAAAGTTTTGACAGTAATTCGACAAGAACTTGCATTGGCTCTGCGTCAGACTCCGTTATGGAATTGAGTTTACGAAAATCCATGCATAATCTGATATTATTATCCTTCTTCTTGACTATAACCATTGGGAAAGAATAAGCAGACTCTGATGGTGCAATAATGTTAAGCTGTAACATTTGACCTAATTCTTTTTCAACCTGATCCTGAAAGTGGATAGGGATAGGGTAAGGCTTTAATTTAATAGGTTTGTGATCTGTGAGTCTAATATCGTGAGTGATTATAGACGTTCGGCCTGGAATATTAGACAGAACTTGCTGATATGATTCTAGAATAGAAAGAATTTGAGATTGTTGTTCGCTGGATAGATCCGGACAAATAGATACATTTACCCATGATTCTGTCGGGTAAAGAGACATGACAGGAAGTTGCAAAGGTACATCATGAAAAGAAGTGGGTTCTTCTTGAATCACTGACAATGAAGAGTAAGATGAAGGATGATCAGTGATTACTTCATTAACAGCATCTAAGATAGGTTTGAGATATTCAGGTCTATCATGGAATTGTTTGAGCATGTTGATGTGAAAGGTTTTATTCTTGCCTTTCACGTCAAGAATGTAATCAACATCTGTCAATTTTGAAATAATTTCATATGGACCACTCCACGAAATGAGAAGGCTATTCTCTCTCGTTGGTAGCAGGACGTAAGCTTTGTCTCCAGGAAGTAATTTCCTTAACTTTTTCCAACGGTTTTGAAGAGATCTAGCTTTTTCTTTTGCCTTTTCAGATGAATCAGTCGCTATTTTCCAAGCGTCTATAAGTGTCTTTCGTAGATTCACCACATACTCATAGGATGACTGGCATTCCTGAGTCATCTCCGAACCTGTAAGTAATTGTTTTATTATCGACATGGGTCCTCGTGGTGGAGCACCATACATGAGCTCAAAAGGCGAGAACCCAGTGTGTTCGTTTGGGACTTCCCGATAAGCGAACAGCACTGCTGGGAGCACTCTATCCCAGTCTTGTGGATACGTCGTGGTCACTTTCCCCAGTATTTGTTTCAGCGTTTTATTTAAACGTTCTATCATGCCATTGGACATAGGATGATAAACAGAGCTAAGAGATCTATCAATATTGCATAGTTTCATGACATGCGACATGACATCTGACACAAACTGTGTTCCCCTATCTGATAAAATATTGTCAGGGAACCCCACTCTCGTAAAAATGAGGAATAGTGCATCAGCCACATCGGTGGTAGCAATGTGTTTAAGAGGTATTGCCTCCGGCCACCTGGTGCACATATCAATACAGGTGAGGACATATCTATGACCTCTGGCTGACGGAACTGACAGTGGACCTATTAAGTCTATGGCCATTTTTTCGAATGGTCGCACCGAAATATCCGCAGCCTGAATAGGTGCATTATGGTAAGCACCCTTTGTAGCCACTTGTTGGCATGTCTTGCACGAACGACAAAATAATTTGACATCCCTGACTACTCCAGGCCAATAAAAATGTTGTAAGACTCTATATTTCGTCCTAGCAAAGCCCATGTGGCCTGCACAGTTTGTATCATGCGCATGTCTGAGAATGTAAGGTCGAATATTGGTTGGTACCATAATTTGCTGCTGTACCGATGTAGCATCTCTAGCATTACGAATTAATATGTCATTTTTAATTGTATACCAAGGTTGTGACCTTTCCGAGCAATCGACATCATCTGATTTTACCAATTTGAAAAATCTTTTTAAAGAATTGTCATTCTTTTGCATATCAATAAATGATGTCTTCGTTAACATCGGCATAAGATGTTGATCTTCCTCCTTGTCATGATTGTTAGTCATTTCTTCTTCCTCTTGAGCCTGTGCCTGTGCTCTTGTAACGACCATATTAGCGAGTAGTATATGCTGACGTTCCCAGATTTCTATATCTTGGAGTGAACACGCTTTTATACCCACAATATTGCCCATGATTATGGCAGCAATTGGTTCCTGTAATAAACAAGCTTTCACTTGACCTGAGAAAAATTGAGTATCAATGTGCACAATGGCCACAAGATAGAATTCCACCGTGCCTCCAAATAGGACACATTTTACATTCTCCCCGGTGCAGCAAGATGGGTCTACCAACGATTTGCGTACTCCAACAGTTGTGCACCCTGTATCACGTAAGACTGAAACTAGTTGATTATTTAAAAAACCTCTGTGAAACATTAGCCAGCCTTTTCCATCATGAGAGGCTAATGCAGGAAACAACGCGGGCACAGGATGACCGCAGGATAGTCTGGAGACCACATCTGGCTGAAACAGAGTGCTGCATTCTGAACAATTTGATGGATTAAATAAATCAGCTGCACACGCATTTGCAATATTTGTGTTTTCTCCATTGGGATTAACTGCTCCTGTGTTACTACACGTATTATGATTCCAGTTCGAGTTTTTTCGATCCATGCTCCGAGAGCGATTAAAGTTGTTATTACCCCGGTAATAATTCCGACTCTCTCTACCATTCTGAGGATTATTAGAATGCTGAGGACACGTACAACCTGGACAGTGTTGAGATGGAGGAGAGTTTTGGTTGTTCTTTGTATAATAGGATCTGTCTCCTCTGTTCATGTAGGTATTATCAGATCTACGCCATTCTCTGTTAGATTGAAAGTAACCCTGTGATGGTCTATTTCCATCAAAATATCGTTGGGAGTTTCTCTGATATTGATAAGGTTGATTGCCAAAATTGTACCGTCCTCGGAAAGATCCACTATTTCAGTCATTATTCCTGCCAAAATTTCGATCCATACTTTGCGATCGAGCTCTAGGGTTGTTTATCTGCACTGAATGAGCTGATGCAACAGGTAATGCCTCTTTAATAGTAGAGTTGTTCACACTCTTCCCTGGGTGTGCCGTCATAAACTGGAGCCCTAACAACTCATGGGATTGTAACGATTCTGGCTTCCGTTCATGTAAATAGTCCAAAAAATCAGGGCTAATGGAAGAAAGTACTTTGTCTCTCAAAATAAGGTCCATCAAGTCCTCATACGTATGTTTGATTTTAGCCAACTCAATCCAACGATTGAAGCATAACTTTATAGTTGAAATGAACTCACTAAAGTCCTTGTTGCTTTCGGGTGTGAGTTTTTTAAATCTTAGCCTGTATCCATTCTCGTCTAATTGATACTTTCTTAAAGTAATGTTTTAGCTGCCTCATAAGATTTTATGTTTTCCTCATCCATTGTTGACACAGCTGTCAACGCTTCACCTGTCAGTAATGACATTAAATGTATCACCCATGATGATTTTTCCAGTTTGTATTCCTCACACACTGTCTGGAATCGGTTTAGGAAGCACGAAATGTCGTCTATATTTTGATTAAATTTAGGTAAGTGAAGTTTAAATGATGAAGCATGTTCTCTCTTGACCGAACCTGCCCCTTCTTGATTACTCTGTTTATTACTAGCTTCCAATTTGATCTCTCCAACTCTACAGAAGCCATTTTTTCTTCATGCAGAAATTGGGCTTTCTTAGCCTCTAAATCTATCTCATCTTGTCTTTTCTTTTCTGCCATTTCATCTTGTCTTTTCTTTTCTGCCATTTCATCTTGTCTTTTCTTTTCTTCAAATTCTTCTTGTCTTTTCTTTTCTGCTATTTTTTCTAACTGAATTCGTTCATCTTTTTCGATCTCTCTCATTCTTGCTCTCTCATCCCTCCCCAGTTTCTTTTCTTCTCTTTCCAGTTGCTCCATGGCAAACTCTTTAAGCTCCTGGCCTTGCATTCCCATCTCTTTACCTAGCTGGATAAAATGCTCCAGACTAGACATTATGTAAGTTTAAGTATATATATATATAAGTTACTTAGTCTGAATATGAATATGGGTACTGATGAGCGATAAACAGCACCAATGCCAATTCGTTAAAATTCAGTACTCTGCAAATGTGACTTAGCAAGTAATCAATGCAAACAAAAAAAATTAGTGTCGTACACTATAAGACAGAACACGTAGTACAATAGTGTAGCAACAGAAGAAAATACTAAGGTGTAGAAAAAATGATAATGTTTGAAATATATGCTTACACTATAAGGTTAGACTAGACAAGACGAATTTACAACAAAAATCCATATATCAACATAATGATAGCTAGAGAAGACCAACAATAGACGTACAAAAATGCAGAAAAACTGAATTAAAAAAAAACAACTGACAAATACAAACAACAGTGAAAAAACAGGACAGCACGTCTATAACATAAAGTAAATATAGTATATTCACAAAGAGCGCTTTCCACACATCATTTTGAGCCGGGCCTCTTTGAGAAAATATTATATAAATTTCCCTACTGACACCCTTGATTGCAGACCCGTCCGAAGATGAGATGTAATTCTGCTTATCAAGGTCCCACAAACCCGAACAAACATAAAACAGATAAACAAAAAGGCTCTACTATAGAATTGTGTAAGACTAAGGCTACAACAAACTAGTCCACTTATCTTTTTATGATCCTTCCTCCGAAAAATAAATGCACGTGACAGTATTGTTGCCTCCAACATATGCAACAGGTAGAGCGAAATTTCATCGATGCAGATTGCTCCCACATGTAGAACTATCCATCTTGTTTCCCTGGTTGAATGACTGTGCTTTGTCTTGACTGCAGAAATGTTGTTTGATTACTTTAATTTTTCCTGACGAATCCAACCTGGAACTGCGTAGAGTGATGATAACTTTCGTCTCAAAAATGTTGATGAAGAAAATACGAACTTCTATTGGTAAAGTTCAGCAAATATTATGATTGAAGTGTGCTGTTTACTCTTTAAGTTTCTTCTTGCCGGCCCTAGTTTGAAGAAAACCGGTTGGCATAGGTTGCGCCGAAATTTCTATTGCTTTTCGATATTGTAAAATTCGTCGATGTGGCTAGGGACAGTAGTATCGTTTGATAAAATCTTGTGGGTAGAACGAAATCCCGTGTATACTGGCCGCCACTTTATACTGTTACCTTATACTTATTGAAGGCTATTGGGTAACGAGTATATTAATGTGCTGCACTGGTCTTGTAAGATATTTTGATATAATAGACAACAGTCTCAACAGTAACGTACGGAATGGCCAACTTGAATAATCTTGATCAACAGCTTGTTGTACGTTTTATCACATTTAATATGTCACAATACAACATAAGTGTACTTCACTTCTTTTGAGAGCATATGATGATATGACGTTACACCAGTAATACAAATGTGATCAGTAGCAGCCATAAGCAATAATGTCGTTGTGCCGGTTTAAAGTCAGAATGTCTATGTATCGTCTACAACGCCTTCATACTTTACAAATCCGTATTGATTCAAATCACTTACTGTCCATCTCCTTAAGCCACACACAATCAGGCACACATTCTTAATGAATTGAGTCAATTATCCTGACTCTGAAATATTTTATAACAATAAACACTGGTCTGTCGCTCTCACATAAAAATCCATACACTTCGAAAAAACACCAGCCAGACACACCTGTCCTAACGATCACCTTCGTTCCCCCCGCAGAAGACCCTGTCCACGTCATACACTAAATACCTGTGTCACACACATACCACAACTCGCACGCTTTTACAATCGAAGCGTATTCGCGTTCTGCTCCATTGCGCACAGCGATGAATTACCAGCCTGTGAGCAAAGTGATAGGTAACACTTATTAAAACTTATTTACTCTCAATAATGGCCGAAACTAGATTGGAAGGACTTAGACTACGCAGACCTTATTTCTGCTTTTGCAAATATGAAAGCACAAAAATGTCTTTTTAAGCAGTACATAATTCAAACAAAACAAATTCAAATAATGTGAAAATAGTGCTAAAAACTATAACATGTACATACTATAGTTAAGTGTTTGTGACTCAACAGTTCATCATTCCACACGAGAAGAGCATCCCCTATATGTAATAATGTAACTACATTTATTTCATTTAATTGTCTCTAATAAAGTCCATGGTTTACTTTATGACTGTACAGTATTTTCATCAATTTATCAATACATTATCATTAATGGTACTATTTAAAATTAGGCTAATGGTCATGAAATTAATGTTGAAGCTTGTTTAACATAATGTTTTTAAAAATTTCAAACGTTAATTTGAGGTTGGGCTGGGGCGGCAAGGTATGGTATTGCACGGGGCGGCAAAATTCCTAGGGCCGGCCCTGAACAAGATTCACATAAATTTCTTTTCTTGGTCACAAAGTAGGGGGCGGTTTTCTTAAGCCTGAGGATTCCACTATATCCAGGATCTTGAATGTAGAAATTCCTAAGTAAAAAAAAAACGGGTTCGCTGTCTTTTAGGTCTTGTCGGATTCTATAGGAAAATCTTACCTAACGTTTCTGAAATTACTTCAGTTCTGTCTTCATTATTAAGAAAGAACTCTCCAAATAAGATTGTTTGGACGGACTCATGAAGTGCTTCATTAAATTTATTTAAAGCATTTTTATTTCAAAATCACTAATTTTAAGATTGCCTGATACTCGATTTCCTTATATCCTTAGATTCGACGCCTCTGGCTCGGGAATCGTCGGTACACTTATGCAAGAATTCGATGATTGTCTACATCCTATTCTGTATGGCAGTCGTAAATTAACACCCACTGAGAAAAAATACCCCATCACATAGCGAGAATTGCTCGCTGTGGTATATTGTTTTTTAAAACTGCATCTCTACCTCATTGGTGCAAAATTTGTCTTGGAGGCAGATCAGAGGGCCTTGTCCTATCTGAAAACGGCAAAGTTTCGTAATGAGGAGGCTGCTAGAGCATCACTTGCGCTCCAGCCCTACGAACATGACATTCGTGCCATCAAGGGCATTCAAAACGTGGTCGCGGATGTGTTATCACGTTATGTAAAATACTCACTGTCAGCTAATAACAAGGCTAATGCAGGTACCTTGTGAGGTTGCTGCAAACCTATTAACTGACTTCTTCACGTGTTGACCAAATGAACACTGCACTATATATGAACGTATTTTGCTAACAATGCTGATGCTGACAGGAATTTCCAGATGTTTCGCTGCTGTGCACAGATAAAATATACAGAGACTCTGTGATGAATACCAGCGCTGAGAAGTATCGTAATTTTTTTCATCGCAAATTGAAGGAAATCGCGCAATGACTCTTTTGACAGTACTTACAGGTATTGATCGGTTCACTCGACACCTGATGATGATGAATGCTGATATTGCCAATCTCAAGTTGTACCTTATTTTACTCAGCTCATTACGTGGGTGCCTTGGACGGTGACCTTATTAACAGTTGTCATACTCGGTTTATGTCGATGTTTAAATGCGAAACGTGATCTATTCTACTGTCGAAATGACGGAGTCTAAAGATTAGGTGACTTAACTCAAGGATGCTTCGCATGGTCAAAAGGACATTACTAGAAAAATATTATCGTGCCTTTTGTATTCGATATCCATTTGGACATTAAACTTTCGTACTTAACGTGAACTTATAATGCAATTTATAAGCTAATGTAGCAGAGAATCATGGACATGGACTTTGTGATCGATTACGTATCTTGTCGCTAGCCTTTAGTAGTTTATTATTCCACTTGTGTGTACAATACTAAAACACTATGACTTTAAATAAAGTGCTTTAATTAGCGGATAATTAGTTTTAATTCGCGGGATAAGATTCGATATTTGACACAAGGCATTAATACACTCACACTAATTATTGAATGAACATTTTGAGAGTTCTCAATACTTCTGTCAATTTGTAACCTACATCAGCGTATTCTTACCTTATTGGTCACACAACTTTATTAGGTGCAAGATTAAAAAAAAATTTTAAATTGACACCACAATACATTTTTTCTGACAAGTACTTAAGCTGTACACATGACTTTAATCTTTTAGCGTACGATGTTGCATTCATTCACTTTAATAATATAATTGTCTGCCTCATTTCATCTATTTATGCTGTTACATTTTTGTTTATTCTTTAATGTTTTGCATAATTGCTGTTGATTAAGTTAATTAATTGACAACTGATACTGGACTTGACTGATAGGCGTTGTTAGACGGTGTGAGGTATGTGAGTGCATATAGTGCTACCATCATTTTTTAATATGTTGGGTACTATTAGTTATGGCGACCTCACATTGCTGTTAAAAAGGAATTTGTCCGAAGTAGACATTGGCTTTGGTATTAACCATGGACCACACTTTAGTGTTAAATTGTCTTTCGTATGGCATAAACCTGGGTGCTATACTTGTTCTTACTTACAGTGAAATTTGATGTTACTATATTTCACTCTGGTGATGTTATAATCACACCACGGGAATAATGAAAACTGTGTTTCCATTATTTCTTCGGGGGGGGGGGGGGGGTAATGTTATGATTAAAATGCATAACGATTGTGTCGGTATAACAGGTAGCTCAACAGGGCTCCTTGTTTGTTTATTTTATACGGAGTAACTTATTAATACAGGAATTGACGTCATGCCGATATGGTTTATTGGTAGACGTAAAACTTAAAAAAAGCAGAAGTGAGGGATCGTCTTCTGGGGTATTCTACCATTGTGTGTCATGGCAAGTGGACGCATGTGTTTGAGCTCCAATATATCAGTGTATATCCCTGTGTTATTCCATCACTAATACATCAAGATCTTCTGTGAGGTGTATCTAGTTATATGCATTTACAGGGAGTAAAGCTTCTCAGTGTCGAATGTGAATATATAATAAAAATGTTGAGAATGAAAAGGATAGCGTTCCAGGAATGAGCGGATTGTCTAGAGTTATATCGACGACTGCATATTATATGCTATTGTGTATTGGCCTGAACTGAATTTGGAGATGCGTTGAAGTCTTAATAAAAATGTATACCGTCCACTTCGTGCGTTGTTTCTCAAATAAGCATGATTGACGCTGGCTTGTTTCGGTGCCTGATACGTCTACTACCCTAGAAGTAAACTTTGCCACAGGAACCATCCTGTCACTACGTATTAACATTAACATATAAAAGACACGTAACAATACTATACACCCTATGCATATGTGAGGTAATCATTTCACTGCTACACTCGGAGTCTTGGGGTCACCTCTGCTGTCGGTTTTCTGTGCGACTAGCAAGAAGCAATCACTAGCGCTTACTGTAGTGGTTTATGAACATACTATTTTCAAATGTTGAGGTTGCCAGCCTCGTAAGACTGGTATAACCACTTAGCAGGTAACATGTCACATTCACTTTTGTAAAATATATGTTCACAACTTACCCCAAATTACATGGGAACACAACCTGATGGCACAGATGAATGGACATAGCAACTTTGGTTAGATGCTTCGAACACTTGGATGGGAAAATTTTAGTTTTCCTCTTATGACGGGTTTTCTTATTCCTTAAGTTTCCAGTCTTGGTATTTAAACTTGCAGGTTCTCTTTTAAGTAATAAAGACGCCCAAATACTTTGATCTGTCACTAATAATTCTGGAATACTTTGTCCGATTCTTCTCACTGGCTACTGGGAGTTGCTAGTTTGACGTTACGATTCAGTCTGATCTGTGTCTCCGATTTCGCTACATTATATTTCCATTTCTCAGCTCAAGTCAAAGATTGCTATTTTATACCAACTTGCCAATAAAAGCCAAAGTCTATTCCAGCTCTCAAATTAAACTAATGGTAAGCTCTTTCGAACTATGTGGGTCGGGGTGTTAAATCATTACTATCTCCCGTGTTTTAAAATATCAATTTTTGAATTTAAACTCATGACCTCTTACAAATATGGCAGTAATATAACCGATTGTATTTGTACAAACTCACAAACACATCGGTGAACTTATTTTCTAACTAATATCTTCAGCCCATATTGACTCCTATGGCAGGTTGTTTATACTATTGCTACAGAGATTTTTTTTATATCACCTGTGGTTGCATAAATTCCTAAGACGAATTTCTTAGGCAGCCAATCTGACTTTCTTTCCATCGATTGTGCGCTACCACATTGTGTGAACAAAGATCGTTTATATCAAAGATGACTAGGCGACTTAGTGATAAAAGTAGTATCCGCTGACCTGTCTTATTAGCCGTGTCATACCACGATTCACCTTGCGAAATGTAAACAAGTCTAGGGAGTAGTCAGAGCAAAAAATGTAAGTGCATAAAATATGCCATATAATAAGGCGATGAGTGAGGAAAAGGAAGAAATATGTTACCAATGCAGGAGAGAACAAAACTGAGAAAAGGGCACAATTAATTTTGTCACAAAGGGGAGCTTTCATTGCTTTAGGAAATATATGGAGATAAAAATAAATCAAGTCCAACATGAAAATAAGAATATTCTACTCAGATGTCAAGTCAGTCCTATTGCATGGCTGTGAAACATGGAGAATAACAAAAACAACAACCAAAAAGCTACAGACTTTCATAAATGGATGCTTTCGTAGAATAGAGAGATTGAAATGGTGTGTCAAGGTCACCAATGTAGAACTGATGACACGAACCAGACAGGTTCCACTAGAACAAAAGATCAGAAGGTGACGATGGATAGGACACACACTTAGGAAACCTTGTTCTGGAATCCAAAGGGAAAGAGAGGAAGAGGCAGACCAAACAATAACATATGGAGAAGAGAACTGGAGAGAGAAATGAAAATGATGAGGAAGATGTGGAAATAACTTGAGCGGATGGCACGTGACAGGAGGATTTGACATATGTTTGTTGATGGCACGTGACAGGAGGACTTGACATATGTTTGTTGATGGCACGTGACAGGAGGACTTGACATGTGTTTGTTGATGGTACGTGACAGAAGGACTTGACAGGTGTTTGTTGATGGCACGTGACAGGAAGACTTGACAGGTGTTTGTTGAAGGCCTACCCTCCTTGCGGAGCTAAAGAGTATTGGTGGATTGATGGACTTGATGCCTCCTCTTTCACCAAGCCTACAGCGAATAAATGTAAATCTAACCCTAACCCACGTCATTAGGTAGGGAAGCAGAGTAAGGATCCTTAGCCTCTGACTGACAAAGCAATCAGTAAACATCACGCCTAGTGGCGTCTTGTAGGGCAGCAACAAACTGTCCCCATTTTTCGCAGTCGGTGGACATCCTTCCTGCCAATACCCAACTCTGGTTCATGCTTTGCATCTCAGCCTCTACTATTCTCCGCCAGATTCTCTTTGGTATGCCGCTTTTGCGCCGTCCTTCTTTGGTACATAGCATTTCAATCCCGGTGATGGTGTCTGGGTCCCTTCTGAGGTCATGGCCAACCCAGTTCCAGCGTCTGCCCGCAATGACTAATTGTAGAAATTGAAAAAGTAGCAATTAGAATAGTAGTAGTAATAATGTTGACATTAGCCCTCGTATTTTAAGCAGCTGGATTACAGGTTAAAACAAGTAGTAATAGTTATATTAGTTTATATTAGGTAACGATGGCGGTTGTTGTTGGATTGGTGATGAAGATGACAGAAAGAAAGAGAGAGAATAAGAAAAATAACGAAGAAGACCAGAAGACGAAGACAAAAAAAAAGGCAAATTCAAAGGAGAAGAGAAGAAGAAAGAGAAAACGTGAAAACGCTATTAAGAAGAACAAGAATAATAAATACATTAATGTTCATATCAATAAAATTTACCTAGACTCCAGTGCAATACATTTCCCTGTTGTTTTCACGATTTACTAGAAATAAATGAATACTTACATTGTCGGAAATGACAAACGCCTATGTGATTGCTGGTGTCAAGATTTGTATGATAGCTTTCGGATGGCTCCAACACCTGTTGCCATTGCTTTCAGCAACCCATTTGTTAGGGTGTCCTCGACATCCACGTCTGATGACACAAGTCGGTCCGACTTCAATTTATTAATTTTTATTGTTGATTAGTATCGACACCATTGCTGTCCAGGCATTCCACAAGTATTCATTCTTCCTCTGCAAATTTCATAGGGTGTGAAAGCTAATTATTCCTGTAGCGCAATGACGGACAAAAACACAGGATGCATCTTCTCTTTATGTAATCCCTGCTAGTTGTTGCGAGAGAATTCTATGTTATTATTTGTGTGGAGGTGGTAACTAAAGAATTAAGCGGATTGTGCTCAAAGAAACGCGAATATCATAGGCTTAATAAATAGTTATTCAGTGCAACTGGCACACCATACAAACGAGTACGTTCAAAATAGTCAATTTGCTACACCATTCATATGTGTCAAGCGTATGTGCTTCCCACAACGTCTCAAAGCGATTCAGTAAACATGCAATGTCGTCAAACTTTGGTTTAAAATTCTGTAAACGAAATTTTATGGACCTTGAATTATGTTTGTTTGAGGACCCTTGAACATCACGATTATTTTGTTTACATTTGTTTTGCAATCTTAATTCGTCAAGACGCAAAGTTAACATCTTTTCTTCAAGTGCCAACTGAACTGATTTCAATTCATCTTGTCTTTTTCTTTCTTCTTTCTCTTCCTGTCTTTTCTGTCTTCTGTGTCAAGCAATTTGAGTTTTTCTTGCCTGGCAAACTCCTTGGTCCTCCTTTTCTCAGCTAATTCCTCAGCACCTCTTTTCTCAGCTAATTTCTCAGTCTTTGCATATTCAGCAAGAGCAAACTTTTTAAAAATGTCACCTTCAATAATCAAGGCCTTACCTTGGTTAATAAGATTGTCTAAGGTAGAGATTTTGAATCACTGTCTATGACTTAATGAGTCAATATATCACCAAGTAATGTACTGATTTTTATGTCAACAATCTTAATGTAATGTTATCGAGTATGTCAGTGAAACTTAAGCATACAACATAGCCATGAGAATAATTTTTTTTTTTAAATTATTAAAGAGACTAGTACACTTAAATAGCGATAAAAATATAAGAATATAGAACCGGACAAAGCACTACATTCAGGAAGACATAGCAGTAATCAACCAAGGATAATACTAATATCAAACTGAAGAGGTAAATATAGCAATTGTAACAAACTCATTGCTAAAATAGGACAAGACCGGGCCAGAAAGACATTGTAATAACACATAATTTGTATAAAAACAAGCCATAGTTAGGAGCGGTAATCAAAGACACAAAAAACTACTATAAAACAAGGCAAAATATACCTTACAGCAATAACATACAAGTATAAGCAACAGAACATCACAGATAAAATAGATAAAGGTTATAGAAAGCACTCAGTGGACCAGACTATATAACGAGAACTCAAACCGGATTTACCACTGAGATAAATCTATAAGCAAACTAAAGATACGATCTGTGTGGACCTGTTTTCAACGAGATCTTCCCCTCGCGCAGATTCTCCACCCAATCTGCCCGCAAAACAAAGAAGCACACACAAAACACAGAAATGGTAAAAACATTCAATGTGAGAAAAGACTCAGATCAACCATGTACAGCTCACAAGAGATGCACAACATATATTCGCCTAGCTTAATCAAGGATGAGAGCCTCCTCGCACTACACTCCTTGAACAGAAATTGTTGCGCACAGATTCTTTTGTGTGGTAGTCTGTGACGCACAGATTCTTTTGGTAGGCATACAAATGTAAAGTAATATCTATTTGTCTGATGAAAAGTATTTATTTGAGAATCAAAATACTTTCTTGATAATTTAAGGGACAGAACCCTGATTGGTCAATGTTATATTCAGTTGTATGGGTTATCTTTTCTTATGTCTCAACCTGGCGTATGAATACTAGATTTACGTCAGTTTGCTTCTGGTATGGCCAGAAACAGATTGGTCTTGCTTAGAATGTTTATGGCCCGAGTTTATATTTATTCCTTGACTATTTAAGGTGATTCGGTCTTATATCTTAGTATCTTTGTAATGTCTATGTCGGACTATTTTTTGAGTTGAACTCTGGGGTCAATCGCATTTTCTGCGCATGCGTCAATTGGTGTCGACAAGAGGCTTCCGTGATGGCGAACTGTGGATTCTGCTCGGACGAAGGAAAGTCCGAAGATTTTGTCTTGGTGGTTGATCCATGGGGAAGGAGAAGTTTTCTCAGCAGGACTATGATGTCCGTAATTCCCCCCAATAGTTATTCGTTACGCCAACGGATGGCGTGTGCTATTTCCTAGTGTTTTTATGGACTTAAGGTAAAGCAGAAAACATTTACTGAACTTTCCTTAGGCCTAACTTTATGCAGACGTCATACTGTCTGCCGATGTATTTGATTGATTGTGCTTAGACGACTCTTCTACTAGCAGCACCATGCATTGGACATATGCGATATTTATCATGGGATATGGAAAGCCCAATATATTATTTGAGTAATGAACGGAGCCTTCACTTACTTTTAAGACATCTTCAGAGTGAGCGACGCTCACTGGAACTAGTGCCATTTTGGAACCCACTTTCGGTCTATTCCGATTATCGATCAGAGAACAGGAATGCCTTATTACCTGATGGCGATACCAAGACCTAGATTATATTGAAGTCCACTCCTTGTCTATTTAAGATTGTCGTCATAAGAGTCGGCTGAATTTACGGCCTGAAAGACTTAGCTAGAAGAAGGTTTTGTCAGAGAACCATTGTTGATAATTATGTATTCACACTAACTGATGCGATTAATCAGTTAAGGCATGAGACGATAGACAACCAGAATATTGAATGCTTGCCTACTATCGTTCTATTGTATTCACATGCTACACGAATGTCCATTTGATGTTGTCACCCATTTTTCAAGTATACGATGATTTTTGTGCCAACCTGTTCAAGTAACTGTAAACCGTGTTGTCGGAGTGTGCGTCCCATTAAATTATAAGGAAACGTCAACAGTAGTCTATGTCATTGACTTCCAGCTATGAGTGAGTGAGTGTCCAGTCTACTTGTCAACTCCACAGAACATTCCATCCATTCGCGTACCTTGCACTCTCACTCCAAATAAACATTGCCTTTGCTAGCGCCTCAACACTTGGCGAGCAAGGTGACCTAGATACACAACACTGCGTCGGTCGAGTTGACCACTTCCATCATTCGTCCAGTCTTCATCATTACTAGTATATCCACTTGCAACACTGGAGATACCCTAACTATGCAACACACCATCATCATTCCAACACCGACGGGGTTGCAACACTGGTGGCCAGTATGGGGTCTAACCTTCGCAGTGGACAAGATTTAGAGGTCAACTACTGATTGTTGCTTGACGCCTGATACGACACACCAGCAGTACAAGTCTACAATATGTCAGCATTGTTTTTCACGTGACCTATCAAGCGTATACAGTAACTAGGTCAGCGCTTGTTGACATTTTTCATAGAACAGACATCATTACACAGCAGGTTTGTTAGCAAGAATTAACTGTGTTAGCAAGAAGTGCTATTGAACTGAGAGAACTTACACTTCAACGGTGGATCTTCGTGTGTTCTTCTACATATTGTTGAACTGTGTAATAGTTTAGGACAGAAATATTATGTATTAAAGTAGCAGTTTATTTTCTTTTCATCAGAAACTGTGACATTATATTGTGGAGCTGAGCTTTTTTTTTACAACACATCACATTGCCATGCTATTTATTTACATTTGTGTATTTGTTTCTCGGTGTGTTTATTTCGCGGGTCGGTTGGGTAGGTGACTATTATAAGAGATACCACGTCATAGAGGTCTTATAATAGCGTTCGGTAGGAGCAATTTTCTTAATTGAAAATTTGTATGCAACATTTCTTGCTATTTTTGTTAGTTGTGATGACCTGTACAATCGTTGTTTTTGTAATATTTTTTCTGTTTTTCAATTTTGTTTTGATTTGTTTGTATTTGTAGGTCTCATCTTTCCTGTCATTTAGTTATATACACCTTTTATATTTATACACTGTGGCGTCATTTGTTTTGTTTTTTACTGCGCAGTTATCATCACAATTTTTCTGTGATATTCTTCTTTAGTTTTCCTGTTTGATTTATTTGATTACTGCGAATGTTTTCGTATTGTCTTTCTTATTTGTCCTTTGTTTATGTTTTTGGTTGACATATTCTATTTATAGTTATATTTGATGCACTTGTGTGCACTTGTGGTATAGAATAAACTGATAGTTTATTATTATCATTATTATTATTATACAAGTGAGTATACAAGACCTTACTTAAGTCTTGTTTCCCACAGAGATTGGGATAAAGGGAACTACTTATTCAAGTTTATGAAAACTTGCTTTCATTGACTTTTTCAGGTAACTAGTCACATATTTTTAGACATTATGTCGACTTTAGATTACTTTATTGAGCAAGGGAAATCCCTGGGCAAGACGGGTGATAAGTTAGAAGAGTATGCTACCAGTCAATATGACAAAGCACAAAAATTGGAAATTGATAAACTAAAAGCTGAGGAGAAAAGATTGGAATTAGAAGCTGAACAAAAGAAATTGCAGATGCAGGTGGACGAAAGGAGATTCCAGATGGAAATGGAAAAACAAAAAAGATAAGCTGAGGCTCAAGAAAAAAGATTACAAAGAGAAGCTGATGCTGAAAATAAAAGATTAGAAGCTGATGCTGAAAATAAAAGATTAGAAGCTGAGGAGAGAAAAACAAAGATGGAACATGAACATCAGAAAAAACTTTTAGCATTTGAGATAGAAAAATTGAAATTAACAAATATGAGTAATGTTAATCAGTCATCTGGTGGTAATGGTAAACCTTTTATTTATAAGGTCAAACTACCAGCATTTAATCCGTCCAGTGACGATATCACATTTTGGCTGGATAGGTTTGAACGTTCTTGTCGAACTCATAATGTGGATAGATAACAATATGCTAATCAGTGGTCAGAGATACTCAGAGGTGACTCTCTGACTAGTTTAAGCTTGGTAGAAGAGGCTGATCAGGATAATTATGATGTTATCAGAGCAGCCTTGATAAAAAAAATATCAATTGACAGAGGAAGGTTACCGTCTTTTGTTTAAGACAATGGTACCTGAAACAGGGGTAGAATTCTCAGAATTCATTGCAAAGGCACGTCTTACATTTACACGTTGGATTGAGCTGTCCAAAACAGAAAAGACATATGAAGCCCTTATGGACTTGTTGCTCAGAGACAAGATTATGTCATGAGTAAATAAACCATTCCTTGAATTCTTACATGAGCGTAAACCCAAAACACTAAAACAAATGGAAGAATATTGTACCCAATACGTCACTGCACATCCTGACGTAACTATTAGCAACGCTAAGGTTAAGGAAAGTATGCCAGTTGCTTTAGCAACACCATACAATCCTAATTACTCACACAAATTTCAAGGACCACAAAACCAGTTTAATAAAAAGGGTAACCATAATAATTATCGAAATCAAGGTAATCAATCATTTCAAGGTTCTTCTTCGAGGAACTGGAGACGAGGCGACAGCCCTCGATACAGGGGTTGCCACAATTATAGAAATTTCCGCAGAGGAAGTCATTATAGGAACCATAAAATTCATCCGTCATGGAGACAACAAGACCACAATTACAGAGATACTTATTGTAATGAACATAATAATTGTAACCATGAGAACTATGACTCAAACCCAAATAGGGGTTACAATAGAGGAAACAATAATAATTGTAGAGGCAATAATAATCGAGGTAAATCTCAATACAAAAGACATAAATCACATTATCAGGCAAACTCTGCACAGCAAGAGTCCCATGAAGCCTGTAATCAGACTAATGATAATAAAAACTCTAATAATATGGCATGTTCTGCTTTTGATTTTGGGAGAGCATCTCAATGCCCCCAATGCAAAACATTATTCGAACCAACTACGGTGTCTACTTTAAGTTGTGGTCACCCTCTCCCTGCTCTTCCTGCGTCAGTCGCGCATGATGGAAGAGGATCTCTGGTCTTACATAAAGGTCTAGTAAATGATAGCCCAGTCTCAATTCTTTTTAATTCTGGATGCACCACCATTGGTGTTAGGCAGTCACTCGTAGATCCTGCACGTGCCACAGGCAAAGTAGTCAAATGTGTAACATTTAGCGGCTCCTTAGAGAAATACTCTACTGCTATCATCAATATTCCTACTCCTTTCTTTACGGGAGATGTGCACGCATGTCTTCTGCCGAATCCGATCGCTGATCTCATCATCGGTCGTATTCACGGAGTCAAAGAATGCACTCCACAACAAATTGCTGCTTGGGAAAATCAAAATATGCAAACTGCTAATGCAGTAGTCACAAGAGCACAAGCTCTCAATATGCCTCAAACTTCATCTACTGAAGATAATGAAGTGCATAACCAAGATGATCCCTTGGTAATTTCTCGTGACTCATTTATAAAACAGCAAGAAGATGATCCCACTCTAAAGAAATTCTTCATTCTTGCAAAAAAAGGTGATCCAAATAAAAATACAAATCGAAAATCTTGGATTACAATGAAGAATAGCGTACTTGTACGTATGGTCCAAGACTCTACTAAGTCCATACATTCTCAGATTCTTGTACCCAAGAATATGAGAGTTAACGTTTTGCAGCACGCTCATGATTCTCAGTGTGCTGGACATATGGGCTTTTCCCGTACTAAGTCAAGAGTTCTTGCGGCTTTCTTTTGGCCTTTTGTAAACAAAGACATACGGATTTATTGCCGATCTTGTAAGGTATGTCAAGAAGTCAAATCCAAAGGTCCACGCCATGCTGCACCTATTCAGGCCACAGATATTCCTATTCGGCCGTTTCAGAAAATGGCAATAAACATTATTGGTCCGTTTAAGATCAAATCTGCCAGAGGACATCAGTTTATCTTAACGTGTGTTGACATGTGCATACGTTGGCCAGAGGCTATTCCTCTGAAGAGCATTTCCACTGCCGATATTGCAGAGGCTCTTTGGCTCATATTTTCTCGTCTGGGATTCCCCGGAGAAATATTATCAGACCATGGCACCCAACTAATATCGGATACCATGTCTCAAGTAATGTCTACTCTGCAGATAGAAAGATCTTTGAGTAGTATCTATCACCCCATGTCTAATGGGATGGTCGAACGTCTAAAAAGAACACTCAAAAACTTACTAGGGAAGATTACTGAGGATCATCCTCAAGATTGGAATAGGGTTTTACCCGCGGCCCTCTTTGCGTACAGAGAGGTTCCCAATGAGCATACAGGATTTTCTCTTTTGAACTTGTCTTCGGCGCGCGACTGCTCGGCCCTATGTCTTTGCTTCATGATCTTATAACCGCTGATAATATTAGCGATGACACAAAATCTTCTTACGAATATGTCATTGCGCTTAGACAAAAGATTATCGAAGCATGCAAATTAGCAACTGCTTCTTCTGAATTTGCCAAACAGAAGGCAAGACAATTTGCCAATAAGAAGAGAACCTTACGACAACTTTGTCCTGGGGACAAAGCATTTGTTTTGCTACCTTGTAGGGAAAACAGACTTCTTATCTCATGGAAAGGTCCATTCGATATAATCTCGAAAATTTCCGATGTTGACTATATTGTCGATATTGACGGGAAGCATAAAACCTTCCACATCAACATGCTTACGGAATTCCATGAACGTAGGATTATTTGCTGCCTATTTTCCAGGCAACGGACGATTCTCCAGTCCAACATGGACAGTACTCATCCCTGTCAGTAATACAGGATGAAGAAACAAGTTTCTCGGATGTAAATCTCCCTCTTCCGGTGATTCCACTTCATTCTAGTGAATCATGGAAAAACGTTACTGTTTCTCCTAATTTATCTATGGCGGAACAGCGACAAATCTCGTCAATGTTACAAACATTTCAGGATGTCCTTACAGACATTCCTGGACATACCCATGTCATTGAACATGACATTATTCTAACTGACCATAATCCTATTAGGGTCAGACCTTATCCTATCCCTATACATTTTCAAGCACAGGTCGAGAAAGAGTTGGATGAGATGATAGAATTAAAAATAGTCGAACCATCCAGTTCAGCATATTCTTCGCCGATGGTTATTGTTCGAAAAAAAGATAATAACATAAGTCTTTGCGTTGATTATCGCAAACTGAACCAAGTTACGAAGTTCGATACTGAACCTATGCCTTTTCTAGAAGAGCTACTTACTAGGCTTTCTAAATCCCATTTCTTCACTAAACTTGATTTGTCTAAGAGATATTGGCAAGTTCCTTTATCTGAACACGCCAAACCTCTTACTGCTTTTTTTACACCTAGGGGTTTGTTTCAATGGAATTTCATGCCTTTTGGCCTTATGAACTCCCCAGCGACATTCGTACGCATGATGCGTCGAATCCTATCTCATCGTTCAGATGTCATTGCGTACTTAGACGACATCTGTCTTTTCAGTGATACTTGGGAAGATCACTATTTGGGGTTAGGTGAATTACTGTCTACATTACGCGAGCATAAGTTGATTGCGAAACCCTCTAAAGCCTGTATTGGTTTTAGCGAAATTTCTTTCCTAGGTCACCGTGTCGGTCATGGTTTCCTAAAGACTGAGGACGATAATACCAGTAAAATACTTAAAATCTCTATTCCTAAGACTAAAAAGCAAGTTAGAAGTCTATTAGGTCTTATACAATTTTATGGACGATTCATTCAGAATCTATCCTCTATCATGGCATCTCTTTCTTCGTTACTAAAGAAAGGGTCCCCTAATATGGTCCACTGGTCTCAGGAATGCCAATCCTCTTTGGATAAGATTAAAACTTTGTTTTCAACTCCGCCTATTTTAGTGTTACCTAATACAGATAAGACATTTGTCATTCGTAGTGACGATTCATCCACTGGGATTGGAGCGGCACTAATGCAAGAGTACTCTGAAATTCTGAATCCTGTAATGTATATCTCACGAAAACTTAATGCGGCAGAAAGGAATTACTCGGTTTTAGACCGTGAACATTTGGAGATGGTTTGGTCAATTCTCAAACTTCAAAGATTCCTTCTTGGCGCGAATTTTATAGTATAAACTGACCAGAAAGCTCTTACAGCTATTCAAAGTAAAAACTTGAAGAGCTCGAGATCAACTCGATACGCCTTTGCTCTTCAACCTTTTCATTTCTCGGTGCGAGCTATCCATGGTTCAGAAAATGTGATGGCAGACATTCTGTCTAGATGCCCACATGATTCCACCTAACTGTTATGTCTTGGACTTTCTAATATGTCTAACTCTACAACAGTTCTTTTCTATATCAAAATATGTACACATTTGTAATATATGATATAGTGATTGTATAAACATTTAGTGGTTCACTAATTTTTATTCACCGCTAGTCCTTTGATGATTTTTCTTTTGTCAATCATGAACTTATGGTACTTAATATGAAATTGTGATTGAAATTATTGTATCCATTGTGTCATTGCTAGTATTGTAGTATGCGTTGGTGACACCTCCCTGGAAATATTTAAATTAGAGAAATACTTTCTCTGATATGTTGAGATATATTCTCACCGGTCGATCTATACTTCGACTTTGCCTTAATTTGGCGTTATAAATTGCCGATATTTCTCATCTGCGTATTATTCGTGCGTCGGGAGCCTATTGTATGTTGCTCTCAGATGGAAAAAAAATGATTTTCATTTTTTTCCCGGGGGGTGTGGTAGTCTGTAGCGCACAGATTCTTTTGTGTGGTAGTATGTGACGCACAGATTCTTTTGGTAGGCATACAAATGTAAAGTAATATCTATTTGTCTGATGAAAAGTATTTATTTGAGAATCAAAATACTTTCTTGATAATTTAAGGGACAGAACCCTGATTGGTCGATGTTATATTCAGTTATATGGGTTATCTTTTCGTGTGTCTCAACCTGGCGTATGAATACTAGATTTACGTCAGTTTTCTTCTTGTATGGCCAGAAACAGATTGGTCTTGCTTAGAATGTTTATGGCCCGAGTTTATATTTATTCCTTGACTATTTAAGGTGATTCGGTCTTATATCTTAGTATCTTTGTAATGTCTATGTCGGCCTATTTTTTGAGTTGAACTCTGGGGTCAAGTGCATTTTCTGCGCATGCGTCAATTGGTGTCGACAAGAGGCTTCCGTGATGGCGAACTGTGGATTCTGCTCGGACGAAGGAAAGTCCGAAGATTTTGTCTTGGTGGTTGATCCATGGGGAAGGAGAAGTTTTCTCAGCAGGACTATGATGTCCGTAATTCCCACCAACAGTTATTCGTTACGCCAAGGGATGGCGTGTGCTATTTGCTAGTTTTTTTCTGGACTTAAGGTAAAGCAGAAAACATTTACTGAACTTTCCTTAGGCCTAACTTTATGCAGACGTCATACTGTCTGCCGATGTATTTGATTGATTGTGTTTAGACGACTCTTCTACTAGCAGCACCATGCATTGGACATGTGCAATATTTATCATAGGATATGGAAAGCCCAATATATTATTTGAGTAATGAACGGAGCCTTCACTAACGTTTAAGACATCTTCAGAGTGAGTGACGCTCACTGGAACTAGCGCCATTTTGGATCCCACTTTCGGTCTATTCGGATTATCGATCAGAGAACAGGAATGCCTTATTATCTGATGGCGATACTGTTGCAAGGATGACTGGTGTGTTGCAGGTATATATACTAGTAGTGATGAAGACTGGATACATGTCTATGGTCAACTCGACCGACACAGTGTTGTGTTTCTGAGTCACCTTGCTCGCCAAGTGTTGAGGCGCTAGCAAGGGACAGTGTTTACACGGAGTGAGAGTGCAAGGTACGCGAATGGATGGAATGTTCTGTGGAGTTGACAAGTAGACTGGACACTCACTCACTCATAGCTGGAAGTCAATGACATGACTACTGTTGACGTTTTCTTATAGTTTAATAGGACGCACACTCCGACAACACGGTTTACAGGTACTTGAACAGGTTGACACATAAATCATCGTATACTTGAAAAATGGGTGACAACTTCAAATTGGCATTCATATAGCATGTGAATACAATAGAACGATAGTAGGCAAGCATTCAATATTCTGGTTGTCTATCGTCTCATGCCTTAACTGATTAATCGCATCAGTTAATGTGAATACATAATCATCAACAATGGCTCCCTGTCAGAACCTTCTTCTAGCTAAGTCTTTCAAGCCGTAAATTCAGCCGACTCTTATGACGACAATCTTAAATAGACAAGGAGTGGACTTCAATATAATATAGGTCTTGGTATCGCCATCAGGTAATAAGGCATTTCTGTTCTCTGATCGATAATCGGAATAGACCGAAAATGGGATCCAACATGGCGCTAGTTCCAGTGAGCGTCGCTCACTCTGACGATGTCTTAAACGAAAATGAAGGCTCCGTTCATTACTCAAATAATATATTGGGCTTTCCATATCCCATGATAAATATTGCATATTTCCAATGCATAGTGCTGCTAGTAGAAGAGTCGTCTAAGCACAATCAATCAAATACATCGTCAGACAGTATGACGTCTGCATATAGTTAGGCCTAAGGAAAGTTCAGTAAATGTTTCTGCTTTACCTTAAGTCCAGAAAAACACTAGCAAATAGCACACGCCATCCCTTGGCGTCAAGAATAACTGTTGGGGGAATTACGGACATCATAGTCCTGCTGAGAAAACTTCTCCTTCCCCATGGATCAACCACCAAGACAAACTCTTCGGACTTTCCTTCGTCCGAGCAGAACCCACCGTTTGCCATCACGGAAGCCTCTAGTCGACACCCAAATCGACGCATGCGCAGAAATGCGCTTGACCCCAGAGTTCAACTCAAAAAATAGGCCGACATAGGCATTACAAAGATACTAAGATATAAGACCGAATCACCTTAAATAGTCAAGGAATAAATATAAACTCGGGCCATAAACATTCTAAGCAAGACCAATCTGTTTCTGGCCATACAAGAAGCAAACTGACGTAAATCTAGTATTCATACGCCAGGTTGAGACACAAGAAAAGATAACCCACATAACTGAATATAACATTGACCAATCAGGGTTCTGTCCTTTAAATTAACAAGAAAGTATTTTGATTCTCAAATAAATACTTTTCATCAGACAAATAGATATTACTTTACATTTGTATGCCTACCAAAAGAATCTGTGCGTCACAGACTACCACACAAAAGAATCTGTGTGCAACAGACTACCACACCCCCCGGGGAAAAAAATGAAAATCATTTTTTTTCCATCTGAGAGCAACATACAATAGGCTCACGACGCACGAATAATGCGCAGATGAGAAATATCGGCAATTTATAACGCCAAATTAAGGCAAAGTCGAAGTATAGATCGACCGGTGAGAATATATCTCAACATCTCAGAGAAAGTATTTCTCTAAGTATATATATTTCCAGGGAGGTGTCACCAACGCATACTACAATACTGGCAATGACACAATGCATACAATAATTTCAATCACCATTTCATATTAAGTACCATAAGTTCATGATTGACAAAAGAAAAATTATCAAATGACTAGCGGTGAATAAAAATTAGTGAACTGCTAAATGTTTATACAATCACTATATCATATATTACAAATGTGTACATATTATGATATAGAAAAGAACTGTTGTAGAGTTAGACATATTAGAAAGTCCAAGACATAACAGTTAGGTGGAATCATGTGGGCATCTAGACAGAATGTCTGCCATCACATTTTCTGAACCACGGATAGCTCGCACCGAGAAATGAAAAGGTTGAAGAGCAATGGCGTATCGAGTTGATCTCGAGCTCCTCAAGTTTTTACTTTGAATAGCTGTAAGAGCTTTCTGGTCAGTTTCCACTATGAAATGAGCGCCAAGAAGGAATCTTTGAAGTTTGAGAATTGACCAAACCATCGCCAAAAGTTCATGGTCTAAAACCGAGTAATTCCTTTCTGCCGCTGTGGTAAAGTGGGATGTTATAAATATTTATAGGGGACTTAGTGTACTGACTGAGATCAGCTGTGAAGGTATCTGTATCTAATAGGTGTAGTGTTCTACAGATAACCTTACTTGCTACCACATTATAACTCAGTCAGAATTATTCTGGAATATTGTGATGACTACGTTAAATGTCTAGGGTATGTATATGATGAAGTGTAAGTCACAACAACAACAGACAGATAAACAATTTAATTTATTCCACCACACTTGACAACACTGTGACACTCACATACATTTAACACTCTATAAGACTATCTTAAATGAGGCACTGGTAAAGTTTCAAATATAAATATGTATTAATTACTTTCACTAATATATGTGTCCTGATTCAAATACAAAGTGAACCAGGAATCACAATCAATTGTAATTACAATTTATATGTACAGAATTTATCAATATGAACCTTGTAGTGACATATTTTATTAATATTATCCTATGTGTTTCAGTTGTGTAGTAGTAATATGAGGTAATACTGATTTTGTTTTTTCAAGCTATGTTGTTATTTGTCATCATGACTTCAAGTGTTTGTTTATCTTGGAAATAGTATGGGGAAAAGTTCACAGTTCCTATCAATTTAAACACTGTATTTTCCCTCTGTTTTATTATAAAGTCAGATTTTGAGGGGGGGGCATAATGTTGAGCTCCTCTGGCCACAGACGCTTATCTTTCGTGATGGCGGCAGGAAAAGACTCCTCTGCTCGATAGCCTCCCTGTGTTCTGGAGACACCTCACTGGTCACTATCTAGACCCAGGAGTATGCTGTCAGCCACTAGGTTCAGCAAAGCTCAGACCAGGTGCTGCTCAATAACTTTAGGACCACGGTCCCTGAAACAAGAAGGTTGTACCTCCTATTTCAGAACTAATTTATAATAAATTTCCAGACTGAACACAATACATAACAAACACTGAGTTCAGAGCGGTAGGCCAACTGCTATCTTCATCTGAAACAATTTTCACCAGTATACTCCTCCCTAATGGTTACTACGTCTCTGCAATTCCAGCATGATTTCTTTCTAGTCAATAAGATAGGTGTCAGTGTACTGTTTGGCAATTCCATGTAGTTTTACTTTCCTCCGACACCTTCTGTTCAGGTTGGAGCACTATATAGGCTTTACCTCATGTTCGCTACTGAACCACACATATATACAGACATAAATTACACTGACTAACAAAAAAAAAATTTTTTTTTCTTTCTCTAACATTTCTATGTTTTTCTGGTCAATTTTAATGCGCTGTTTTTAAATCTGCAAACCGTTTTTCTCTATCAGGTCGGGATCTCTAGAAATACGCAATTGAAGTTTTTTAACAACGCATACAGTATTACAACATCATTTGTACAAAAAGTATAACAGTTATGTAGGCTTGAATTTCTTTGCAGTCGACTTTCGTCGGTGAATGGCATGTGGTACATCGCGATGAAGCATCCAACAATAATCGGCAAGCATGGTCACACTCCACCGTCCTTGATAACGTGACTCCATTACGGCGATATCTTGATGGAATCGTTCTCCATGTTCATCGCTGACTTCGCCAAGGTTGTCAGGGAAAAAAGTCAAGATGCGAATCGAGCAAATGGATTTTGAGGGACATGTTACAGCCCATAATTCTGTATGCATCTATGCACTGCTTAACAATATGCACATAGTCGACAGATTTGTGATTTCCCAGAAAGTTATCGACGATCGATTTGAATGCCATCCATGCGCGAAGTTCACTACCATGTAACAAGTTCTCGAATTGTTTGTCTGCAATAACTTTCCTAATCTGAGGTCCTACAAAGATACCTTCCTTTATCTTTGCATCGCTAATTTGCGGAAACTTTTCTCGAAGATAAGTGAAAGCTTTGCTCGTTTTATCTAACGCTTTTACGAAATTCTTCATGAGCCCCAACTTTATATGTAACGGTGGTAAAATGATGCTGTCTTTGTTAACTAATGGCTCGTGTATTACATTTTTATGCCCGAGCTGCATACGATCCCTGATAGGCCACACCTTTCTTGCATAATGTTCCTGTCTGTTGCGGCTGTCCCATTCACATAGGAAGCAACAAAATTTAGTATACCCAGTCTGCATGCCCGTGAGAATTGCAATGACCTTTAGGTCTCCACAAATCCGCCATTGGTAGTCATTGTACTTTATTTTTGCCAAAAGTATAGCCATATTGTCATAAGTTTCTTTCATATGAACAGAGTAGGCGACTGGAATTGATGAAAATAAATTTCCATTATGCAATAACACGGCTTTTAGACTAGTCTTGGAAGAGTCGATGAAAAGTCGCCATTCGTTGACTATGTGCTCATGACCGAGGTGCACCATTAGACCTTTTACATCTTTGCAGTAGCAAATGTCATCATCCATCTCAAAGTATTGAACAAGTTCTCTGTGTCTATGACGAAATTTAGATATCGGAGTATTGGGCGCTAAAAGATTCCATTCTTTGAGTCGCGAACTGAGTAATTCCGCTTGTCCTTTGGTGAGAGCGAGATCACGTATTAGATCTGAAAGTTCTGAATGGTTAATTAAGTGAACACCATCATTCACCGGTACATAATCCGAGTCAGAATTAGTTTCTAAAGCAGGTAAACTATCACTTTCTGATGGTTCATTCACGTCCAATGGATATTGTTCTGGTGGAACTGGGATCGGACACGTGATTGGATCATGAGGCACTGGTTTCAAAACCGATTCAATATTTGGATAAACCACAGACTTTCTAGTTTTAAAAGTGAAACCATAGATATTTGTCAAGCAGAAGTAACAAACAGTAGCGTGATTTGTCGGTTCACGCCATATTACTGGCACTCCAAAAGGCATCGACTTATGCTTCGGCGATTTTCGTAACCAACCTGCCAATGTATTCGCACAAGTCGAACAAACTGCATTTGGCTTCCAAGATTTATTTGCATCATCAACTTTCGAATCGAAATAAAGTTTATATGCTTTCTTTAGCAATGGTGTAAAGTTTTTCTGGTGAACACGATCGGTAAAATATCCGCACACGTAACAGAACAGATCAGCCGAATTTCTACAACTTCAAGAAGCCATATTTCACTCAGAATTATTTCAAAATACAGTAACTATTTGAAATATAACGTAACATATGTCATGCATCTTTTAGCAGTATAAAAAGTAGAATTATTTTGCATTTTATTAATTTTTTAAAAGTTATATAGTAAAAATGAAACGGAGCAAATAACGGTTTCCCAAAAATATATGTATTCACAAATATCTTAAGAACCCGACGTGATAGAGATAAACGGATTTCAAATTTGAAATCAGCGCAAAAAACTGACCTAAGAACATTTATTCTTAAATAAGAAAGAAAAATGTTGTTTGTCAGTGTTATCAATTTACATTCAATTTTCATTAAAAAGATATCAAATATTTCAAGCTTACCACAATTCATGGAATAATACACAGTTACGTTGACTGGCAATGAATATAGCACAATTTCGATCTGCCGATGTCCCAGGCTTTTATTTAGAAAAATATGCACTGGCGCTCAACGCACTGGTTCTTTAGTAAGTTTATTTGAAAATGTGGTGCTGACCTGACGCCTCTGATTGACTATATTAGCGGGTCTAACCAATCGTGCCATGTTTACACAAGCGTTTGAAAAAAAGTACTCCTACTCACGTTTCCCTAACAACAAAGAATCAATATTTATAGTCCGACTAATCGTGTTTAGCCTTACATTTACTTTCCGCCAATCAAATAGGAGGTAACATGTCAGCCTATTTCCCGTACAATGGTGGTGTCAAAATCTACCACTGAGCGATTCTGATTTTGATGTTGTCTGACAGCACCACCATTTTATTTTGGCTATAATTTGTTAATTTCTAGACTATTTGCGTAACGTTCAACATATTCTTTGTCAGCAAGTCCTAAGGAACCCAAATAAATAAATTTAATGGGGCTAAGGGGCTGCGTTCAAAATATGCATTTTCTTCTACCTCCTGTTCACTTCGAATACGATGTGGTGTCTGGGTACTGTAATGTTTTCAAACGTAAACCAGTATAATGTCATGTTTTATAATAAGCGTTTTTCAGGTTTTTAAAACCTAACTCTCGTATGGGTAGTGTTTTTTATCACTGTCGATTTGAAAAAAAGCTAGTGCTTGTGGCCTTACACGCGTGATGGTAGTAATTGTGTATCACGAGACTGTGGTAGTATTGCCTGCGTTCCGGCTTTCAGCCCCTCCCTTTCTTTCTATCCTTAGTCCATCTGTCTTTCGTTTATGGTAACTTAGTGTATAAAATGACATGAATGGAATATTAAATATAGGTCAGCTTGCGTATCTCAAGGTTTTTCTTAGAAAGGCAGTACACGTTTTATCGTAGAAAGCGGGTATTGAAGCAGTAGGCTTTTACTATCAACGTGAAACGTTACAATTTGCAGACGAAGGAGAAAACAAGGGGGATTTCGAGTACAGTCATTGTGACAGCACTGTTCTTTACCATTCTTCTTTCCTTTTATTAAATTTATTTGTTAGGCTTTACATTTACGTTTTAATTTATATATGTGGATAAGAATTTCACACGACAAATTCTCCCCACTTAAAACAGACGTTATATGTCAGTCTATAATTCTATATACACATAGAGAAATTTATTAAGTGTCCTGGAGTTTAGGGTGATTCTCATCACACGGATGGCGGCTTAAAAAATCCGCTCCCAGATTTGTTTTTCCACTTATATACTCTATGCTAAACTCAAATGGCTGCATCAGTAATGACCAACGGAGTAATCTAGAGTTTTCATGTCTAGCCTGCGCTAGAAACGACAAGGGTTTGTGATCCGTTTGCAACTTAAATGCCTTCCCATACAGATAAATATTGAATTTCTTTATCGCCCATATTACTGCAAGACATTCTTTTTCGCTAGTTGAGTAGTTGGTTTCAGCTTTATTCAACTTTCTGCTAGCATATGCCACTGGGCTTAATTCCCCATCCAATGCATCTGATCTCTGTAGCAGAGTTGCACCTAACCCAATATTACTGGCATCAGTCCTTACAATGAATTCTTGACTTAAGTCAGGTAATTTCAAAATAGGTTTGCTTGTGAGCTTTTCCTTCAATTCCTGGTAAGCCATTTCACATTGTGGTGTCCATGTAATTCGATCTGGATTTCCCTTACGTGTCAAATCAGTTAACGGTGCACATATGGAATTAAAGTTTTTGATATACTTTTGGTAGAAACCACATAATGAGACAAAGGATCTCACGTCTTTCTTGGTTTGTGGTCTCGGGGCTTTCTTTAGTTTCTCTAAATTCTTTGGGTCAGGGGTCATGTTTCCCTGATAAACTGTGTGTCCCAAGAATTCCAATTCTTTACATCCAACGCAACATTTGGTTGGTCGGGCTGTTAAATTCGCTTCCCTAAGTCGATTAAACAGCATGTTCAGAGAGTCAATGTGTTCCTCAAATGTTTCTGTTGCTATAAGGATATCATCCATGAAATTTGTGATACATGGATTATTCAGAGGGTCCAATAATTTTCTCATCATTCTAGAGAAGACACTAGGCGCATTCTTCAATCCAAATGGCAATCTATTAAACTCATAGTGTCCTTCTGAGGTACTAAAAGCTAGGTATGGTCTAACCTCAGGCTTTACTGGAATCTGATAGTATCCTTTACTCAGATCCACTTTTGAGAAATATTTAGCTTTATTTAGTCTGGCAAACAACTGATTTGTATCCGGCAATGGATCCACCTGTCCTTCTGTAATAGCATTCAGTCTCCTGTAATCTATACAGAGTCTATGTTCTCCAGAGGGCTTCCTTAAGAGTACAACACCGGAACTATACGAAGATTCACTGTGTGAAATAATTCCTTCCTTCAACAAATAGTCTATCTCTTCCTTCAAAGCTTTCTCCTTAGCAAAAGGAATCGAATAGGGTTTCATACAGACAGGTGTGGGGTCTATCAGCTTCATATCATATTCCAATAAGTTTGTATGCCCTGGTCGGTCTGTTAACACCTCTGTATGATTATCTAGAACCTGTTGCACTCTCTCTTTCTGAGTTTTCGTTAAATGTGTACTGATTTTCACCTGTGCCGCTGTCTCACAGGGGTGTAATGGATATTCAAATGATGAAAGTGGTTCCTTTTTCATCTCCATGGCAATGGACAAGGTCAACAAGTGTGTCTCTTCCTGATGTTCTCTTTCCAAATATTTCTTCAGGAGATTCACATGATAGATTTTTTCTTTCCCCTTCTTATCTATCTTATAATTGGTTCTAGACACCTTCTCTAGAACTGTATATGGACCTTGCCATCCAATTTGTAACTTATTCTGACTACCGGGTAGAAGAAGCAGTACCTTCTCTCCCACAGCCAAATCTCTGTCTTTAGCTTTCCTGTTATAATAGGCAGCATGTTTCTTCCTGGCTTGTTTCAAATTTTCATTGGCAAGTTTCCAGCCAGTTTTTAAACGAGTGGTCAGCTCATTCACATATTGGTATGAGGATGTAATATTTTCCTCTGCTTTTTCATCAGTCCACGTTCTTAACAGAGTTACATATGGACTTTTAAATTCGGAAACTTATTTCTCCTGGCACATGCCAGGTCCTTTCCACCCGAAGCTCTGTAGTGATGATTTTTCTTCCCAGAATTATCATGCACAAAACGACCGCTACCAATTTTCCTCTTGGGGCTTTCTCCCCACTTAAAATTCTTGATGAGAGATTTCCTCTCTACATCTTCTTCCTCCAGTTTGTTTAAGTCCGATTGAGGGATTTTCGGCTTATCCTGGGGTAAGACATCTTTTTGCACTCGCCGCATAGTGGCCATTGTAAAACAGTTAAGTGAAGCTTGTCCGTGAAAAGGGGCTTCCCATTCCATTTGGTCCACTTTATCAAATTTATTTTTCTTTCTATTGTCAGGCCTACGGTTGCCCCGTGGCGTGTCCAGGTCCTGATCAATGTTCCCACTTGTGGGTGTTCCCTCATGTGCTATGCTACACCTTTCTACAAAATTCTCAATGTCCCACCTTGCTTTGGGCCAATAATAATTGTGAGCCACCTTTTGGATGATGGTACCTATTTTCTCATGGTCCCCATCTGGTTTCACATGTAGGCTCCTTATTAAGTCTGCCCTATATCTTTTAGGAAGTACCAACTGTCCGTGACCATGGGATCTAGTTCCGGCCTTCCTGTAAATCAACTTGTTTTTCATGTAAAAATCTCCCTTGCCTGGAGTTGTATGACAAGTTGACAATTTCCTGAAACAAGGCTTGAGGGTCTTATCCCCAGCCTGTGCCTTCCTCATCTCTTCTGGAGTGGTATCCAACATAATATCCTCCTCCTGTCTTGAGGTCGACCTGACCTGAAGGGTGGCCATATACACAGGTTTCCTTCTACAATGGTCAGTGTCATGATTGTTCATCTTACAATTTTTACACCACCTTTTCCCTTGGTTGAAAGATTTTCTTTCATCATATTTCCTTTCATCGAATTGTGGGGTTTTATTTTTATTGTCATACCGTGGCCTATCAAATTGGTGCTTACCTTGGTTTTGATCTCTAGGATCAAATTTATTAAAGTTCTGTGGTGCCCTACAATTTTCCACCTGTTTCTTTTTATTACCTGATACCTCTGCCTGAGCTGCTTGATACCTTTCAGCAACATTTAGCAACTCACCCAGCCTCTCTGCACCTTGTTCCATGAGAAACTTTCTCAGGTCTGGAGCCATGGACTCTCTTAGTTGTTCTATAAGGACAATTTCCTTAAGATCTTGGGTTTTCCCCAGAGAAGTCCATTTCTCCAAGTATGTCTCTAACCGTGCAGAGAACTGGTGATAGGTTTCACCTGACAGTAGTTTAGCATTCCTAAATTTTTTCCTATAAAATTCTGCGTTCTTTTCATATCTTAACAAAAGAGCCTGCTTTAGCATGTCATAATTTTCCTGATCACCTCTGCTCATTTTGGCAAAAACTTCATAAGCTGCCCCACGAAGCCCTTGAGATAACTTTAAGCTCCACCTTTCTCTCTCTAACCCATATGTGGTAGCTAATAGTTCATATCTATTTAGATAGCTCTCAATATCATCGTCTTTCTCAACGAAATGATCTAAATGAAAATTCATAGCTGAGGTTGAGGCTCCCTGACTAGCAGTGGCATCAGAGGCAAAGGGACTGGCACCATTTTCAGGAGCATGGCCGTGAAACTCAAACTCCCTTAGTCGTAACTCATGTTCCCTTTGTAATCTCTTCTCCTCCTTTTCTGCTTCCCTCTCTGCAGCTAATCTCTTGTCTTCCCTTTCTGCAGCTAATTTCTTCTCTTCTCTTTCTGCCTCCAATTTCTTAGCCTCTCTGTCAGCCTCAATCTGCAACCTCTTAGCCTCGGCCTCTAACTTTCTTTCGGCCTCTTTTTCTAATCTTCTTTCTTCCCGTTCAATATATTTGTCACATTCAGCAGTGACATAAGCAATCATAATTTGCCCGTCCATTCCTAACTCTTTCGCAGTCTGTACAGCAGCAGATCGAAATGTTGCCAAGTCGGCCATTGTCTAACATGCAAATGTAAACAATTCAATCTTTCAATAATTATCTAAGGACACTACAGGCAAAGAGAGCTCAACCTTATTTATTTCCACCCAAGGATACCTTTTAATTCTTTATTATTCCCAATATATATAATATGAGAAAGTTCAATATCCCGGGAGCGAGACCCCAATATATGTGGTAAAGTGGGATGTTATAAATATTTATAGGGGACTTAGTGTACTGACTGAGATCAGCTGTGAAGGTATCTGTATCTAATAGGTGTAGTGTTCTACAGATAACCTTACTTGCTACCACATTATAACTCAGTCAGAATTATTCTGGAATATTGTGATGACTACGTTAAATGTCTAGGGTATGTATATGATGAAGTGTAAGTCACAACAACAACAGACAGATAAACAATTTAATTTATTCCCCCACACTTCACAACACTGTGACACTCACATACATTTAACACTCTATAAGACTATCTTAAATGAGGCACTGGTAAAGTTTCAAATATAAATATGTATTAATTACTTTCACTAATATATGTGTCCTGATTCAAATACAAAGTGAACCAGGAATCACAATCAATTGTAATTACAATTTATATGTACAGAATTTATCAATATGAACCTTGTAGTGACATATTTTATTAATATTATCCTACTGGTTTTGTTTTTTCAAGCTATGTTGTTATTTGTCATCATGACTTCAAGTGTTTGTTTATCTTGGAAATAGTATGGGGAAAAGTTCACAGTTCCTATCAATTTAAACACTGTATTTTCCCTCTGTTTTATTATAAAGTCAGATTTTGAGGGGGGCATAATGTTGAGCTCCTCTGGCCACAGACGCTTATCTTTCGTGATGGCGGCAGGAAAAGACTCCTCTGCTCGATAGCCTCCCTGTTTTCTGGAGACACCTCACTGGTCACTATCTGGACCTAGGAGTATGCTGTCAGCCTCTAGGTTCAGCAAAGCTCAGACCAGGTGCTGCTCAATAACTTTAGGACCACGGTCCCTGAAACAAGAAGGTTGTACCTCCTATTTCAGAACTAATTTATAATAAATTTCCAGACTGAACACAATACATAACAAACACTGAGTTCAGAGCGGTAGGCCAACTGCTATCTTCATCTGAAACAATTTTCACCAGTATACTCCTCCCTAATGGTTACTACGCCTCTGCAATTCCAGCATGATTTCTTTCTAGTCAATAAGATAGGTGTCAGTGTACTGTTTGGCAATTCCATGTAGTTTTACTTTCCTCCGACACCTTCTGTTCAGGTTGGAGCACTATATAGGCTTTACCTCATGTTCGCTACTGAACCACACATATATACAGACATAAATTATCAATTTACATTCAATTTTCATTAAAAAGATATCAAATATTTCAAGCTTACCACAATTCATGGAATAATACACAGTTACGTTGACTGGCAATGAATATAGCACAATTTCGATCTGCCGATGTCCCAGGCTTTTATTTAGAAAAATATGCACTGGCGCTCAACGCACTGGTTCTTTAGTAAGTTTATTTGAAAATGTGGTGCTGACCTGACGCCTCTGATTGACTATATTGGCGGGTCTAACCAATCGTGCCATGTTTACACAAGCGTTTGAAAAAAAGTACTCCTACTCACGTTTCCCTAACAACAAAGAATCAATATTTATAGTCCGACTAATCGTGTTTAGCCTTACATTTACTTTCCGCCAATCAAATAGGAGGTAACATGTCAGCCTATTTCCCGTACAATGGTGGTGTCAAAATCTACCACTGAGCGATTCTGATTTTGGTGTTGTCTGACAGCACCACCATTTTATTTTGGCTATAATTTGTTAATTCCTAGACTATTTGCGTAACGTTTAACATATTCTTTGTCAGCAAGTCCTAAGGAACCCAAATATATAAATTTAATGGGGCTAAGGGGCTGCGTTCAAAATATGCATTTTCTTCTACCTCCTGTTCACTTCGAATACGATGTGGTGTCTGGGTACTGTAATGTTTTCAAACGTAAACCAGTATAATGTCTTACTTACTTAGTCGTTCCCCTTCTACCATGAGGTGTAGAGGTTTGGAAGAGAGAGCGCCAGACCATTCTATCAGCTGTCTTCTTCCTGGCCTGGTTCCATTCTAGTCCTCGGTCCTTCAAAGATTGTCTAATGTTGTCCTCCCAGAGGACTCTGGGTCGTCCTGGAGGTCTGGATCCCTGGCTCTTTGTTTCCCATGCTTGTCGTGGTAGCCGATCTTCTCCCATTCTGCAGACATGGCCAAACCATCTTAGTTGGGACTGTTCAGTATAATGTCATGTTTCCTAATAAGTGTTTTTCAGGTTTTTAAAACCTAACTCTCGTATGGGTAGTGTTTTTTATCACTGTCGATTTGAAAAAAAGCTAGTGCTTGTGGCCTTACACGCGTGATGGTAGTAATTGTGTATCGCGAGACTGTGGTAGTATTGCCTGCGTTCCGGCTTTCAGCCCCTCCCTTTCTTTCTATCCTTAGTCCATCTGTCTTTCGTTTATAGTAACTTAGTATATAAAATGACATGAATGGAATATTAAATATAGGTCAGCTTGCGTATCTCAAGGTTTTTCTTAGAAAGGCAGTACACGTTTTATCGTAGAAAGCGGGTATTGAAGCAGTAGGCTTTTACTATCAACGTGAAACGTTACAATTTGCAGACGAAGGAGAAAACAAGGGGGATTTCGAGTGCAGTCATTGTGACAGCACTGTTCTTTACCATTCTTCTTTCCTTTTATTAAATTTATTTGTTAGGCTTTACATTTACGTTTTAATTTATATATGTGGATTAGAATTTCACACGACAGCCGCATTAAGTTTTCGTGAGATATTGATAACGCGACTTTTTATATGAAACTTGTATGCCACTATTAGAGCTGGGCACACAGTAGAATGGTCAACTCGTTCCGACACAGTGTTAAGTATTTAGGTCACCGTGTCCGTCAAGTGTTGAAGCGCTGACAAGGGACCGTGTTGACATAGAGTGAAAGTGTAGATGTAATTGACGCGAATGCGTGTACAGTTCTGTTAAGTTGACAGGTCACTCACTCAATCATAGTTTGAAGTCAATAAAGCGTAGACTACTGATGACGTTTTATACATTTAATAATGGACGCACTCTGACATCACAGATACAGTCACTTGAACAGGTTGGCAAAAATCATCGTATACTTGACAAATGGGTGACAACATAAGATGTACATTCATGTAGCATATAAATACAATGGAACGATAGTAGGCAAGCGCTCAATATTCTGGTTGTCTATCGTCTCATGCTTCAACTGACTAATCGCGTCAGTTAAGGTGGATACATAATCATCAACAATGGTTCACTGTCAGAACCTTCTTTTGGCTAAGTCTCTGAAGCCGTAAATTCATCAAATGTTTATGGCAACAATCTTAAGCCACAGTAGTGGGTTTTCATAATATATAGATCTCTGTACCATCATCAGATAATAGGACCTTTTCTGTTCTCCGACGATGATCCGCTTAGGGCAAAGGCGGGATCCCAAAATGGCTCTCCTCCGTGAGCTTCGCTCACCCAGGATGAAAAATTATGACGCAGAATTAATTCGTCATTCATACATAAATGTCCTCATTGGGCTTCTATACATTTCTGCTATCAATAAGGCTGGTTACATCAAATAATCTAGTGCTGCTAGATAACACGTCATCTTCATCTGTAGTCAATAATCCTAGATGTACGATAATACGTCTGCCCATCTAGGCTTAGCAAAAAGTTCAGCAAAAAGGGTTTGGTTTTACCTTGCTTTAGGAAAAAAACACACTAGCGAATAACGCACGCCATTCCTTGGTGTTAATAATGAACATTGGGAGAATCTCTGATACTACAGTCATACAGAGAAACAATCTCCTTCCTAGAATAAATCACAGAGATCAATTTTCAGACTCTCTATTTGAACAGCCCAGTAGCGACGACATGAAAGCAGCTTCTCGTCGACACCCCAAATCGACGCATGCGCAGAAATGCCTCTGACCTCAGAGTTCAGCTCAAAAAATAGGCCGACATAGAAATACAAATATATAAAGATATAAGACCGAATCACCTTAAATAGTCAAGGCATAAATATAAATTCGGGCCATAAACATTTTAAGCAAGACCAATCTGTTTCTGGCCATACCAGACGCAAAATGACGTAAATCTAGTATTCATACGCCAGATTGAGACACAAGAAAAGATAACCCATATAACCGAATACAACATCTCTTATAAATACTTTTCATCAGACAAATAGATATTACTTTACATTTGTATGCCTACCAAAAGAATCTGTGCGTCACAGACTACAATACAAAAGAATCTGTGCGCAACAGATACCAAGACCTAGATTATATTGAAGTCCACTCCTTGTCTATTTAAGATTGTCGTCATAAGAGTCGGCTGAATTTACGGTCTGAAAGACTTAACTAGAAGAAGGTTCTGACAGTGAACCATTGTTGATAATTATGTATTCACACTAACTGATGCGATTAATCAGTTAAGGAATTAGACGATAGACAACCAGAATATTGATTGCTTGCCTACTATCGTTCTATTGTATTCACATGCTACACGAATGTCCATTTGATGTTGTCACCCATTTTTCAAGTATACGATGATATTTGTGCCAACCTGTTCAAGTAACTGTAAACCGTGTTGTCGGAGTGTGCGTCCCATTAAATTATAAGGAAACGTCAACAGTAGTCTATGTCATTGACTTCCAGCTATGAGTGAGTGAGTGTCCAGTCTACTTGTCAACTCCACAGAACATTCCATCCATTCACGTACCTTGCACTCTCACTCCAAATAAACATTGCCTTTGCTAGCGCCTCAACACTTGGCGAGCAAGGTGACCTAGATACACAACACTGCGTCGGTCGAGTTGACCATTTTCATCATTCGTCCAGTCTTCATCATTACTAGTATATCCACTTGCAACACTGGAGATACCCTAACTATGCAACACACCATCATCATTCCAACACCGACGGGGTTGCAACAGACATCAAGGAAGCAAAGTACAGTCTATCAAAAAATACGTGATCCGAGATTCATCAAGCAGCGCAGCAAGAGGGAAACGCCTATGTTCCACTTTCTGCTGGTAATCTTCAAACGAGGACAGGTACTAAAAAATCACTGGAACAAGCGTTGTAGAGCGCTTCAGTAAGTAATAGGTGCATCACAGTCATCGTATTCTCTCAGAAGACAGTAATATATGATTTACTTCATCAACAAAATGGTCCACAAGTAAACAATGTCAGGTTACAGAAGAGAACATTGTCGCTGCAACTTGGTCTTCATTGAAAAGCTGCCTGACGTGCGCAGAAAGGCGTTCGTTGAAAATCAAAAGTACGGTGTTCAAAAAGGCATTCGCTACTAGCTATTGACATCAGTTGAAACAGTCACAATTTGAACCTGGTTGATGTATTTTGATATAGAACAATCGATCACCGTACTATATAGAACAACACTATTCTTGTTGCGAGATAATTCTGTTATTATTTGTATGGAAGTGGTGACTGTAGAATTAGGCAGATCGTGCTGAAAGAAACGAGAATATCGTTTGCTTAATAAATAGTCATTCAGTGCAACTGGCACGCCATACAAACTGGTAAGTTCAAAATAGTCAACCACATTGCCGATCAAATTAATTCCACAGAAAAGACAGCTCTAAAACAAAATCTATGGTGATATCGTAAGAAGAAAGAAGACATCAGATTAAGCTGGGAGAACAGGTCCTGGAGCAGGTCGACCACTTTAAATACCTCGGAGCTATTATAGACCGAAAGGGAGGCATCAAAAAAGAGTTGGCTACTCGAAAAGCAGCAGCTGAAAGACTTTTTCAGGCCATGAATCGAGGATTCGTCAGCAAGAGAGAGGTTGGTAAGAACACGGAGATAGCTGTATACCGCTCCACCTATGTCCCAGTCTTGACATATGGATGCGAGTCATGGGCAGTGACTACAGCCCACAAAAGCCAGGTCCAAACCTTAGAAACAAGGAATCTGAGAAGGGTGGTCGAAGTAACAAGAAGAGACATCGTCCACAACCAGACGGTACGTCAAGGCCTAAAATCCCACTCCCTGCAGACCCAAGTAGAATAGTACCAACTAAGATGGTTTGGCCATGTCTGCAGAATTGGAGAAGATCGCCTACCACGACAATCATGGGAAACAATGAGTCAGAGATCCAGACCCCTCAGGACGACAAAGAGTCCGTTGGGAGGACAACATTAGACAATCTTTGAAGGACCGAGGACTAGAATAGAACCAGGCCAGGAGGAAGACAGCCGATAGGATAGTCTAGCGCTCTCTATTTCAAACCTCTACACCTCACGGTAGAAGGGGAATGACTAAGTAAGTAAGTTAGAAAAGACTTCTATTTGGCTAAATAGTTCCAAGCATATAATAACATCAATAATACGTTTCTTTCAGACGTCCAGTTTTTGTCAGTTATAGACGCATTTAACATGGCATGCCATAGCAGAATACATCTTAATTCTGGCCGTTATGACTAAAGGTTCGTTCGGACACGATGTAACCCAATTTTTGCGGCATTAATAGTTGCTGACGATTTCGTTGTGAAATACTTCATTAAACTGGTTACTATACGTCTCAGTTCAGACAGTAAACCATAATGGCCAATAATACTTTAGTGGTGGCCTCTCGTACTTGGTCACATAAAATCGCTTGCATAAAAAGTCTCCACGAATTGGGAGCATAAAATGTACATCCTCACTAGTGAGCATACACAAGTGAAAGGCCCAGACAACTAACCGTTGTGCTACAATAGCAGACGACACATACGTCATATAATTATCAATTACGTAATAATGTCGCGAGGTTCAATACAAGTGCTTTGACGCACAAAAACTAGCGAATGCAGACAGCCGTACCTCTAAAAAAAGAACGGGCATACGCCTGTGTACAAAAGCGTACACACCACTAGTTTTAGATTTGATTCTAAATTCCAGCAAGCTTATCCGTGTTGATTGCGGTTTTGTTCTCTCCTCAGTGATCATTAATTGTCCCTAGCATATGTAATGATTACAATTCATAACGATTGTATCGATTTCATTAGGTAGCTCGACAGGGCTCCTTGTTTGTTTATTTTATACGGAGTCATTTATTAATACTGGGAATGACGTCATGCTTATATGGTGATTTTGGCAGACGCAAAACTAGGAACGCAGAAGTGCAGAGGTCGTCTGCAAGACTTCGAGGATTGTATGTCATGGCGAGTGGACGCATGTGTTTGAGCTCCTGAAAATATAGAATTTATGTACATCCCTATGTTGTTCCATCACTAGTACATCAAGATCTTCTGTGAGGTGTATCTAGTTATCTTCGTTTAAAAAGAGTATGGATTCTTAATGTCGAGTGTGACAGATACTCGTATAATAAAATGTGAAAATTAAAAATGACATTGTTGCAGACATGAACTGACTGCCTATTTTTTTATCGACGACTGCGTATTGTATGCCATTTTATATATTGGCTTTAGCTATACTGAACTTGGAGCAGCGTGAGTTGTTAATAAACATTGTGTATATCGTCCACTTCGTCTTTTGTGGCTCTATTGATTCATATCGATATTGGCTTGTTGCAGTGACTACTTGTTCTACTCTAGCAGTGATCTTGGCCACAGTTACCATCCTGTTACTCAATAATGACATTCACAATATAAAAGACACGCAACAGTTCAGATGTGAGCCTCAAGCCGGGATCCTGAACAAAATATCGTCCAGCGATGCCAGGAAAATTCTTCAAGTCGGTGGACTTCACTTTCCGAATGTACAGACAATTTCTCAAGATGGCCGTGTTAATCGTCTGCAAGCTGTTATTCTAAACCTAACTTTGGTCAACACACTGTATTTGGATCGTCGTTTCCTGAGGCGGAGGCTGATGCCAGGAGGATTTTTTTGCAAGAAAAAACAGATGAGTAAATTTATTGATACATGCAGTGCGTGGCTTTTGCCAGAGTTCTTTCTTTTTCATGTTATATGTATTTTTGTATCTACATGTTTCTGTATTAGGCAGGTTGTTTGGTGGGACCTAATAATTCATTATACCTCATTAACGGTCGTGAAGTCGTAGGCGTTCTTTAGTTTTTGCATCTGATTTTTTCCACTTAAGGGGCCGGCGAACATAGCTGTGTGTTACTGCCTTGAGTGAATTAAACAGATTCATTATTTGTCTAGTTGTGGAGTGATATGAGTAAATATCATATCATGTTTTGTATTCGATCACTTCCTGATATATATTGTTTATACACGGTATCCCGTGGTTGCAGGAAGTGACGTCTTGACTCCTGCTTTGAATTGACAGCAGACGTCAGTTTTGATTTTGGACAAGCTAGCGTCTCTAACCGGCAGTCTGCTTGTGTCGTTTGACCAGTATGCATGAAATGTGTCCAGCAGGACCTGATTCTAGAATGTGTTAATTGCCTTTGGGCATCTTTATACTTCACCTGCAAGATCGATTACCATCACTGCCTTATGCTTTCATTAACAGTATAATGTCAGATTAGTCTTAGCAGTGTGTATGGAATTCTTGGGCACGTAAGTTGACTGTTCCATTAAAACTGAGAGTATCAGAATCAAGGACAGTAGAGACATGTGCTAGTAAAAGCTACGATGTCATAACATACTCAAGTGGAGTAATGTGTTAATAAATATTTGTGAATCGTGCCAAGAAGTTAGGCCTTGTTACTGAATACCTGAGGTGCGGGCCAGGGAGTTTTGTGTGTGACTGGCCATATCTAATACTTATATTATAATTCCTCAAAGGGAATATGCAAGGAGAACCCTGGAGGGTATTCAGCAGGCCACTGTAATAAGGAGTGTCAAGCCTTTAGTCTAATGCACTCTTACCACAGGACGTCGGGAGGACAGTTCCTGAAATAATAAATATTCTCTTAAAATTACCCGTACCAGTTTCTGGGGGCCAAGCCATTGGATGCCTTACAAGCCTAAGAGCGCCTAACGAATCGAGGACTATTTTTTCAAAATGGCGGCACGCATCGTCTGCCAAAAGTTTTTATGAATGGAAGGGATTTCCATCATCATGAATGTGCCTCAAGTTGTCACTAAGTTATAAAAGTGACCCATTATTACATAGAAGTCATAGGAACTGACTATCTTCATTCAAGAAGCAAGTATTTTATCAAAAATCATGGACCATATCGATGTCCTTCAATGTCAGCATGAAGCAATTCTAAGCCTAACCAGATACTAGGCTACTATCATCACTACATCCCTTGCTTGTTGAAGTCTCAAGAGGGATTGTTTTCTTGGCAACAGATAAGTCTGTTTATTGTTACATACAGCTTGGCTGTGAATATAATCTGTTTGCCTGATATCTGACTTCACCATATGTGTTTTCATTACGTGTTTTTGGTTTTGTAACTAGCGGGCTGGATGGAGGGACTTGGTTTGTGATCATTCAATACCGCGAAAGCTAGGTCGAATGAGCAAATCAAGCGTTCTATAGGGCAGTATCTGTGTGATTCAGATAGAGGACCCAGCATACTCTGCTGGTTGTATAAGAGTTTGCCTCTATTGAATTTAACAGATCCATTTTTGTTAGCTGTGTAGTCATGTTTATCTATTGTTTGTACTCATAAGTACTGTCATTGTTATATTTTATTTAGTTCGTTGCATTATTGTTTGTAATATTGTCTAGCCTCATCTTACTATCATTTATTTCATAGATGTCATAATTGTTGTGATATGCGTCTTGTCTTGTCTATTTGTACTAGAGCATTAATTTAAATTAATTCATGTATATTTTATAGTTATTCCTTTGTTTTCCCCTTTGTATTTCCTTTAGTTGCTCTAACCCTGTCTTACTGTTCTTACTTGTTGTGGTTCTATTTTTTTCATTACTCCATATTGTTTAGCTGAATACATCTACAATTGCAATTATAAATTGATCTGAGATTGGTGGATTGAATATTGAATATAGCTGACATATTCATATACATAAAAGTTAAAATATTGTGTATTATTGATAAACACAAGAATAAGCAACCATGACTTCATTAAAGGATTTATTGAAGATTGGGAAGGAACTTAATTTGGAAGGTCCAGCTTTGCAAGATTATATTGATAAAGAAGTAAACAGACAAGAAGAACTTCGCAAAGAGGAATTGGCTGAAAAAAGGAGACAAGAAGAGCTCCGTAAAGAAGAATTGGAGGAAAAAAGGAGATCAGAAGAGTTGGCTCTTGAAAGAGAAAAATTAGCCTATGCCAGATCTCAAGAAGAGATCAAATCTCAACAAGCTCAAGCTATAAGATTAGTTTAAATTGAACTGGAAAAATTAAAATTACAACAACCACTGTTGCATCCTGGGGTAGGTGAAGATAAAAATAAAGATCATACTACTGCCATAAGGATTAATTTGCCAAAATTTAATGCTTCCATAGATGACATTTCATGCTTCCTAAATAGGTTCGAAACTTATTGTGAAGAATATAAGATTGACAAAGCTACATGGACATGTAGACTTATGAATTTATTGGTTGGTGAACAATTAACTGTAGTCTCCACTTTGGATGACCAGACTAGAAAGGATTATGAAGCTGTTAAGGTGATTTTATAGCAGAGGTATCAATTAGATGATGAGGGCTATCGTCAGAAATTTCGGTCTTTATACCCTGATTCTGGAAAAGATTTCACTTAATTCATTTCAGCTATTAAACTGAATTTTTCTAGATGGATTGAATTATCCAAAACTGAAAAAACTTTTGAGGGTTTGTCAGATTTGATTCTAAGAGACAAGGTTTTGTCATCTATAAGTTCTGATTTTCTTGCGTTCCTGCAGGAAAGAAAACCAGAGAACCTAACTAAATTACAAACCCTAGGACGTCAATATCAAGTTGCACATCCTAATAGAGTATTGAGCAAAAACAATGTAAGAGACTCATTACCAGCTGCATCGGCCAGGTCATTCCAAGACAATGCACCTAGGTATAGATCAAACAGCATAGATAGGAATCAAAGATTTAAACCATCACATAATTACAGTCAAAATAGAGGTAGATACAATTTTAATAAATACCAACCTCAAAGACATTGGAATTCATATCAGGAGGATAACTTTTATCCACAAACCTCATTTAAGTCCAATAACTGGCAAAATAGAGGAGAATATAACTCAAAATCAAATAGAGGTCAGAAATCATTTTATAGAGGAAATGATCAAAATGCAAATAAAAGATCTTATCATAATAATACTTCCAGACAATCAAGAAACACTGAAAGGACAAATGCCATTGTTCATGATAATAATCAGAACCATAATGATATTGTAGCACATGCAAATTCATGCAGTGTAGACTTAGCAAATAGTGATAACTGCACTAATTGCAATTCTTTATTTCAGCCTCAAGGAGTGCCAAGATTATTATGCGGACACCCTCTCCCAGTCATGTCATCTTTTGAAAGTACTGGTTCATTGATCTTGAACAGAGGTTTTGTCAATAATAAGTTAGCATCTTTACTCAGAGACACGGGTGCAACCACCATTGGTGTGCGAAAAGCCTTGGTTGATAAGGTGGATTATACAGGAAAACAAGTGAAATGCATTACTTTTGGTGGAACTGTGGAATATTACCCCACAGCAGAGGTGTTTTTGGACACACCTTATTTTACAGGAAGGACACTGGTATGCCTCTTGGACAATCCAATTGCTGGAATTATTATGGGAAACATACCTAAATTGCATGAATGTACACAGGAAGATATTGAAATATGGGAAAGACAACACTTATTATGTTCAAATGCTGTGACTACCAGAGCTCAGTCTCGCATGGACAATGATCATCACAAACCAGTCATTGATGTGTTACCTGAAGATATAACTGAAGATATCACTTCAGAAGATGAAGAAGAAAAGGAAAATAACAATGATGATATAATTCATTATCAACAGGAAAATAATGATGATATTAAGGTAATGAATGATGTGAATACTGATGATGACAATTTATTTCAGATGGAGCTCATTGATAAGGAAACCTTTATACAAAGACAGAAAGATGATACTTCCTTAAAAAAAATATTTTCATATTGCTCATTTGAATGATGTAATGGTAGATGACTGTGCAAAACACTGGTATACTATCAAAAATGGGATTTTAGTAAGAAACTATCAATTTGCTAATTCCTTAAAGAAACAGATTATGGTACCAGCTTGTTTTCGACCTTTCATTTTACGACATGCACATGACATTGAATGTGCAGGACATTTAGGTGTTGCTAGAACAAAACAAAGAGTTTTGTCATATTTTTTTGGGCCCGGAATTACGAAAGACGTCAAATTATTTTGTCGTACATGTACCATCTGCCAAAGTGTAGCAACCAGAAAACCAAAACATGATGCGCCCATTCAAGCATCTGATATTTCTTTGCGTCCCTTCGCAAAGATGGCCATTGACATTATTGGCCCTTTAAAGGTAACATCAGCCAGAGGTCATCAATATGTGTTGACCTGCATAGATATGTGCACACGCTGGCCAGAAGCTATTCCTTTAAAAACCATCACCACAGTAGATATTGCTGATGCATTATTCTTGATTTTCAGTAGAATAGGTTTTCCTGAAAACATCCTATCTGATAGAGGAACTCAGTTAGTTTCAGATGCTATGAAACAGGTTATGGATATGTTTGGGATTCAAAGATCCCTTAGTTCAATATACCATCCTCAGTCTAACGGGAAAATAGAAGTCCTCAACAGATCCTTAAAACAAATGCTACATAAGGTTACAATTAAATATCCTCAAAATTGGGACAGAGTCCTGCCAGCTATTTTATTTGCTTATCGAGAGATAAAAAATGAACATACAGGCTTTAGTCCATTTGAATTGGTTTTTGGCGCCAGACCACGCGGCCCAATGTCTATATTAAAACAACTTTTAATTGGTGCTGAGATGAACAAGGAGGTTCAGACCTCATATCAGTATGTGGTCAATTTGAGGAAAAAAATCATAGACGCATGCCAGATAGCAGTAGGTTCATCTGAAAAGGCAAAGCTTAGGGCGAGGTTATTTATTAACCAAAACCGCAAATTACGCCAACTTTGGCCTGGTGATGAAGCTTACGTATTATTACCCAGGAGAGATAACAAATTGTTAGTCTCATGGAGAGGACCTTACAGGATTGTGGAGAAACTGTCTGATGTTGATTATATTGTCTCAGTAGAGGGAAAAGAGAAAACTTTTCATATCAATATGTTACAGCAGTTTCATACACGTCCACCATATCTAAGACCAGTCTTTGAGGCTCTTGATCAATCTGTCTGTCGTCATTCTTCTTTGGCTGTCATACAGGAAGAAGGGTCTGATTTGACTGATGGTAATGACTCACTATTGGTATTACCTAGTCTTCACTACTTGTCTACTGAAAGTTGGAAAGATGTTGATATATCACCAACTCTATCTTCTCTCCAGAAAGAACAGGTTACTTCTATCTTACGTTCTTTTACTCATGTCCTTACTGATATCCCAGGACACACTGATATCATCGAACATGATATTATTCTGACAGACTTTCAACCAATTAAGTTGAAACCTTACCCTATTCCTATACATTTACAATGTCAGGTTAAAGAGGAACTAGAACAGATGGTGAAATTAAATGTCATTTCTCCATCTCATTCCCCTTATAGTTTTCCGATGGTTTTGATCCGGAAAAAAGACAAATCTATACGTATATGCATAGATTTTAGACGTTTAAATTCGGTCACCATCCAAGACGCGGAACCAATTCCCGTGTTGAGTCTTTATTGGATAGACTAGCTACGGCTACATTTTTCTCGAAATTTGACCTGTCTAAAGGCTATTTCCAAGTACCATTAACGGAACGATCCAAGCCTTATACTGCATTTGCTACGCCATTAGGACTCTTTCAATTCAATTACATGTCTTTTGGTTTAGTTAACGCACCTGCGACCTTCGTTCGCATGATGAGACGACTCTTCTCTGACAGAGACAACCTTATTACTTACATTGACGACATTTGTCTGTTTCATCAATCATGGGATGAACATTTGGAGGGTATTCAATCCTTACTTACCACTCTACGTCGTCATAATTTATCTGCACGTCCATCTAAGACTAAGATTGGATTTCAGGAGATTTCATTTTTAGGTTATAAAGTAGGAGGAGGTTTTTTGAAATCAGAGGATACTACTATCTCTAGGATTCTAAACCTTGATATACCAAAAACCAAAAACAGGTTAGAAGTATTCTGGGGCTCCTAAACTTTTATCGCAAGTTTATCCCTAATTTTGCAGAGTATACGTCCGTGTTGTCATCACTGGTGAAGAAAGAGTCATGTTGCTGTCATTTTCGACGGAGTCATCTGTCAAGTTATTTGCTTATGTTTGTATCATAAGTATAATTGTGTCTTTACCTGCGATGTCAGGTTGATTAGGGGTTGTCTTCCCTTGTTTATTCATTCATTGTGTTTGACCTGTAGGGTCAGAGGTTGACAGTTCGGCGTAGGCCTATGGGAAGGTTTTTTAAGCGGGAGTGAGATATACTTCCGGGAAGCCGGGAGGTCCTGTTTTTCTGAAGGGACCAAGAGTCCATTGTTTTTCGGGGAGAATCTTCGAAGTAACTGCTATGGCAGTTTTCCCCAGTGAATCTCTGTGCGTCGGGATGACGACAGAATTCCTTGTGATGTTCTGAGGATTCATTTGCCAGGTAATATCGACCTTTATGCATTATTACGCTTTTCGGTGGCAGAACATGTAAAGGATTACCTAGGGTGAACAGCAGCTCACTGATCCGCCATTTCAGAACTTATATATTTGTGCTCGAGGTAGCCATCCAAGACTGTTAGTCTTATATTGTCCAGAAATCCAGTGACGAAGATATATTGTGGGAGCCGCAGATTGGCGGAACTTCTATCTACAATAAGTATTACTGCAGGGTTGATGATAACCTATTTAACAGAAGTACACGGCCGACGTCAGAACGAGGCCTGTGCTTCCGGCTATTATACTACAGCCTGATATGTGCAATTGGCGGGGAGTGCCAAGTTGCACCTGTGTGTCAAGGTAACTAAGGCATCTGACGCGTTTAGTCAGAGACGCCAAGGGCGACGCTACGAACTGTCATTATTGAAGAACTTTGCTATTGACCATGCACGTCTATTCTGATGTTTACCTTTTTGAATGCCAAATGTATACCTATCGATGTCAGGTCAGCATGACCCTGTTACACTGACTGTTCCTGTTGATATTATGTGTGTTCCCGTCAATAAATGTCTTGAAACATGCCTGCAGTGTCAAAGCATCCTTGATTACTGCATGTGAGAGTATGGGTTGCAGGATCTACATCTATACGAGCCTAAACACATTCGCGCCTTCATTCGCACCCACACTCAATTCATCATACGCTCGCACTACACATCTAACAACATGTATACTGTCTTGGGCCAGTGATCACATCAACCAAGAAAAAAAGACAGTTACATTTCTGGTGGACCAGTTACGTGGGCTCTTATGATACATTTCTTGTCGCCAATGTGGCCTAGAAACTTACATTTCTGATGGACCAGATCTGTGGGTTTAAAAAGAACAGAGCGAGCATTTGACATTATTGTTGACATTTATGGATCCAGAAATTTACATTCCTGGTTGGCTGTTACATGTATGATGTCTCCAGTTTTGTCGAGAAAGTTACAAGAAGGACAAGTACACATTACACTTCTGATCTGTGGGTCTAAGCTACACACGGGACAGCCGTAACACACAGCGCTAATTCTACACTTGCAAGTTTTGGCTACAACAGGACAGAAATAGGTCATCAACGGTTGACCCAAATAAACAGTACGAGCATTTATATTATAATGCTACATAAAGCATAACAAGACAAGTACTGAAGTGAACTACTAGGCATTTGCTACGTGGACCATAACTGCATAGAAGGCGGGTTCCTATTGTAAACAGTACTGCTGGTTGTTACACGTTTCATTCAACAACAGACTTTTCTAGGTCAGAGCATTCAAGCTACATTGTTGGAGGTCAAGTGTCTGTAAACAGTACGTGAAAATAGTAAACATTCAATGTGCAAGCCCTAATTTGAGAAGGTCATAGTAACTTTGGTTCGTGAATACCACTTTATGTTACAGTGGATTTGACGTTCAGTGCGCGTTTGACATTTCGTTTCTGTGTTCGCAAGGAGCAAGGAATTTATTTTAGTTTCAGCTGTGACTGAACTTGTTCTGCAACACATTGAAATTGATTGCTATATTATGTTACTTCTACTGTTTTGTGTATTTTTCTGCGGGTTTTTCGGTTGGTGGGTCTTACGGTAAATATGCCACTTGATCGAGGCTTACTGTAAGCGTTCTGTAGGTGCAAATTTTCTTAATTTGGAAATTTGCTAGTGACAATTGGTCGCTATTGATGTTAGCTGTGATGTAATTGTACTTAACGTTGTTTTTGTAATATTTTGTCTGTTTTTTCAGTTTTGATTTTCGATTTGTTTTGTTTGTATTCTGTAGGTCTCTCCTTTCTTGTGTATTTCTCTACACATTTTTGGTTAAAACAGTGTTGCCATTTGTATTGTTTTGTATCTTTGTCTTTGTATTTTTTTTTTTTTTGTACTACATTACTGTCATGCACAGTCTACATACACATACTTGGTCATGTTTTGATATTATTGATAAGGTAGACTCTTCATATAGAGTTTCTTAATAAAATATTATTATATAAGATATTTATACAAGTTCTTTGATAAAAGACTTGTTATCTACAAAGATTGAGACAAGGTGAAATACATATTCAAGTTCTTTATAAAACAGACTTGTGCCCATAGTGAGTGGGATATAAGGGAATTTTTTTTCCACAGGTACTCAAGTGATTTTTTGGGTACATTATAAACAAGAGGAACATACAAAGTCTTTGTCTAAGACTAAGACAGTAAATAAAGTGAAGTGAGTATACAAGTCTAGCATTTTAGACTTGTCTCCCATTAAATTGGATAATTTAATATATTTACTTCTGCAAGTTACTGATCTCAGTAGACAAGATGTCTACATTGGACTACTTTATTACACAAGGGAGAGCCCTTGATAAGACTGGTCAACAGTTAGAACAGTGGGCTGTTGCTCAGTATGACAAAGCATTAGCTGCTGAAGAGAGAAGGGCTGCTGCAGAGGAAAAAAAACTATGGCTGAAGAGAAGAGATTAGAAAGAGAAGCAGCTGCTGAACAAAAAAGGCTAGACAGAGAAGCTGATATTGCTGCTGAACAAAAGAAATTGCAGATGCAGGTGGAGGAAAGGAGATTTGAAGCTGAACAAAAGAGATTAGACAAAGAATCTGAACAGAAGAGATTAGACAAAGAAGCTGCTGCAGAGGAGAGGAAAGCTCAAGCTGCTGCAGAGGAGAGGAAAGCTCAAGCTGCTGCAGAGGAGAGGAAAGCTCAAGCTGCTGCAGAGGAGAGGAAAGCTCAAGCTGCTGCAGAGGAGAGGAAAGCTCAAGCTGAGGCTGAAATTAGAAAAATGGAACATGAGGAAAGAAAACAGAAGATGGAACTTGATGGAAAACTCGCAACTTTGGAGTTAGAGAAATTGAAATTGGCGAGTACGGGTGCTCAGCAAACAACTTCGAGTACGACAAGGGAGTTTGTTAGTAGGATTAAATTGCCTCATTTCAATCCTTTAAAGGATGACGTAGCAGATTATCTAGATAGATTCCAATTTTTGTGCGATACGCATAACATAAAAAAGGAAAAATATGTTGAACAACTGATGCCATTTTTTACAGGTGACACAGTGACTACTCTTATGACAATAGACGAACATGAGAGGACTAATTATGATGTTGTCAGGGCAGCATTACTAAAAAAATATCAACTAAAACAAGAAGACTATCGTCTTCGTTTTAGGACAATGTTGCCAGAAAATGGAGTAGATTTCTCTGATTTTGTTACAAAGATACGTCGTACATTTACACGATGGGTTGAGTTGTCTCAGATTGAGAAAACATATGAAGGTCTAATGGACTTATTATTGCGAGATAAGGTTTTGTCATCTGTTAATGATTCTTTTCTTGCATTCCTTCATGAGCGTAAGTGTTATATAGTGTTCCTTTATATTCACAATGTTATATCGGCCATCAATGATATATATGCTGTTTTATTATTTATGTCAATGAGTACTGTTGGTGTTCTGTCACTGTGTAGACTGTTTTCAGATATGTGTGTACAGTTACTCACCACATCGTAACACACGTAGAAGTCATCGAATGTCAAACAACTGGTGACGTTTCGAACACTTTATTCACGACACAACACAGACGAGAGACAGTTTACATTGCATCGAATAGCATCAATACTCCAACAGGGACTGCGTCCACTGCAGTCATAAACATCACTGTTAATACGACCATCACTATCCATTATACTCAAAAGGGACTGCGTCCACTGCAGTCATAAACAACACTGTTAATACGGCCATTACTATCCATTATAATCAAAAGGGACTGCGTCCACTGCAGTCATAAACAACACTGTTAATACGGCCATTACTATCCATTATACTCAAAAGGGACTGCGTCCACTGCAGTCATAAACAACACTGTTAATATGGCCATTACTATCCATTATACTCAAAAGGGACTGCGTCCACTGCAGTCATAAACAACACTGTTAATATGGCCATTACTATCCATTATACTCAAAAGGGACTGCGTCCACTGCAGTCATAAACAACACTGTTAATATGGCCATTACTATCCATTATACTCAAAAGGGACTGCGTCCACTGCAGTCATAAACAACACTGTTAATATGGCCATTACTATCCATTATACTCAAAAGGGACTGCGTCCACTGCAGTCATAAACAACACTGTTAATATGGCCATTACTATCCATTATACTCAAAAGGGACTGCGTCCACTGCAGTCATAAACAACACTGTTAATATGGCCATTACTATCCATTATACTCAAAAGGGACTGCGTCCACTGCAGTCATAAACAACACTGTTAATACGGCCATTACTATCCATTATACTCAAAAGGGACTGCGTCCACTGCAGTCATAAACAACACACATACATCTGCCGGATAATCACATATATCCCATAAGCATAAAAAATGCCGGTACCAAGAATATCCTCTGGTACACATCGAGAACATCGCTAAAAAAATCTCTTTCCCCTTCACTCGCTAGGAACACACTGTTACGAGCCCTATCGCTCAGTACAGTTCACAACACATCTCTCGGGTTAGCGAGCGACTGCTCAGTTCAAAACATTCCTAATCAAAATACATCTCACGCGGTAACTCGCCGCAGAGATGTTAGTAGTGATTACACGTTTTCTTCTTAGAACATACAAGTAAATACTAGATTGCACTTTTAAACAAATCAACAGCTGACTACCGCGCTGTTCAGGCGAGATAACAATAACCCGACCTGACAACCAGTCTTAATGATTAATTCCCTTCTTTTTTTATCATAAAAGATTAATATACCAAATATGACTTTAACATCTACACCGCCCCCCGGGAAAAAAAATGATTCTATCATTTTTTGAAAATTACATCGACAAAATAAGGGGGGTCGATAAAGATCTAATATCTAGTTACAAAAATCAACGTATGTAAAGTCATATTGTCCAACGAGAAAAGAAATATCATAACATGTAAAGTAACATATGAGGTATACAAAATAATCAACTAGCTAAGAAATATGATAGATTTCGAACCACATTAAACCCCTACTGTACAGACGAAGTAGGAAACATTCAATAGAAAATGAAAAGAAAAGATCAATCAAAAAGAAGAATGACCAACACTGAAAAACCAGCAATGACATCGGAATAGGAAAAAAAAAAAATCAATGACATCGCATGGTAGCGATTAAGATCAACCATTCCTTACCTATCAAATAGATACAGCTATTACCATTAGCTGCATTATATGAAGTCATATAATAAACTTAACAATACAAAATACAAGTATAATTGTCGAAAGAAGGAAAAGTATACAATTAGCATCAAGTGAAACGCAGATGAAATAAGGAAGCGTACACAAGATCTGAATCCATACCGAAAAGTCGATAGAAGAAACGGCATGAAATAAAGAACGATCAGCAAAGATATGCATTTAGAGAAAGATGGCAGTAATGCATCCTAATTACAATCTAATCAACAATGCATTGACTAAATAAATACAATCATAACAGGACAGCTAGCTAAACAAAGTATAATAGTAAATCTAGCCAAGTTATAAAATTTATTTATAACTAAAATGAATTATCATAGATATCATTAACATAAGATCAATAATAACGCCATTATAAATAAATTACAACTAACGCACAATGAAGTGCTAGGTAAAGAAAAAAAAGAAAAAATCTCCTAATATCAGAGAAATCATCTTTTACATGTACCGTCACCACTAAACAATATTACTCCCCTAGCGCACAATCGAGCGTTGGGCACAGAAAAAAAATTCAATGTCAGGGGAAAAAAAAGTACAATACAAAAATATTTCGTAACAATTAAGTTTCATAAAAATAGTATTGTTTTTTTATAAGTAGTTTACCGCTATCATTAATAGATCAAAAATGCAATCAGGTTTAATAAAGAAAAAAAATACATGTAATCTCTAACACAAAAAAAACAAAAAAACCGATCCTTAAGTAAACGCACAATACGCGAATACTAGTTTAAATCAAATTCGACACCGAAAAACACATGGAAAAAATATACCCTGTTATCTGCATAACAACTTGCACATATATAAGCATAATATAATGTATTTTGACTTAATGCCTTTAAGTTACTTTAGGCTGATAATTACGTTCAGCTGAGCTATTAATGTTCTTTAGCTGTAAACTTGTGCGTTTCTCAACTTAATAGCAATACACTATAAAGAAATCTACAATCTCCTGATACAATGAAATACGAAAATGTTCTATAAAAAATTATGTTATGGTTTCAAAAAATATCCATACTGTTGAATGAAAATGTTGAATTTTTAACTGGTAAGAAGATCAAATTATATAAATTCATAAGTATCATGCTCTAAAAAAAAAAAAATCAGTGTTTCACAATCTGTTTCTAAAATTACATAATCAACTCTGATACATACAAATTATGTTCCACAATTACATTACAGAACATAACAGTTAATTAACACAATCTCTGTATGTGCTAATATCTTAATTAGACATGACATCCAAAATACAAGAAAGAAGTCTAAATTCAGTGAACAAAAATACTTAGGAACCCTCGTAGCTAATGAGTTTGTGCATAGGGCTGGCAAACTCATTATGCATAGTAAATTGTACTAGCAATCACTGTTGCAAAAGCACGTTAATATTTAATGAATCTTCACTATGACTCCAAACCTCTGAACGTAACGCTAAGGTCAAACACAAATGGCATAGATCGGTCAAAGGACATTGACTGGAGTGTAAATACCAACAGTCCACTAATTCATCAAACAATAAAGACAAGTTACTACAGACCGATACGCTACACCAGATTCCAATCATAATACGTGCATCATGTCTATCGAAATCACCATAGAGTAAAAATAGCATGCAATGCACTGGCGCGTAATCAAAAACACAGTCACACGGAAAAGATATGGGCATGCAATAGTGCATAATTATGAACATACACATTATTTGATGCAACGCCATATAATGCCCCATACTATACAATACAATAATACGTTATTCATACAGTAATATTTTATCCAAAAAATTAAATATAAACAATTTCCGCGGTGTAGAAACTCGGTGTAGAAATCATCCATTAATTTGAAAGGGCAACTCCGTATAATATGGATTCTACAAGCTGTCTGACTTCACCTCATTAATCACAAAGGCGTAAGGTAGTATCCATTTTTCTCATCTCATGCGACACATGAGCGCTGACCTTTAACGCAAAGCCGTCGCTGTGAAAAAATACAAATGAAAATTTTCACTGTAGTTACTTGTAAAATTTAATGTGGCAAGACGAAAGTTAATGCCACTTTTACCATCACCCGTGGTTGTGAGAATCTCCGGCCCCCTCATGGCTGTCAATAAACCTTCCTTCCCCGCTTGTGAACAACAAGGAATGCTCAGGGAGAAGCTGACAGTCAGTCAAGGGCGTTGTCGCTGTAGGCTGAAATAAAGTTTTACACCCAAGGTAGCGAAAACAAGTAGTAGTATTAGAAAGACTACCAATCTTATTATTACCTTTATTAATAATAACCTTAGGTTTTTGTTGGGCACAATTAGCATGCGATCTTCTATTATAATTGGAAGCATTATTATTTCTCTTTTGATAAAAATATCTGCCCGATGGCTCTTGTTGTCTTGTAGAAAAATTATCATATGATCGATAATCTCTATAGTAGTTATTTCCACTAGAATTTTTAAAATCCTTAGAACCAGAATTTTGATATCTGTTAGCCTTTCTTTGATTTCTTGGCAAAGAAGAATTACAATTTTGTACACTCCTTTGATACTGTTCGAGATCTGGATTATCTTTCCTAACAACACTGTTTCTAATCTTTTCTGTGGTGATATACTTAACACCTTGATCAGGAATAGGAATAATAGAATCATTGTGGTTACCAACACACTTAGTATTATTTCGGGCACAAGTACGATTAACTTTGTCATTAGTTATGACTTTATGGGAATTTCCACTAGTAGATTTATGGTTGGTATTATAATTTTTGCCTTGAAATTTCTCACAGTTTTTCTTGTTATCTACAGTACCGACTGTACCAGTAGAATTTCTTTTGTTGGCATGTCGCCAAGAATCAGTAATATTAGCATCACTGGTGCGTGAAAAATTGTATTTTCCGCGCAGGGATTTTCGACTACTATGTTTACTGTTAGTGTTTGCGCCGAGTGTCTGTTGCTGACTCGGTGCCTTTAAGACATGTTGATAATCAACTTTCTGTCTACCACTGTCAACATTGAAAGGAGACAACACTTTGCAGTCTAAAATAATATCTACCAATCTATTCACCCTGTTTCTTAATTCACTGATCTCCACCTTTTGAAGTGAAATCTCTTCACCCAATTTGTTGTTTAAATTCTCAAGTGTCAACCTTTTGTCACTTTCCTCCACCAGTAAATTCTCGACCTTAATCATTTTCTCCTTCTCAGCCATTAACATTTCTAATGTCCCTTCTTCATAATTTCCCTTATCTACCTTTAGTTGCTGTGTTTCAACTTCATTATTCTCATTATTCATTAGCTCCTCAACTTCATTCGGAAATACAGTATACATCTCTTCTTCCATACAAGAATTCACTTTACTCAATAAATCAAGAAGCGTCTCTGTATAAGACCTATCACGGTCAATTGTCTCAGCTTCTAATTTTCCACACCTCTCTTTCTTTTCCTGAAGTTGCTGCTTGAGATTACTAACTTCTCCATATTTATAATCCACTTGAATTTCCAAATCTTTGATTTTGCTCAATGCAGAATCTAACGCTGCTTTCACTTTAGTAAGTTCTGTGTTTGATTCCTTTAAATCATCTGTAAGTCTCGATACGGTTTCCTGTAATTCGCTCTCTTTAGCAATATTTTCTAAGAAATTTTCCCTTTCCTGTAGTGCACTTCGCTTGATGACTTTCATACGCTCCTCCTCTTCTAAATGTTTTTTCTGGTCATGAAGAATATCATTATAAATTATGTCTTTTAACCCCTCATCTTGTAACTCCTGTTTGTGATTGTTAGGAATGTCGTTGTGAATTATATCGTGTATCACCTCCGTCATAAAATCGTGTTTAGACTCAGTATTCTTGTGCAAAAATACCCTAAGGTAATGCACCAAATCCGCCAAATGCCTAGCCATCATTAAGTGAGGAACGGAATGAAATGTATCCTCAGCAAAAAACCTTAGGGCCCATGCCACATCAACCAAAAAACGGTCCATCACAAATCCTTCCAGCTGTGGGCCTCGCAATCTTTCACAATATTTACCTCCATCAAATATATATTGCAATATAGGATCCATATCCTCAGGATCTATCTCAGAATCCATAGTGGTTCAATCACCAATTCCACTATATATATTCACCACTTATAATTATTATCAGTTTATGTCCCTTAAAGTTTAGATAATTCCTTTTCCAGCTTACGAACTAAATATTTCTTCATAAGATTGAAAATATCTAACCATCTCTGTATACCATAATACCACAAGTTCTTGCGTATAGAACTTTTGTTACATCAGTATGAGAGATAAATTTATATCACTATGAAGTGTGTCAATATTATCACATAGCCTTAATCACATATCCTTAATCCCCATACTGGCCACCAAATGTTATATAGTGTTCCTTTATATTCACAATGTTATATCGGCCATCAATGATATATATGCTGTTTTATTATTTATGTCAATGAGTACTGTTGGTGTTCTGTCACTGTGTAGACTGTTTTCAGATATGTGTGTACAGTTACTCACCACATCGTAACACACGTAGAAGTCATCGAATGTCAAACAACTGGTGACGTTTCGAACACTTTATTCACGACACAACACAGACGAGAGACAGTTTACATTGCATCGAATAGCATCAATACTCCAACAGGGACTGCGTCCACTGCAGTCATAAACATCACTGTTAATACGACCATCACTATCCATTATACTCAAAAGGGACTGCGTCCACTGCAGTCATAAACAACACTGTTAATACGGCCATTACTATCCATTATAATCAAAAGGGACTGCGTCCACTGCAGTCATAAACAACACTGTTAATACGGCCATTACTATCCATTATACTCAAAAGGGACTGCGTCCACTGCAGTCATAAACAACACTGTTAATATGGCCATTACTATCCATTATACTCAAAAGGGACTGCGTCCACTGCAGTCATAAACAACACTGTTAATATGGCCATTACTATCCATTATACTCAAAAGGGACTGCGTCCACTGCAGTCATAAACAACACTGTTAATATGGCCATTACTATCCATTATACTCAAAAGGGACTGCGTCCACTGCAGTCATAAACAACACTGTTAATATGGCCATTACTATCCATTATACTCAAAAGGGACTGCGTCCACTGCAGTCATAAACAACACTGTTAATATGGCCATTACTATCCATTATACTCAAAAGGGACTGCGTCCACTGCAGTCATAAACAACACTGTTAATATGGCCATTACTATCCATTATACTCAAAAGGGACTGCGTCCACTGCAGTCATAAACAACACTGTTAATACGGCCATTACTATCCATTATACTCAAAAGGGACTGCGTCCACTGCAGTCATAAACAACACACATACATCTGCCGGATAATCACATATATCCCATAAGCATAAAAAATGCCGGTACCAAGAATATCCTCTGGTACACATCGAGAACATCGCTAAAAAAATCTCTTTCCCCTTCACTCGCTAGGAACACACTGTTACGAGCCCTATCGCTCAGTACAGTTCACAACACATCTCTCGGGTTAGCGAGCGACTGCTCAGTTCAAAACATTCCTAATCAAAATACATCTCACGCGGTAACTCGCCGCAGAGATGTTAGTAGTGATTACACGTTTTCTTCTTAGAACATACAAGTAAATACTAGATTGCACTTTTAAACAAATCAACAGCTGACTACCGCGCTGTTCAGGCGAGATAACAATAACCCGACCTGACAACCAGTCTTAATGATTAATTCCCTTCTTTTTTTATCATAAAAGATTAATATACCAAATATGACTTTAACAGTAAGCCTAAAAACTTAAAAGAAATGGAGGAATACTGTTGTCAGTATGCCACAGCACATCCCCATGCTACAGTTAGCAATTCTAAAGTGAAAGAAGGGTTGCCAGCTGCTTCGGCAACACCATATGGCCCTAATTTCAAAAAAAAATTTCAGGGTGCTCAACAAAATTGGAATAGGGGAAGTAATCAAAATTACACTCAGAAGCGGAGTAATCCAACACATGATGGTTCTTCGTCTATGCAGTGGAGACAAGATGGTAGTTCTCGTAATTTTAGTGGTAATAATTTGAGACACTTTCGCAAAGGCTATCCAAATAATAACTATTCAAATTTTCGAGGTAATCATTCTCGACGTCAAGATTATGACGATGGTGAATTTAGAAACCGGGATTCAAACCGGAATGATGATTACAATAGGCAATATGATAACAATTACAGGGGAAATGATACTCGAAATAATTACAGGGGAAATGATAGTCGAAATAATTACAGGGGAAATGATAATCGAGGTAGACCTAGGTTTAACAAGAAAAGACCTTACCAACAGGCAAACTCTGCGCAACAAGAGTTTGATGGAGCCTGTAATACAGTAAATGATAGTGGTAACTCTAGGGCTATCACTGGTTGTGCTTTCGATTTTGGGAGAGCAACTGAATGCCCCCAATGCTTAACATTGTTCGATTCATCGACTGTATCTACGCTAAGTTGTGGTCACCCTCTTCCTGCTCTACCTGCTACAGTTGCGCATGATGGGAGAGGATCTCTCATCTTACATAAAGGTCTAATAAATGATAGGCTAGTCTCAGTACTTTTCGATTCGGGATGTACTACCGTCGGGGTTAAGGAGTCTCTGATAGATCCTTGCTGTGCCACTGGAAAAACAATCAAATGTGTTACATTTGGTGGTACTATGGAAAGCTATCCTACTGCTATTATTAGGATTGACACTCCTTTCTTCACAGGAGATGTCCATGCATGTCTTCTTCCTAATCCTATTGCGGATCTTATAATCGGTCGTATTCATGGGGTTAAGGAATGCACCCCGCAACAAATTTCTAGTTGGGAAGAAGAAAACATTCAAACGGTCAATGCAGTGGTGACAAGAGCTCAAGCTCTTAATCCCCCAACTTCATCTGATAATAGTAATGAAGTTGATAGCCAAGACGAGCACTTGGTGATTTCCCATGACTCGTTTGTTAAACGTCAAGAAGAGGATCCTTCTTTGAAGAAATACTTCCTTCTTGCAAAGAAAGGGGATCCCAATCAAAATACGAATCACAAATCGTATATTACTATGAAGAATGGTATATTGGTACGAATGGTACAACACTCGGACAAGTCTATGCATTCGCAAATTCTTGTGCCTAAGTGTATGAGAGCCTTAATTCTTCGGCATGCACACGATTCTCAGTGTGCTGGACACATGGGTTTTTCCAGAACTAAAACTAGAGTCCTTGCGTCCTTCTTTTGGCCATTCGTGAATAAAGACATCCGAATTTATTGCCGATCTTGCAAAATTTGTCAAGAGGTCAAGTCTAGGGGTCCGAGACATGCTGCTCCTATTCAGGCTGCAGATATTCCGATTCGGCCGTTTCAGAAAATGGCTATAGACATCATTGGTCCGTTCAAAATTAAGTCAGCCAGAGGACACCAATTTATCCTCACTTGCGTGGACATGTGCACGCGTTGGCCAGAGGCTATTCCTCTGAAGAGCATATCAACTGTCGATATCGCTGATGCTCTTTGGCTCGTATTTTCTCGTCTGGGATTCCCCGGAGAAATACTGTCGGATCACGGCACTCAGTTAATTTCGGACGTTATGTCTCAGGTAATGGCTACGCTAGACATTAAAAGGTCTCTCAGTAGTATTTATCATCCAATGTCCAATGGATTGGTAGAACGTCTTAACAGGACACTAAAGAACTTACTTGGCAAGATAACGGAGGATCATCCTGAAGATTGGGACAGGGTTTTACCTGCAGTCCTCTTTGCCTATAGAGAGGTTCCCAACGAGCATACAGGGTTTTCTCCTTTCGAACTTGTCTTTGGCGCGCAACCGCGCGGGCCAATGTCCTTGTTACACGATTTGATAACTTCCGATAATATTGACGATGATACACAATCGTCATATGAATATGTTATAGCTCTTAGAGAAAAGATTATCGAATCGTGCAGGTTAGCAACTTCATCTTCCGAATTTGCGAAAGAAAAAGCTAGGCGATTTGCTAATAAGAAAAGACGCCTACGTCAACTTTGTCCTGGAGACAAAGCATATGTCTTACTGCCCTCAAGAGAGAATAGACTTCTCATTTCTTGGAAGGGTCCATACACTATAGTCTCGAAAATTTCTGATGTCGACTATATTGTCGATGTGGATGGAAGGCATAAAACCTTCCATATAAATATGCTAACAGAGTTTATTGAACGTCCAGACTATTTACAGCCTATTTGCCAGGCGACGGACGACTCTCCAGTTCAACATGGTCACATCTCATCCCTGTCCGTTATACAGGATGAGGAAACTATTTTTTCTGACGTGAACTTACCTCTTCCTGCGATTCCACTTACTTCAACGGAATCGTGGAGAGACGTTACAGTCTCTTCGAACTTGTCTTTTGAGGAACAGCGTCAAGTATCCTCTACGTTACAATCATATCAGGATGTCCTTACCGACATTCCTGGACACACAGATGTCATAGAACATGACATCATACTTACTGATCGTAATCCGATCAGAGTAAGACCATACCCAATACCTATTCATTTTCAAGCACAAGTCGAGAAAGAATTGGATGAAATGATTCAACTACAAATAATTGAACCATCCACTTCAGCTTATTCTTCGTCGATAGTTATTGTTCGAAAGAAAGACAATAACATACGTCTTTGCGTTGATTATCGCAAATTAAATCAAGTTACGAAGTTCGATGCTGAACCTATGCCGTTATTAGATGATCTACTTATTAGACTTTCTAAAGCTAAATTCTTTACTAAACTAGACTTGTCGAAAGGTTATTGGCAAGTCCCATTGACGGAACACGCCAAACCTCTCACTGCTTTTTCGACACCTAGGGGTCTGTTTCAATGGAATTTTATGCCTTTCGGGCTTATGAACGCCCCAGCGACTTTCGTGCGCATGATGCGACGAATTCTATCAGATCGTGCAGATGTCATTGCATATTTAGACGACATCTGTCTTTTCAGCGATACTTGGGAAGAACACTATGTGGGTCTAAAGGAATTGCTATCTACTCTACGTGAGCATAGTTTGACTGCTAAACCCTCTAAAGCTTTTGTTGGGTTTAGTGAAATTTCCTTCCTAGGTCATCGAGTTGGTCATGGTCTGTTGAAGACAGAGGACCAAAACATTTCAAAGATATTAAATATCTCGGTTCCGAAGACAAAAAAGCAAGTGCGTAGTCTCTTGGGATTGATACAATTCTATGGAAGATTCATTGAGAATCTGTCCTCCATTATGGCACCACTTTCAACGTTATTGAAAAAAGGTTCTCCTAATATGGTGCGTTGGTCCCAAGAATGCCAATCTTCATTGGATCAGGTTAAGAATTTGTTCTCATCTCATCCTATCTTAAGACTACCGACGATTGATAAGACTTTTGTCCTTCGTAGTGATGCCTCTTCCACTGGGATTGGAGCGGCACTAATGCAGGAATATTCAGGAACTCTGCATCCTGTAATGTATATTTCTAGGAAGCTGAATGCGGCAGAAAGGAATTACTCGGTTTTGGACCGTGAATTGTTGGCTATGGTTTGGTCCATTCTTAAGCTACAAAGGTTCCTTCTGGGCGCGCATTTCTTTATGGAAACCGACCAAAAAGCTCTTACGGCTATGCAAAGTAAGGATTTGAAGAGCTCGAGATCTACTCGTTATGCTATTGCTCTTCAGCCTTTCCATTTCACGGTGCGAGCTATCCGTGGTTCGGATAATGTGATGGCGGACATATTGTCTAGATGCCCACATGATTCCAGTTAAATCTTGTGTCCTAGTTTTTCCTGATATATTTTCAGACTTAGGTCTGTCCTTAATATCATAATATGTTGTAATACAAATGTATTTGGATGATGTTTAGATAATTTAACAAATTTCATTTTGTCCATCCATCAGTGATATGTTGCTAAAATAGCATTGACATTTGTATATTGCTATGATTATATTATTTAGTAATGTTTGATATATGATTGGTATTGCCAGCAACTTAGGTTTCTTGAATGGTATCCCTTAGTTTGTTTGGCTTAAAGGAAATATTTTCTCCTATGTTGGGAGATGATTTGTACCCTCTTCTATTGTACCTGATATTAGGTTCATTGTTTGCATGAGCACAGAAGTGATACTGGTGCTATCTTGCTCATGAACATATTAAAAAAAAAAAAATGCATTTTTTTTTTACAGGGGGGTGGTAGTAATGTTGCTGTCATTTTCGACGGAGTCATCTGTCAAGTTATTTGCTTATGTTTGTATCATAAGTATAATTGTGTCTTTACCTGCGATGTCAGGTTGATTAGGGGTTGTCTTCCCTTGTTTATTCATTCATTGTGTTTGACCTGTAGGGTCAGAGGTTGACAGTTCGGCGTAGGCCTATGGGAAGGTTTTTTAAGCGGGAGTGAGATATACTTCCGGGAAGCCGGGAGGTCCTGTTTTTCTGAAGGGACCAAGAGTCCATTGTTTTTCGGGGAGAATCTTCGAAGTAACTGCTATGGCAGTTTTCCCCAGTGAATCTCTGTGCGTCGGGATGACGACAGAATTCCTTGTGATGTTCTGAGGATTCATTTGCCAGGTAATACCGACCTTTATGCATTATTACGCTTTTCGGTGGCAGAACATGTAAAGGATTACCTAGGGTGAACAGCAGCTCACTGATCCGCCATTTCAGAACTTATATATTTGTGCTCGAGGTAGCCATCCAAGACTGTTAGTCTTATATTGTCCAGAAATCCAGTGACGAAGATATATTGTGGGAGCCGCAGATTGGCGGAACTTCTATCTACAATAAGTATTACTGCAGGGTTGATGATAACCTATTTAACAGAAGTACACGGCCGACGTCAGAACGAGGCCTGTGCTTCCGGCTATTATACTACAGCCTGATATGTGCAATTGGCGGGGAGTGCCAAGTTGCACCTGTGTGTCAAGGTAACTAAGGCATCTGACGCGTTTAGTCAGAGACGCCAAGGGCGACGCTACGAACTGTCATTATTGAAGAACTTTGCTATTGACCATGCACGTCTATTCTGATGTTTACCTTTTTGAATGCCAAATGTATACCTATCGATGTCAGGTCAGCATGACCTTGTTACACTGACTGTTCCTGTTGATATTATGTGTGTTCCCGTCAATAAATGTCTTGAAACATGCCTGCAGTGTCAAAGCATCCTTGATTACTGCATGTGAGAGTATGGGTTGCAGGATCTACATCTATACGAGCCTAAACACATTCGCGCCTTCATTCGCACCCACACTCAATTCATCATACGCTCGCACTACACATCTAACAACATGTATACTGTCTTGGGCCAGTGATCACATCAACCAAGAAAAAAAGACAGTTACAAGTCACCAAATAGGTGTGTTTATAGTCAAGACGTTCATGTGGCTTTAAATAGATTAAAATGTTTGTTTTCCAAGTTGCCTATATTGAGATTGCCTGATCCTTCTAAACATTTTACTCTTACAGTCTACGCTTCAAAAACGTCCATTGGAGGTTCGCTGTTACAAGAATGGAAGGGCTGTTTACATCCAACACTTTATGTTAGCAGGAAGCTAACGCCGACGGAGCAACGTTACCCGGTCATTGAGAGAGAGCTACTGGCTCTGGTGTTCTGCTTCTCTAAACTGCAACGCTACCTGCTTGGTGCAAGTTTTACACTCGAGACAGACCAAAGAGCACTTTCTTACCTGAAAACAGCGAGATTCAAGAATGCTAAAGCAGCGCGTGCCTCACTGGCTCTTCAACCTTATAATTACCAGATTAAACCCATCGCAGGAAAGGTGAACGTGATGGCCGATGTGCTATCCAGATGTGTGAAGCATCCGCTATCGCCAGTTGTTTCCGCAAATGCTGCTTCAATCCAACTTTGATGCTCAATAATAACACTACTTCCTTTGGGACAAGTCAGGAACTATTTCGCAAAAAGGTGGCATCATGAACTAAGGCACATGCCTTCTTTTAACTCATATAGTGCATACTTCAGATATTACAGCCACATTGCTTCTTCATGCACTTATACCGGTTGAAAAACTAGAGACACTATGCCAAGCAACATGATGATGATGAATTACTGTCCATCCAAAATCAAGATATATATTCAAGCGTTCGTCATATGATGTCTAATGCAATTGCTCAAGAACAATACTTCGCTACTTCATACATGTTGTACAATGACTTTTGGCAGTATGACAATCCAAGTCGGTACAATTCAGATACTTTGTTGCAATTCCCAAAATGTTTTGCAATAATTAACTGTCTCAAACGTTGAGTAAAAAGGGAAGTAACTAAAATTACTGACTACAAAGTTAAAAAAGGGACATAACAAAGAAATTATATCGCATCTTATACTTAAAAAATTCTCAAATATACAGAATGAACAATAGTATCTGTGCTGTATATGCTATTGCATGGAAGACAAACATCAACAACCGACATAGATGGGAAATGGATTTTCTTCAATGAACTATTTCTTTCCGGCATATATACTTAACTGGCAATCAATAACACTGATGTGCGAACTAGTGACTCACTGAAACTTTAATTCTTTTAAATACCTCTACAGGAAGAACTGTGTATGGTCTAACATGACCAGTTTTATTAACACTTGTGATATTACATTGGTTCATTGGTGTATCATTGTATGAATTGAATTACAGTGGTGCTTACACTTAGTATAACCTATATCCTTCATATGTGTAGATATTAAATAATATATCTTCATATGACATCTCATTAACATTGTCATTCACCACATGACATTGCATACATACAAATATTAATAACTATTTTGACTTATTGTCACAGTCACCACTTATATTTTAACTTGTCTGCCTCATTTGTTCTATTCTGTCTTTGATTGCTTATTACGCATTTCATTTGATAGATAGGTAGACTTACATACTGACACGACTTAGGGCGTTTGTTGACATGGTATGCTGTGTGAGTGCCATGACTGACATATTGACTTTTCTTCACTGCCTTCTAATTAATGTAGTTACCTCACATTTGTGTCAAAAGAGCGTCTGCTAACGATAATGGGTTTAGTTATTACTAAATACCACACCTTGTGTGTTAAATTGTCGATTATGGAGCACGCCTCTAGGTGCTATCATAATGATGACAGTTGAGTATTTGGATATTGTCATATGGTTTCTCCAGTGACCTTGTAAGATTGTACTATGAAAATAATGAAAAGTTCCTTTTCATTATTTTAATCCAGGGGGGAGGGGGGGTAAATGATATGAGTAAATATCATATCATGTTTTGTATTCGATCACTTCCTGATATATATTGTTTATACACGGTATCCCGTGGTTGCAGGAAGTGACGTCTTGACTCCTGCTTTGAATTGACAGCAGACGTCAGTTTTGATTTGGGACAAGCTAGCGTCTCTAACCGGCAGTCTGCTTGTGTCGTTTGACCAGTATGAATGAAATGTGTCCAGTAGGACCTGATTCTAGAATGTGTTAATTGCCTTTGGGCATCTTTATATTTCACCTGCAAGATCGATTACCATCACTGCCTTATGCTTTCATTAACAGTATAATGTCAGATTAGTCTTAGCAGTGTGTATGGAATTCTTGAGCACGTAAGTTGACTGTTCCATTAAAACTGAGAGTATCAGAATCAAGGAGAGTAGAGACATGTGCTAGTAAAAGCTACGATGTCATAACATACTCAAGTGGAGTAATGTGTTAATAAATATTTGTGAATCGTGCCAAGAAGTTAGGCCTTGTTACTGAATACCTGAGGTGCGGGCCAGGGAGTTTTGTGTGTGACTGGCCATATCTAATACTTATATTATAATTCCTCAAAGGGAATATGCAAGGAGAACCCTGGAGGGTATTCAGCAGGCCACTGTAATAAGGAGTGTCAAGCCTTTAGTCTAATGCACTCTTACCACAGGACGTCGGGAGGACAGTTCCTGAAATAATAAATATTCTCTTAAAATTACCCGTACCATGGAGGTTCTGTAATTTTGTAATTGTTGTCCAGTTAATTGTATTTTATTTAGTTTATTCTCCATTATTGTTTGTAAATTTGTTCGTCTAATCTTGCTATCCCCCAGTTATTAGATGTAATGTATGTTGTGAAATTGTGCTTGAATTGTCATAAGTGTGGTGGAGCCAAAATTTTGTTAATTTTTCTATAATTCTTGCATTTCTGCCTTGGTTTTTTTTCATTAGTATTTTCTTCAGTTGGCTGTAACACTGTTATACTGTAATCTTGTTGGTATTTCTATTATTTTTTTGCTCCTACAATAACATCTATAATTTCACGCAGTTGATTGATACTGAGTGGTGAAATAATTGCTGCTAATATTGCTAACAAGTTTAAAATATATAATATTTGAATTATTATTGGACAATTTCGAGTCAAAATAGTAGTGAATTATGGCTACCTTGGAATATTTTTCCAAGCATGGAAAGGAGTTTGGTATGGAAGGTGAGGCTTTAAAAACATATATTTCCACTTAGCTTGTAAAATAATTAAATAGGTTAGAAGACGTGGCAAGAGATCAGAGAATCTTAGCTAAGGAGAAGAGAGAAGAAGATTTAGCTGAGAAAAAGAGAGGAGGAGAATTAGTTGAGAAGAAGTGACAGGATGAATTGGCTCTTGAGCAAGATAATACAAGAAGAGAATATGTACTTGAGGAGAAAAAAATTAGCTCATGCTCAGAGAATGGCAGAACTTGAGTTGGAAAATTTAAGATTGCAACATAAACAGGTTTATTCGGTAGGTGATGAGGCTGGACAAAAAGACTATGGAACAGCAGGTTAATGAGTTTATTGGTAGGTGAGGCTCTTACTGCAGTCTGCACCATAGATGATCATACTAGAAATATTTACGATGCTGTGAAGGATTTGGTGCTAAAAAAGTATCAACCGGTGGAAAATGGTTACAGATTGAAACTGAAATAAGTGTTGCCTGATTCATCTAACGATTTTGCTGAATTTGTTTCATCAATTAAGCTTTGCTTTTTTAGATGGGTTGATCAGTCAAAAATTGAAAAAAACTATTGATGGGCTGGCTGACTAAATTTTAAGAGACAAAGTGCTGTCTTCAGTCAGTGGTGACTTGTTATCCTTTTTGCAGGAGAGAAAACCTGAAACATTAGCTGCTGTAGAAAATCTTTGTCGACAATACGAAAGTGCTCATCCTGGTAGAAATCTTAGCAGGAATAACATAAAGGATTCATTGCCAGTGGCATATGCTAGAACTATGATGTGTAATCCACCCAGACAAAGATCATATAGCATGGACATAAATTTTCGATTTAATCGAGAAAGTAATACTGGATCTATCAGAGGGATCTATAATTTTAATGATGGGTTCACAACAATCTCAAAGAAATTTTCATTCATATGATGATGGATATAGACATCAACAATCATCGTTAAGACCTAACAAGAATTGGAACAGGGGTGAACATAATTTCCAGTCAGGCAGAGGCAAGGGTCATTCTATAGGAACAATGACAATAATTTCAACAACATAAATTCTCAACAGAACAATCACTTTCGACGTTCTAGGAATCCTGAACGTTCCAATGCAGTTGTGCATCAAAGTGACAATAATACAATCCAAAATACCGATGTTGTTTCTCATGCAAATGCATGTAATGTGGACTTATTCAATAGTACTAATTGTTCTGAATGTAATTCTTTATTTCAGCCAGAGGGAGTTCATAGGCTCCAGTGCGGACACCCCTTACCAGTAATGTCCTCTTATAATGATACAGGATCAGTGATATTTGATAAGGGCTTTGTGAACAACCAACTTGTTTCGGTACTCTGGGACATTGGATTCGCCACTGTGGGGGTTCGAAGTTCATTAGTGGACCATGCTGATTACACAGGCGAACAGGTCCAGTGCATTACATTCGGGGGTATAGTTGAATATTATTCAACTGCAGAAGTATTTTTGGATACCACTTATTTTACAGGCAGGACTTTATTATGTCTGTTGTCAAAACCAGCCTCTGGAATAATTTTGGGTAATATCCCTGGGCTTCATGCATGCACTAATGAAGATATTTTGAGGTGGGAGCAACAACGACATGTACGTTTACGATCACATGATCTTCCTCCCATCATTGAGGAGTCCCTTGATGATTTCAAAACTATTGAGAAATAATCAGATGTCTATTTTGACTCGAGTGCATCACTGGGTGCTGTTGATATGGGACTGGCCACATCCATCATGGATGATGTGATGCCTGGCATTGTTGATGACAATGGTGTTAATGTGGACCATCCACATCTATCTTGGATGATGTGATGCCTGGCATTGTTGATGACAATGGTGCTAATGTGGGACCACCCACATCCATCGTTGATGATGTGATACCTGGCGTTGTTGATGTTGACGTTAAACGGACGTCACGTTTAATTTTGTTGTATACTCTTCAGTCAAAACTGTATATTTGGCTATTTCTTTTCTTTTTTCCTTTGTCTTTTTACTATGTGGTTCTTCCTTTTCACGTAGGAATTTAATGGATATTAATATTACTTAAGCTTTTTTCTTTCAGATGCTGGCATACCATGATTTCATGTGGTATGTTCTGGCCACTGTAGTGGGTAGTGTGGCGGTTTTAACGATGTTATTTTTTTCTTCAGGTGCTACAGGTCGTGTTACACCATTTACAGACCATAATAACTTCATTCTTCTTCCTATGCAGGGAGGTGAATGTTTTATCTCCACCAATGCTGTACAGGAGGTCTTGTTTCCCATTGGTACCTATGATAGGGCTAATAATGTTGTACATTTTAATGGTCATTTATGTAGAATGCACACATCTTGAAACTATACTTTGACTATTTGAATGCTATTTTCTATGCTGAACCTCTGCCTTTGTTCGATTCTATTTTGGATAGACTATCTACTGCTACATTTTTTCAATAAATTTGATTTGTCTAAAGGTTAATGGCAAGTTCCCTTGTCGGACAGAGCAAAACCTTATACTGCTTTCGCTACACCATTGGGACTGTTCCAGTTTAATTTTATGTCTTTTGGTCTCGTTATCGCTCCTGCGACTTTTGTTCGTATGATGCGAAAAAAAATTTTCTGATCGTGGTGACGTTATTACCGATATTGATGATATTTGCCTTTTTCATCAACCTTGGTTAGAACGTGTTCTTGGAATTCAGTTTTTGTTGACTACTCTTCGTCTCCATCATCTAACTGCTAGACCTTTGAAAACTAAAATAGGTTTTACTGAAATCTCTTTTCTTGGTCATACAGTAGGAGGTGATTTTCTTAAGCCTGAAGATTCCACTATCTCTAGAATCCTGAATCTAGAGATTCCTAAGACACAAAAAAAGTTTCGCGGTCATTTAGGTCTTGTAAGATTCTATAGAAATATCTTGCCTAATGTTTCAGAAATTACTTCAGTTCTGTCTTCGTTATTAAGCAAGAGCTCCCAAATAAGATTGTTTGGTCCCATTCTTGCGATGCATCTTTAAATTTATTGAACTATTACATGTCTAAATCACCAATTTTAAGATTGCCTGATACTCGATTTCATTTTATCCTTAGAGTCGTCGCCTCTTGATCGGGAATAGGTGGTACACTTATGCAGGAATTTGATGATTGTTTACATCCAATTATGTATGTTTGTCGAAAGTTGACACCAACGAAGAGAAAGTATCATATCGTGGAGCGATAGTTGTTCGCTGTGGTGTATTGTTTCTCCACATTACAGAGATACCTCATTGGCGCGAAATTTGTCTTGGAGACAGATCATAGAGCCCTGTACTATCTGAAAAATGCAAAATTTCGTAATGAGAGGGCTGCCAGAGCATCACTTGCGCTCCAGCCCATTGAATATGACATCCGTGCCATCAAGAGCAGTCAAAACGTTGTTGCAGATGTATTGTCACGTTGTGTCAAGGACTCTCTGTCACCAAACAATGCGGAAATTGCGGGTACCGTGTGAAATTACGGCTAACCTATTGACTGTCTTCGTCACGTGTTGACCCGTGGAACATTGCACTTTTCGGAACTTTTTTGGCTGACATTGCTGATGCTAACGGAAATTTTCAGATTTATTGCTGCGGTCCGAGGATGGTATGTACAATGACTCGTTGAGTAATGCTAACGCTGAGAACTAACTTGAATTTTCTCATCTGAAATTGAAGGAAATCTCTCAATGACTCTTGTGACAGTACTTACAATTATGGATCGGGTCACTAAGACCCTGATGATGATGAATGCTGATATCGCCTATTTCGAGTTGTAACTCTTTCTACTCAGCGTATTACGTGGATGTCTTGTACCTTATTAACAGTGGTCATACTCGGTTTATGTGCAAAAACACACACACATTTATTAATAATCTAATAATCATGTAATATTTGGAGATTTTGAAAGCAAAAACTTCATTTGTGCTATTATTGGACCTGCGTCTACAGATTAAGGGACAGAACTCCAGTTTGCTTCGCATGGTCAAGGGGAATTACCAAGAATACTCCTATCGTGCCCTTTTCGGTTCGCTATCCGTGTGGACTTTGCACTTTCGTACTTAAGGTGAACATACTATAATATGGCGGAGAATCATGGACATTAACTTTGTGCTTATTTGGAAATATTTTCGCTGGACTTTGGCAGACGGCGAAACTAAGAACGCAGAAGTGCAGAGATCGTCTGCAAGACTTCGAGGATTGTGTGTCATGGCGAGTGGACTCATGTGTTTGAGCTCCTGAAAATATAGCATTTATGTACATCCATATGTTGTTCAATCACTAGTACACCAAGATCTTCAGTGGGGTGTATCGAGATATCTTCGTTTACAGGGAGTGTGGATTCTTAATGTCGAGTGTGATAGATATAATAAAATATGAAGATTAAAAATGACATTGTTGCAGACATGAACTGACTGCCTATTGTATATCGACGACTGCATATTGTTTGCCATTTCATATATTGGCTTTAACTATACTGAACCTGGAGCAGCGTGAGTTGTTAATAAACAGTGTGTATATCGTCCACTTTGTCCTTTGTGGACGATATTGATTCGATATTGATTCATATGGATATTGGCTTGTTGCAGTGTCTACTTGTTCTACCCTAGCAGTGATCTTGGCCACAGTAACCATCCCGTTACTCAATAATGACATTCACAATATAAAAGACACGCAACAGCATCTCTCATTTCTATATGGCATGTCATCCGCTGTAGATACTCTCCAAGCTAAGATGTCTGATTTCTCATTGCTGCTTACCTTTGCATGATAAGGACAATATATCTTGATGGCGTAGACGATCATGGTTCTTCACAATAGCCGTCTCCTGCACTATTTATCGGTTGTGTTGTTGATGTCTTTTCATGTCATGATGTTAAACTGTCCTGTATCTTCTCCCTTTGTCTTAGTCTTGTCTATTTTTCCTTCAATCTTTCCTCGTGACACGATATCTTAGAACTTTTTTCTTCTCATGATATACCCAAAGAGAAAGATCTACTTTCTTCTAATGTGCGTATTAAGCTTCGCGCGCTGAATGCTATCAGAACATCGCCAGTACTGTTTTTTATCTGTCTATGGTATGTTAAACATTTTTGTGGTGACAAAAATGTGCCTGTGGCTTTCAGAGTATGTCCTGCTTGTTTACCATTTGTCCATAAAACATTTCCGTACACTAGGATGGATCTATATATGCCGAAGAGCTCTCTCTCTCTCTCTTTCTTTCTCTCTCTCTCTCTCTTTCTCTCTCTCTCTCTCTCTCTCTCTCATTCTATCACTCCCTCTCTCAAGTGTTATTGCAGTTATTTTTCTAAATATACTTTATTTCTTGATTAACTAAATGAAACGTGTTATGTGAAGAAAAAATAGAACTCCAGCACAGAACCACCATTAAGATAAAAGACCAAAAAAAAAAAAAAGAAAGCAGAATTAAACGGAAGGAAAACAAGAAATTCCAAAGTAAAGGCCCAAGAAGTGAACGCAGAAGCAAAGAAGTAAGAAGAAGTATCAAAAGACATGAGAGGAAATTTACTGAAGAGTTGGCAAAAAAAGCAGAGGATGCTGCAGCCCAAAAAAATAGACATGTATAACAGCACCAAGAAGCTAACACGGAAATACAAGAAAGCATTTAGCCTTATTGAAGACAAGGATGGAAAACTGCTTAGTAATATACAAGAGCTAGTGACGAGGTGCAAGGAGTATTTTGAAGATCTTCTCAATAGACCAGCTCCACCAATTCTCACAGATATCCAGGCAGCAGAAGAAGAGCTACACATTACCTGTGAAAGACCAACGAAGGAAGAAATAAAGAAAACTATAAACTTCCTAAGAGATGGAAAAGCGTCTGGTCCAGATGGCATCCCAGAAGAGACGATTAAAGCAGATATTGACATGGCTATATAGATATTATACACATTACTTGTAAAGTGAGGGAGAGAAGAAATGCCAGTATATTGGAAGGAAGGATATCTAGTTAAGCTGCCTTAAAAGTGAGATTTACAAGCGGACACAAATTACAGAGGAATAATGTTACTATCAGTGCCAGAAAAATATTAAACAAAATCATCCTTTAGAGATTAAAAGAGTATATAGACAAGCAACTGAGAGATGAACAAGCAGGTTTTCGACAAAACAGATCATGTTCAGATCAGATAGCCACATTGAGAATAATAGTGGAACAAAGTCTAGAATGGAAGTAACCACTTCACTTTAGAAAAGGCAATTTACAGTGTAGATAGAGAATCACTTAAAAAAACTAATGAGGCATTAGGGTTTTCCCCTTGTAGCAAAATGGACAGGAACCACTTTTAAAATTTCCCCGTAATTTAGTAATCTTTAATTAATCGCTATGTAATACTATATATTTTTCGGTCATATAAAAAGACATAATAGTCTGGAAAAAACAGTGATGGAAGGCATGGTCCCTGGAAAAAGGGGAAGGGGTCGACCTAGACGACGGTGGACCCAGGACATCACAGAGAGTCTGAACTTGTCTTTGGCTGATGCAGGTCGACTTGCCCAGAATCGTGATGCGTTCAGAGCAGCTGTAATGGAGACAACGTTCTGGAAAGAATACGTCACATGATGATGAATACTATATGTGAGATCATAACGAGAGAATTACCTGATTATGCTGAGACAAAAAGGGAGGCAACAAATCAAAATTGCTAACAGAGAGCCTATCAAACGCAGAAGAGGTGAAAGAGAGTCCCAATCGGAATGGGAGTGGGAGATTCAACCAGATTCAGACTGAGCCAATAGGAATGATGAAAAGGAGCACGAATCAGACACAGGTTCAACCAAGTCATACTGACTGGAAAAGGGGATATAAAGCCGTTTCAGACTCAATCCTTCACGTCCAAAATTCACTTCAAGATTTTACATATGAGAAGCGTTCAGCAGAATGGTCCAAACGAGTAAGAAACAACAAGCCATAGCAGACAGCTGAGAAGTGAAGCTGACTTGCACTTGTGAAGCCGACTGCTTAGCGAGAAGCTCAGCCCAGCCCTCGTGATATTGTTTATGAAGAGTACGTTTAAAACAATGTATCGATTATGAAATATTTGAGTGCCATGTAATTTGATGTAATATTTAACATTAATGTTAACATTGACTTTGATTTTCGGGCTTGTATTTTATCTTGGAGCTCCTAAAACCACCCTGTCAACCAACTAAATATAACTTAAACCCTGAACAGCATTGACGAAGAAAGAGTCCTTATCAGGACTACACAGTGCTAGCTATAACATCTTAGTCCATTTTCATTTTAGGGCTTAGCTTTTCTTCTTCTTCTTCTTCTTCTTCTTCTTCTTCTTCTTCTTCTTCTTCTTCTTTCGCCTTTAAACTTCCACATTTATGACTGTAATAAAAGCAGCAGTCAACTCAAGGTTCCCGTCATCTCCAAACAGTTTTTCGTTGACAGAAGTGGTGTGGCCGTCTGACAGACCACTTGAGCATTTATTCGTGCTAGAGTCTAGTCATAAATACTAAATAAATAAAATACCATTCTCTATAATAAATAAGCAGAATTCTTAACTAAAATAAAAAATAACTCGAGAAACTTAAGAGTAGGGTACAAGGTGGTGGAAATCAGCTAGGTAATCGTTTGTGAAAATGCAAGCTAAATTTACCCGACAGTTGTCATAGAAATATAAGGATGCAGGTTAAAGATAGCAACATCACGCCATCAGCACGTGATGTTTATCCAATGAGAAACGTAGCTATCTCAAGCTGACTACAAAACGTTGCCGGCAAGAATAATTAAACAGTCAGTCCTGAAGAAATATTCCACGTAGATGGACGTGTGAAAACCGTCTAGTTTTTAATATTCGAAGTTTTCTTCAACATTTTTAGTCCAAGATTTCTTTAACGTGATATTGTTCACGTGAAATAAGTGTATTTTTATTCAGCCACATGTAAGTAAAGTCTCGCCTCGCTATTATTGTTATATCAGACATTTTGCACATACTCAAAGATTTCAATGGATCAAATAAAATGGACGTTTGAGTTTGACTTAGGAAATAAGGCAAATAAAGTAACCCCAAAGCAACGAAACTAAATAGGAGTCTTTGTCAAATCTAGAAGATTTGTGAGGAATATGAACGATAGTGATTACTACTATTAGTCATTCTATTGTGACGCCATTAGACAGGAAGTATGTACCTCATGAAAAGAAATGAACAACTTCGGGTATTATACATCCATGTATATATTATTGAGTTTTTGCTTGAAAAGCCATTTGAATTCAGTTGTTGAAGTTAAATAAATCCTAAGGAAAATAATACGACTCTTGGGGATTTTAAGCTTGTTGAAATGATTGGATGGGTGTGAAAAAAATCGAAAAAAGGTGATTCGTCTTACGATGAAAAAAGAATAAGAAAATAGCCAACGTTACGGCCACAAGGCCTTCGTCAGGGAAAGGAAAGAAAGTGAAGGTTAGATAGGACACATAAGAACCTAAAACAATATAAAAATTAAAACTAGGTACTTCCCTGAAGTCCTAACGCTTATAGGCGCGTGCCAGGAAAAGGAAATGACTACCACCACCGGATGTACACAATACATACTTAGAGACTAAAAAACGAAACTGAGCAATAAACTACCCAAACGTAATATAAGTGGGGACTGGAAATAGAAGGGAACAGAATGAGTCGAAGATAAATACATAAAAAATAAAATAAAATAAAAAATCTAGACATATTAAAAACAGTGTATTATATATTCATGCGTATAATTAGAGGGCGGCAGAAAATAGAAAAATGGGATAAGAGTGGAAAGAGTCAAAGTAGAACAGGAGAGGAAAGGGTGACCTCAGACAAAGGTGTGTAGAGTATTGAGCCCAGCTGGTTTTAGACACCCCATGCTGTGAATAAGACGGTTCTCAAGCTGTTCTCGGCTAGCAGTGTCAGAGGAGCAGGATCTGATCGCCGTAACCTGGATGTCGATGAGACCCTGGTGGTCAGGGCCATTAAAGTGTATGGCAACTGGTGTGGATTTGTTCTGAGAGATGTAATTCAAGTGCTGGCTGAACCTGTCCCCAAGTCGTTTGCCTGCTAGGCCAATATAGGTTTTGCAGCAACGTTTACATATGATCGTATAAATGACGTTGCGCGACTCTCATGTAAAGCTACTAGTGATGGTGTACGTAGCCTAAGGAAAAGCCACCTTGCGGGTTGAGATGACATACTTGCTCGTGTTGCATCGTGTCCGACCACAGGGTAATGTGCCAAAGTGAGTGGCATTCTCCTTTGGGAAACGGCTGTGAACAAGAAGATCCTTCAGGTTCTTGTCGCGTCTATATGCCACCAAAAGTGCTTCACCAAATACTTCTTGGGTCACAGACTCTGCTTGAAGGATAGGTAAGTGGCGGAAAAGGATCTGTTTGACTGCAGTACTGTGAGGGTTATAGATCAAGATTAATTTAACTCTATCCGAAGTGGATTTATAGTGAGGTTTTAGGGCCTCCTGACGAGAGATGGAGAGAACACGTTGGAAGGCAGAGGTGAGAACATGTTCGGGATAAAATCTGCTACGGAAGAAAACAGAAATCTAATGTATGTCTTACCGAACATGAAGAATTTATGTATGATTCGACTACAGGAGGTTATTACACCACTAAGAACATGAACAGATAGAATGATTGGATGCATTTGTCTTGTTCTCATTTTAACTCTAAACCACTAAAGCTCTCAACTTTCACCAACAGTAGGAGGAATGGAACGATTTCTGTCCCACACAGACAGAGTGTGAGTAATCAACAGCTCTGGCGAGCTTTAAGCCAGTAAAACAATCACTCACATAGATATTAAAAATATTAAAGGAAAAGTCAAACATGATACCTAAACCACTAGCCCAGCCCGGCTACATAATAACATAAAAGATGCCGTGAAAGTCTTTGGATGGATAGGCAACCCTGCAGCCCGGTTATATATATTAAAAATGGTACCTTGAAACCAGTCCATGAAATAGTATACATATGATGACGATTACAAATGATATTAAAAATGATGCCCGTGAGCAGTCCTTCTACAGAGAGCAAAGGATCACTGTGAACCACTAAACAACAAAATAAAATCACTAAAATGGAACAACTGACAATGCACCTACAGCAACTAAATGTGGACCAGCAACAGACACAGCAACCAAATATGGATCAGCAACAGCTGCAACACCAATATTACAGGCCCAACAACTGCAGCCTATAGCCTCAATACCGTCGCCACCCATCACTGAGCCCACCATGCTAGCGCTACAGCAAATTACGACAACATTGCATAACGTAGACCACTATGCAAAGTTTACACAAATCAGGTCTATCATCCCGCCTTTCAGCGGCGATACAAAGAAATTCAGGCGCTGGTTATCCGACATTGAAAAATTCGCCTCCATAGTTGATGCTCTAAATGATACAGAAAAGAAGTGCATCGCTTTCTTGAGCTCAGACTCCCTAGTCACAGATTTTTTGCGCAGGAGGGGACAGTTATACCCAAATGAAACCAATGCCTCCTTGAAGAAGGAGCTAATTCAAAGATATGGGGATATTGTGGATGACATGCACGCTTGGTCGTTGCTAAGATAGATCCGACAAGAGAAAGACGAGCTTGTACAGTTCTATTGGGATAGGCTTTTGAACCTGGGAGAGGAAGCATTTTGTGGAGGTTCAACGGATACCCCAGAAATAGAAAGAACCTTGTTGGTATTTTTGTAAATGGCCTATTTGCAGATCACCTCAAACTGCACTTAATTCGTACAGATACCAAACCATTACTCACACAATTCAGGCTGCTGTCACATAAAAAAATGTCCGCAAACGCTTCCACTAGCGTGTCGGCAGAGAACCGAGAGTAGAGCACAGAGGCGTAGTGGAACATGAGCCCATGGAAATGGATCATTCCCGACAAAAGTGGACTCGTCCGGTAGCTTACAATGGGAATAGCAACCGTCCTCATCGCCCACCTGTACAGAGGCCGGACATTGTTTATAGCGTCAACCAGAGTGGTTGTTATACAAGGTACATGTGGGAAAACGGGTCATAATTTTAGGACCTGCAGGGCTAACTTTTGACACAAGACTATTGTACAGTGATGCCTATTACCAGCATCAGAGACCCGTATATCAAACCAGTCATGCTATACCACCCTGCCGACACCCCTCACGACCGCAGTATACCAGAGGTGCACCACAACCTCTTATGCACCAGGGAAACGGCAACACCATGCACTAGGCAAGACCGCTAGTGGTGAACACAACATCAGAACACATAATGATTCTGAAAATAGGTCTTTCAAAGGTGAGAGGAAACAAAACAGAGATATAAATATGTATCCATCCCAGGAAAAACAGGAGGAAATTTTAAACACTGAAATTACCATCCATCCAGATCCCAGTTCCTGCCTGTTGACCATTCACGATAAAATTGTTAGGGCGCTGATAGACACGGGGGCATCGATTAGTCTTATTCGATACCAGTTGTTAAAAAAAATTCAACATCCAGTGAAATTCCAACATTCTAACACGTACATGGCATTGGTCACAGGACAAGAATTAAAATCGGTAGGCACTACGTGGATCACTTTTAAATTGGGAACTTGCAAAATTGTACACCCCTTTGTAATCACAAAAGGTATGTCCAGAAATCTCATTATAGGACGGCACTTTCTACAAAAGCACCAAGCGAGAATATACTTTGATCTTCATAAAATTAGAATCCAGGATGAGTATATAGAACTACAAGATGACATACACATTGCATCATTGGTACACCTCACCGCCCCTGTCACTATAGCACCAAACTCTTTACTAATAGGGAAGGCACGTGTTAAGAATTCCTCTTTTATTATGCCAGGCCAAACAGTTCAAGTCGAACCCCTGAGAGATGAGGCAATAAATGATGTCCCGTTAATAATGATAACAGAGGGAATCGCTGAGGTTTCCACGTCCAGTGATTTTCCCATTATGATCCTTAACACTTCAGGGAAGGCCACCACCATTAATAGAGGTACGATTTTAGCACAAGTTGACACATCATCTCTAAAGCAGGTAACAGCGGACAGGAGATTCGCCCAGTTCCCCTCACCTACCATTCACAGACGTCATGCAGACTCTACGTTTGGCAGGCACCATAGTGTAAAGAGAAGGGGTACAGAACACTCAAGTATAAGAAATAACTGGAATGATAAACCTGACAATAAATGGGTTGATGAAGCAACAGCAGGAAGGAAATGTCATAAAGATTACACCCCACGATCTTTTATTAGACGCTCGATGGTTGAGAAACGAGGCCACCCATATATCGGTCGACATGAAAGAGAAATGCTATTGTTCAGTCAAAATCGCAGCCATTCGTTCCACCCCTCTAGTGTGCACAACAAATACACCCCGGGCCACCCGTCTGATTTGGTCAAGGAGAATGAAACTTTTCTGCCAGGAAGGTATCCTACACTACAGAAATTTGATCCATGTCCAACCGCCCAAGATGACTTTATGTATGATTCAACGACAGGAGGTTATTATCCAGTACAGAGATCTAATGTATGTCCCACCGATCATGAAGAATTTATGTATGATTCGACTACAGGAGGTTATTACACCACTAAGAACATGAACAGATAGAACACCACTCCTTCACCTAGAAGGAGAAGGATATCTTACATCCCAGAAGGATATGATGACAATTGTTTGCCAGATCATCGTAGAGTAACATACGCGGACAGGCAAAGTTACAATGTTGAAAACAGGAGGAACTTGCATAAACATAACAATCGTCCTCAGTATAAAATGGATAGACAAATGATTAATGTAGTAACGCACGAGAATCCACGTAGAACATGGCAGAGACAGCAGTACCCAGTCCAGATCATATCCAGTTCAGATCCCAGAAGAGTACAGTCAGTTACACCAATAAGGAATTCTCAAAGATATCCGGGATCCACTGACCGGAAATTATCACAGGACGTAAGAAACTCACCCCATTATTGCCGCAGCGGAGTAGAGAGCACATCTCATAAATTCCATGAGAGATCGGGCAGCACATAAAAGGGTAGATTATCCCAGCTGCTAGAAATCTTAAGTACAACAGAAGAAAATAAACCACGCTTTACGAAATTTGTCACGATGCATCGGGACGTTTTTGCCTTAAATGATATTGAATTGGGCAGCACAAAATACTATCAAAATGGACATCCAAACAACCACTGAGGAACCAGTACATTTAAAGCCATACCACACCCCAATGAAAAACAGGGAACTTATCGAAAGGTCTATAAACGAGATGTTGGCAGCTGGAATTATCGAACGGTCCAGGACCCAATGGTCCTCTCCAGTTGTGATTGCAAGAAAGATGGATCCAGTCGTTTTTGTTGCGATTATCGTGCTCTCAACAAAATTACAAAAATCATTTCTTACCCCTGGCTAGGATTGATGATTTACTGGCAACATTGGGGAAGTCTACCTAGTTCACCACACTTGATGCAAGGTCGGGTTTTTGATGCATTCCGATGACTCCAAATGCAAAACAGAAATCCACTTTTTGTACTCACGTTGGAAGTTTTGCATGGAATGTCATGCCTTTTGGTCTCAAGGGTAGTCCAGCGACATACATGTCTTTAATTGATGAAGTTCTTAAGGGTTTGCAGCCATTTGCGCTGTCCTACATATATGACATACTGATTCACACAGCAGGATCTATTGAGGATCATCTCCAAAAGGTGGAAGTAGTGTTCGACAGACTTCGACATCATCAAATCAAACTTAAACTGGCGAAGTGTGAATTTTTGAATACAGAAAAGAAGTACTAGGGATTTGTCATAAATCGTGATGGCATTAGATCAGATGGGGATAAAGTAAAAGCTATTAGAGAGATGCCCAGCCTTAAAATAGTCAGCCCTATCAGGTCTTTTATTGGATCTGCTGGATATTATAGACGCCACATTATCAACTTCTGCAGAGCAGCCGAGCCTCTAATTGGCCTCACACGCAAATATGCACGTTTTCGATGGACTGCAGATTGTCAGAAATCATTTGAATATTTAAAAAATGCCGTAACCACCATCCGACTTCTTGGACATTCGGATACCTCTCAACCCACGATCCTATATACTGATGTCTCGGATAACGCGATCTTTGCTTGCCTTTTACAACCAGTATTGTCTGATGAAACACCCATCCTGCCAAATATTACAAATGAGAAACCGATTGCATTCCTGTCCCATGCATTGTCTAAATCACAAAAACGATGGACCACTACTGAGAAAGAGGCATACGCGATACATTATGCGATACACATGTAGGATTTCTATGTTCGTGGTAGCAAACTCATTATCCGGACTGACCACCAACCCCTTGTTAACTATCTTACAAAAACACAGGAACAGCCGAAGAAACTGCAGACATGGTCGATGAACTTACAGTCGTATGATACTACCATTGAATACATTCCAGGAACATTGAACACATGCGCGGACCTATTATCCAGAGTTTTTTATGATGGTGAACCAAATACAAACGTCAACAAAGACAAAAATGATGCAACATCGACCGAGATCGACGATAATGCAAAAGAAATGAATGCCATAACTTCTCAAGAACCAGGTAGTTCTTCAGAGCAAACACCCCTGGTGGAAGATGAAAACCAAAATATATTTGATATCTGCATAGAACAGTCTAAAGACATTGAGATAGCCAAAATTATCAAACGTGTGAAAGATCGATCATAAACATAAAGACTTTACTATTCTTCCATATGATGAAGCACTGTATTTTATAGATGATAAACAAGATGGTCGGCTGAGAAAGGTCATTCCTACACATATCATATCTAAGGTATTGTTACAGTTTCACGATAACAAGGGTCACATGGGCCGAGACAAAACTATTGATGTGATCAAAAGACGGTACTTTTGACCAACTATGTACAAAGACATTATTGAGTATGTTGCTACGTGCAACACTTGTAAACTAAGATATATGAAACCCCACTCCATACCTCTTCAAGAAATGCAGCCCTCGCATTTTCATATGCAAACAGTAAGCACAGACATATCCTGTCCATATCCACTCTCCCACTCAGGAAACATATATTTGTTGCATCTTGTAGACCAATATTCAGTTTGGCCGGAAAGCTACCCCCTCAAAGATGCCACATCAGAGTCCATCACTCAGTTTTTCTTACAAGAATTTCTTCCTCGGTATGGCTGTCCCCAAAGAATCGTTTCAGATAATGGGAAACAGTTTACCGGAAACCCATTTAAAGCCACCCTCAAGAAATTAAACATAGTACACACCACAACGAGTTACTATAACTCTAATTCGAATGGAAGAAATGAACGAATGCATGCTACACTTCATGAGTTAATCAGCAAATACATCAATGGTAATCATCAATATTGGAATATTTACATTAACCAAGCCCTCGAAACCATACATGTCAGTATCAACGACACCACAGGCATGTCACTATTTTTTATGTTGTACGGTTGAGAAACAGAAGCAACACGACAAATCAGCTAAACTTGAAACGTTCAAAATTGGTGAGAAGGTCTATTATAAGAAACATGTACGAAACATGAAATTTGGTAGCCGCTGGATTGATGGCTACAAAATCATTAAACAGACATCCCTTGTCAATTACACCATCTGGCACGAAGAGAAAGATATCACCACGAAGGCACACGCGAAATAACTTCATCGTGATGACCACCACCCCATGGTGCATAAGACGACATCTACTCGACCAGCTAGAAAAGCCACGTTACATTACCAACCCTCTAGTACCACTTCATCTGAAATGACGGACTCTGAATTAGACCAAAATGATCCTACACCTGCGCCACCCACATATGCAATCCAACAACTAATACGAGAAAGAAATTCCTCGGAAAGTGAAGATAACATTCCCCTGACAGAACTACGCCAACGTCTTCAATACCGCGACTCACGTATACAGAATGATGCAAACATTCTGCCGACATCACCAGCAGGAAATACTACGTCCGCCATTATACACAATCAAACCTATTCACGTAGCGAACATTCATCCTCAATTTACCATACCTCCAACTCCGAATAGGATAGTGACGACATCAAACCGTTAATGCGCTACAAGGATACAGCTGTTTATCCCACACAGAAAGATCTTGATCGTGATACTCAGCGACAAACAGATACGAGTTTCCATACTGATCCAGCATCATATAATTACTCACATGAAACAAACGTTGAAACAGCAACTAACCTATATCAACAAGGGACAGATATAGACGCGTTAGACCCGGATATCAGCGTAGAATCCATGGACAACGCTCCACCACTTGCGATCTGCACCACTGTAAAACGCCCTTTTCTTCCTTCCTCTGACGATTCGCCTCCAGTCACTAAGTTCGTAAAACTGCGACAAGCTCATGTAAGAAGAAAGATCAGAACAAAGCGTCGACAAGTTTGTAAACAGAAAGATGACTTTCCAGTCTACCCTCCATTGCCTCAGTCGCAATCATCTCCCCTTTCTCCAGCTGGCCGACAATCAGTCAACGCCACGTAACATACTGTGTCCACTGCACAGTACGATTCCAGACTGTCTAGCAGGGAGATTGCAATGCTAGAACTGGCGAAAGAAATGGCAAGATTTTTATGAGCATCCAGTTGTGTTTTCCTGTGCTTGTCACCACAAGCAAAATCCACGCAGATGTGTATCTTTTCTTTGTACCAACGATATTTTTTTGGCTGAACAACGAACATCTCCACAGTCATGTTTTTTTTTTTGGTGCCCAAAGTCACACTTTTATCTGTTTTTTTTTTTTTTTTGGTGACAAGTCTCTCGTTTCTTTTTTTTTTTTTGGTGCGAAAACGTCCCCCGGACGAAATTTATTTTCAGATTACGTGAAGATGACAGTTCCCTGATGATCCAGCTCCAGTTTGACATGTCACAGCCCCTCTTTGTACAAGTTTTCCCACGTTGAGGTAACCGCTGATGATCAGATCACCTCCAGAGGAAACGGAAAGTTCTCATGTAATTTTATTTGGACATTTGAAGTACTAACACCTGTTATAAATATGTTATCCACTTTCATTCATCATGTTTTTGACTCCACATCTAGGGCAGATTACAAGAATGTATATGTTACCATACTTTATGCTACAGAATATGCCATGCTATCATCTTCATTTGAAACATGAGGTTTTATTGGGATTGTTAAACACATTATGAATTTCCATAGAAATTACAGTTCATAAGTTATATAGCCACGGTTATAGGTTAAGATAGTTTTGATGTTACATTTCGCTAACTCAGAACCCTAGAGTCCAGTTACATGAATTGTACACGAATTTTTAATGCTTATGATTCACACATTAAGAATTCATCATCTTCCACTCTTTCGCCCCTACTGTTTTTTTTCTTTGCTGTTCCAGAGATCAACTTACTCTTTTCACATGCATCTTTGCATATTCACGCAGTAACTTTGCATCATGCACTGATTGTCATTCTGCTAATTATCATTGATGCATCCTCTTACCTATGATCTATATATTCCATTCACTCATCTATACCAGTAACTTTTATCTATTACACTGATACTATCATGACATCCCTTGACAGAGTGTACGAACCATGTTATTGAAATTCATAGACATAGTATGCCATATTTTTTTCCAGAGATATTTTTCTGGAGTGAACCACACATTTTTGTGGATACTAGTAATGTTCTTTATTATTGCCATGCTTGAAATCCATACTGCTTATGTAATGGCCATTTTTTTTTAAATGTATGAAGAGAAGTTCAACCACTTTGCAATTTTTTTTTAAATTGTGTATGATGATAATGTTAAAATATTAGTCATTTCAAATGATTGTACATCCAACATTTGATTCACTATTACAAGACGAATGCGAATTCTTTTTCCACTCCAACCCTCACACACCCCTTACCTTACTATTTTCCTTCTCTCACTCTGAACCAATATTCTGGAAATATGATTTTTTCCTCCTAACTATCTTCATTAACTTGAATTACAATTTTGTTGTAATCTGAAGACCTTTGTTTCTGTCTGTCCATTACGAGACCACAGTTACTACCCTCACAACTTTCTGACAACAGGTTACATTGACTGTTCTTATTCGCTTTCTGGGTTAACCATTATTGTCGCCCCACTGATAGAATTTATTACAACCCAGGTGTCACATTTTCTGATGACAAATTTTTAGAGCAGTTGTTATTATAACCCTACTGTTATTATGGTTTGTTTACTGACTTTTACCAACAATGAATATATAAAAAAAAGAAATGTACAGAAAACAGATTGATAGGACTGTTGACACATTGGTGATGCTAAATATCCCTGAACCACCCGCACACATGTTCATGAGACCACACAAATGATTGTTTGTTTGTTTGCACCCAGTAATTCCCATGTGTTCCATAGTATCATTTCATTCCCCACTGACCTGCTCCTGTTTGTTTCACACATGAGTATTGATTGGTTTTTATCATCACAGCTGACATAGGTATGACAGTTGAGAAAATAATAAAACACCACATGATATAGTGCAACATCTGCTTGTACATAATGCCTATGCCATTGATAATAAAATACCACATGATATAGTGCAACTACTGTTTGTATATGATGCCTATGCCATTAATACCCCATGAGAATGTTGTACATTAAATATTTCTGTATTTACGTAATTACGTGACAGATGATTTGATACGATTGTAAAATTTTGAGGTTCAAATAAGATAAAATATACACGATGAAGATATATGTTAAGGATACAAGACTTAAATATGATAACTCATACTGAGGATATACGTGTTAAGGATACACACGAGGAAGATATATGCTAAGGATATATGAGTTTAAAATGATGGGAGCCGCGCTAGCGTAGTGGTTACCACACCGCTCTGGCGACCGGGTGATTCAGGATCAAACCCGGGCGCCGGCATTTGAGGATTTTTCGTCGACCGGGATTTGGACTGGATTAACTCGAGACCTGGCGAGGACATTTGAAGGAGTGTCGTCGACCAGGGATTGGCGGCTCCTGAGCCGACCCAGTTCTAATGGGTACCTCCGAAATCGGAGAGTATTTGTCTGAATGGCGAGGGACACCTGTCTCTGTACAAGAAAAGGGATACTCACGTAAAATCAATGTCAGGTTAGACATTAATAATAACCTGAGATTTCGCCTCGAGTATTAGCGGGCGTACGAAAAAAAAATGATACCCATACTGAGGATATAAGCAATGAGGATATCCGCTAATGATACTTAGGTGACTATGATACCTATGTCAAAGAGACACATGCCTATGTTATATATGCTTTTCTGACGTTGTTATAAACTGCATAAATCTGTCTTTACGTAGCCACGTGACAGATGGTCAAATATGACTGAACATTTTTTGCAAGAAAATGAGATTATGAGGTTGATGAAAAAAGATAGTCTCTGGTGATTAATATGCAAGTAGTGATAATTACTTTGCTGATTGTCCATTTGCTGATGATATAGTTGAGGATACATATTAATAAAGTATGCATTTACGACCTTGTTCTTACTTAGACATTTCTGTCTTTACGTAGTCACGTGACAGATAGCCAGTAGGACTGATAACACTTTCAATGGACCACTTACACTACCAGTCCATTGGACATTGCATTTGACGGTGTTACTGTAGCCTATATTGCTTCCTGCGACTGTGTATTACAGGTTGACCAGCTGAACACCTTTCACCCCTGAGATAATGACATTTCCATCCTTTCCTTTACCTGCACCGTAGAGATATTGATGTAAAATCATAGACTGCCCATCTGACTGACATAGATTATAACAGTTCTGACAGCAGATGTTACAGACACAAACGATCTGACCAATCTTCGTCTCAGAAGGCAGATTTGGTGTCGAACTTGTGCAAATGTGAAATAACTCCCATTTTGTTAAATATTGCTCCAGTACGAGATACTTCTTGTTGGATTGAAGTTAAATGAGTTTTAATAAATAAAATTATGGATTTCTCTTAGATACCTTGGAAGAGTTATAGATGTATTACGATGTACTATGGAGATACATTTTTGTAAGATCATGGACTGCCCATCTGACTGACTCAAATTATAAGAGTTCCGACAGCTGATGCTACAGACACAAACGATCTGAAAATCTTCGTCTCAGAAGGCATATTCCATGTCGCACCTATAATAATGTAAAATATTTTTTCACCTCATCAATTGTGCTGATATACTGTGATGTTGATTGTTGAATTATAGTTACATGAATTTTTGACAAATGTATTCTTGGATGTGTTTCGCTACCATAGTAATGCAATATGGATGACGTACATAGAAAATAATAACACATGAGTACTGTAAAGTGTTGAATGTTGTTTTCTTTATATTTATTGTTCATAGGCCATACTGGCCATCACTGTAGAAGTTTTTAATTATTATTTTGGAGAATGATATGGTTAGCTGTCGAAGTACTGTTGTTGTGCTGTAATATGAGCGCTGATGTAAATAATCAGCAGGTCGGGCTTACCAGGTGGCCGACATGGTGTGTGGGCGTATAAATCTCAACGGAAGGATGTGAAGTTCTAGAGTACAGCCATGATAACACACACACCAATCCACGTATATAAGTCAGGAAAGATTGTAACGACTGTGGTAGTTATTCACAGTTTATTACCACAGTAACAAGGACATCATCAAATTCAAGACACACTGTCAATAGCACAAGATTGCACTTCATGTAAGTAACATTGATTTACTACCAAGTAGTGTAGGGTAAATAATATCTCTGTGACTTCTCTTCAACGAGCTGCAAGTAGTGCAGTGTAAATCATATCTCTATGACTTCTTTATCACCTCTGACCAAACTAGTCAAGTATATCTCTGGCAAAAACAGGCCGCATAGATGGCGGGCTTCCTTATATAAATAATGTTAATCTTCTGCATCACATCTGACCAAACTAGTCAGGTATATCTCTGGCAAAAATAGGCCGCATAGATGGCGGGCTTCCTTATATAAATAATGTTAGTCTTCTTTATCTCTACTTCCCGCACCGGGAGTAAGTCACCTCAAAAATGCAAAGTTCTTAGCTACAACGAGTAGCTTCAAAAGTATTGTTACCTGCTCTGCATTCCAGGAATCAAACACAAAAGAAACACTGGCTATTTCCTACCCTTTATCGAACTATGCCAGAATCACAATCAAGGGGAATCTTAAACATATTTAATACACCAAGAACTCTGATCCCGGTTCACACAGCCAGAAAAACATGGCGGACACCTTCTCCGCTCAACCGCCCAGCCAGACTCTCGACAAAGAACCAGTCTTCCGGTCATGCGCAAATCGACGCGCATGCCCAGATAATCGCAAACCCCTGAATTGAGCTCACATGGGACCAATCCAGAACATTCCTGGAAACTGATCTATAAAACTCCTTAAAGTGTCAACTTGACAAGTCAATGGAAAATAACAACTAAATCTAACTTTTTCCAGAAAATATAACAACTGGTTAACTCCCTTAGACCACAAATATAAAAAAGAAGTATAAAAAGGTCACATTCCTAACTTAAAACAAACTGACTCTTAACAGTCTACCGCACCCCCTAGGTAAAAAAAAATGACATCATTTTTTTTTTGGAAAAAAAATTACATCGAAAAATAAAAATGAGGGCAGTAGCATACAAACATCTACATATAAATATACTCTATATAAATACATAAACACAACCGTAAAAGAAAACAAAGAAGAATGCAAATAGTACGCTAAGATAACATATGAAAAAGTAGAGGAGTGGCGAGTGAATAAAGATAAGATGGGATACGAAAAGAGAGAGAAAAGAAGAAGGGAAGCAATGCCCTAAGAAAGAAAAAAAACAACAAAATGACATAGTAATCTAATGCATGGCGTAAGTGAATATTGTGAAAATATAGCAACCTACAAGACAGACTAAATTTACATACACACCCCAAAATAAGCATGATAACCTAGAAAAATGGCCCACAACAAACAAATAATGCGCTGACGATGGGCGTAGACGTATATACTGCCATAATATCAGGCTATATTGACGCACAATGGAGCGTTGGGTGAGAAGAAAAAAATATCTCACAACCTTAGAGAAAATATTTTCTCAAAATTCAAACATTATATAAAAGTAGCGCTACCACAATCGCACAATGAAGTGCTGGGTACAGACGCAACATTACAATGCTAGAAAAAAAATCATTCACATGACTTTATATATCCTAACAAAAAAAAAACATGTCTCGCTATGATAAGTTACAAAAAACAGAGATGTCATAAACATATTATACTTTTAACACCGTAATCTATAGCAATATATTGACATCGACATATTATCAACAATAGGTTATATTATAACATAGTACCATATCTTTTAACAAAATATCATATACTAACGTATAATAATGTTAACTAACTGGAGCAGGTACAAATAAGAGATGTCTGTTGAAGTCCGAGAACATTCTGCACTCAAGAGGGTATCACAGACGTCAAATCTCGAAATTAACTGGCAAACGGATGAGACTTTCCATATTGCAGCGTCAAGTCACATCAACAAGTTTACACTGTGAAACAATACAAATGAGAATCTCTGTTTGATAACCGTAGTATTATAAAATATACAATAGTCAATCTTATCTATTAAATGTGGACGTGTAGACTTACGGCCCCTGTGTGTATATAATCAAACCTTTCTCCGCTAACTTAAAAACGGTAGCAGAGATAGTAGTACAGACTATTTTAGAGTCTTGACTTATCAGGATCATATAAATGTTCTACCCGAGTGTTAATTTATAACCACGGGTATCTAAATAATCCTGAAATCTATAAAGAGGTCTAAAAATGAGAGTCAAATAGAACCATGTGGGCATCGTGACAGTATGTCTGCCATTACATTATCCGAACCACGGATAGTTCGAACTGAGAAGTGAAACGGTTGAAGAGCAATAGCATATCGAGTAGATCTTGAGCTCTTCAGATCTTTACTTTGTATACCTGTGACAGCTTTTTGGTCAGTTTCCACTATGAAATACGCGCCAAGAAGGAATCTCTGAAGTTTAAGAATTGCCCAGACCATAGCTAATAGTTCTTGGTCTAGAACAGAGTAATTGAGTTCTGCCGCATTTAGCTTTCTAGAAACATACATCCAGGATGCAAAGTATCAGAATGCTCTTGCATCAGTGCGGCCCCGATCCCTGTGGATGAGGCGTCACTGCAAAGAAAAAAAGTCTTATTTGTCTTAAGATAGGCTGGTCAGAAAATAGTGTCTTAATCTTATCTAATGAGGATTGGCATTCTGAAGACCAGCGTACCATATTAGGTGACCCCTTCTTCAATAGAGTTGAGAGAGGTGCTGTGATAGAGGACAGATTTGGAATAAATCTTCCATAGAATTGTATTAAGGGTAAGAGACTACGGACTTGCTTCTTCGTCTTAGGAGTAGTGATGTTGAGAATTTTAGAAGTGTTGGTGCCCTCCGTCCGCAAGAGTCCATGACCAACTCGGTGACCTAAAAAAGAAATTTCGCTAAATCCAACATAGGCTTTTGACGGTCTGGCCGTCAAATTATGCGAGCGTAGAGTAGACAATAGGTCAACAAGACCTTGAAAGTGATCTTCCCAGGAATCACTAAAAAGACAAATATCGTCCAAGTACGCAATGACATCTGGACGATGTGAAAGGATACGACGCATCATGCGTACAAAAGTAGCTGGGGCATTCATGATACCGAAAGGCACGAAGTTCCACTGGAACAATCCCCTTGGTGTTGAGAAAGCAGTAAGAGGTTTGGCGTTCAGCAAGAAAAGTAAAGAAACTCTTACTTACTTAGTCGTTCCCCTTCTACCGTGAGGTGTAGAAGTAAAGAAACTCAGAAGGTATAAATATGTACTAACAATTAAGTTCGTACATGTGGTAAAGAAAACGCTAGTCTTGGTAAAGAAGTTGCAATAAACGTGACTGGATATAGACTCAGTCGTGGCGATAGAGTTAGTGTCTGAGTCAGACAAAATCGGAGGATCTTCCTCCACAATAGTGGTTAAAGAAGAGTCAAGGTTAGAGTTGCGACGTACTGAGGTATGTCGAACTGGGCTAAAAGAAGCACCAAAATTAGCATGATGAACAACAGTATTGTCCATATTGCAAGATTGCACGAAATTAGCAGAATGTGTCATGTTAGCAGAAAGTACTTGGTGATAATATTTCGGCATAATGGCGGCAGTAAGATTATGTTGCCGTTCCCAAGCAGCAATTT